>VZTI01004115.1:133569-227916 GCA_013397865.1 Struthidea cinerea
TCCCCTCCTCCCCCTTCCTCCTCCTCCTCCTCCTCCTCTCTCTCCCTGCCTCCCTCCCCCGTCCGCCAGGCCCCGCCTGCCGCACCAGCGCGCAGCCGGTGCCTGCACCCCGCCCCCCGCTCCGGCTCCGCGGTGGGCGGGGAGCGGGGAAGGCGGGGAAACGTTAGTGATTGACAGGCACCCGCGGGGTGCTATTGTTTACTGGGGTAAAGTCGGGTGGACGTGACTGGCGGGGAGGGGAGAGGGGGCGGGGACTGCGCGCAGCGTCCCGGCGGGCGCTCGGCTTCAGGTAGGGAACAAGCGATGTCGGACGGCCGCCGCGGTCCGCGGCTCCTGATTGGGGCGCTGCGAGGATGGGCACGCGCTGCCACCAATGGGAGCTCAACTCCTCGACGCCCCGCCCCCAGCCCGGCGGGGTGGGCGGGGCCAGTGGAGCCCCCGCCCCACTGCGGCGAGAGCGGCAGCGGCCCCGGCGCGGCTGAGGGGGAGCAGTCCCCGCGGGGAACGGGGCTTGCGGGGAGTGGGGTTTGTGGCCGTCGGGAGGGCTGAAAGTTGGTTCCGCAGCCTCAGCGGCGTGCGGGGGGTCGAACAGCCTCAAAATTAGGCATGAAGTTGTGTCAAGGGACATGTGGGTTGGATATTAGGAAGAGGTTCTTTTACCCAGAGGGTGTTAGGGCACTGGAACAGTCTCCCCAGGGAAGTGGTCACAGCACCAAGCCTGACAGAGCTCAGGAAGTGTTTGGACAGTGCTCTAGGGCACATGGTGTGACTCTTGGGGATGCTCCTTCGCAGGGCAGGAGATGGACTGGATGATCCTTGTGGGTCGCTTCCAACCCAGGATATTCAGTGATTCTGTAAAAATGTCGCGGGAGATGACGGTCTTGGCGGTGGCAGAGCGGGGTGCTGAGTGAGGAGCTCCCATTTTTGGCCATGGCACGGAGGGGTCTGTGCGGGTCGGTGCTCAGCCCGCGCACTGACATCGCCTCCCCGGGGGCAAATCCCTTTTCCTTTCCCAGGAGGAATACAAAGGACCCAGGGCTGCCCTTCCCGGGGCTCGCTCCGAAGCCGTGCGTGTTGCGTGGGATAGCTCTCTGGCCTCCGAAGCGCGATCCGGCACAGGAGGTGTTACACGGCACACAAGCCTCTATAAAAGGGTTATTCAGGTCGGGAACAAATGAGGCAGAGATTAAAAGTGACTCACGGCACAGCGCTGTCAACGTGGTTGGAAGCCGAGAACTGAATAAAATGGTGTAAGGAATTTGTTCTGTACGGAAATAAACACATAACACCTCTCCTCTCCTCTCCTGTATAGGAGTTAATACATAACACCTCACCAAAGTGTTGCATATTCCTCACACTTGCGGTGACCAATGAGTGCACACTGGTCACCTCATTTTTCAGATGTTTCAGGGATGCTAAGTGTAGTTCTGATACCCACTGTAATACCTAATTTGTTTTTTATGAATCTTACATTTCTGTGAAGCAAGATAATACTCTCTATTTCAGCTTCTTACATTGAGATCCATACTTTATTTTTTTTCACTTTAGCTCATCCCTTTGTGTTCATGGGTACTCCCCATCTGAATGACAAGAAGATTGCAGTAAAGTTTGAAGAATAACTGTAGCTTCACTTAATGCCCTCATGAAAAATAAAGGATACATTGCTGATGAAACTGGAAAGGTTGATAGGTTTCCGTAGCCAGGAAAAAAGGGAACATAACTTTGTATGGGAAACAAAATATATGAGGACTGTGGCAAGGAGACAGAAATGAAAAAGGGCATGGAACTGAGAAAGCAAATCTGTAAAGATATAAGTAGGGAGTTTTGGAGAGTAAGGAATAGTCAAAACCCAGTTGAAGCTATTTGAAGAATGTCATGTCCTACTGATATTACGTTCACCAGAGCCAATGCAAGTAAAAAAAAAAAAAAAGCTAACAAAACCCAAAAGAAAGATAACAACATGAATTGTAAATAGGAAAGGGAAAGATAAGGTTTAAAATGAAATAATTAGGATGAAGAAAATGTCACAGACTTGCAAAAAGTCTGTCTGGGAGTCAGGGGGTACCAGAGGAAGAAAATCTGATAACAATAGTTTTACAGTTCTAGGGAGGACAGAGATAAGACAGCTTATTTAAAGTCAAGAAAAAGAAGGATGGAAATTAGAAGAATGAATAACTTTGGAGGTGGAATAAGGTGCTGACATTTTTTGAATACCAACAATATTTCTCTTCCAGAGAATCCCTATGGAGAGCTGGGTATTGATGATTAGATACTCCCTCAGGGTATCCAAAAGGGCAGGCAAGGATCCTCACACTGCCAGTGTGCTGTTAGGAAAACTGACTTTGGGGAAAAAACCAAATCAAAACCAACCTGACCAATAAAACATTATCAGCCCTGTTTAAAAACACCAACTGAGAAAAAAACTTTGGCTCACTACTGATGCACGTAAGGCATGTATGTCCCTTTTGAAGGTTTTTCTCTTAAGCTGGACACAAATCCAGAAGCAGAGAGAGAATGATGGAAATGAAACTTATGGGATGGTGCAGAGGGTGACAGGGCAGTGTAGGACATATGCAAACTCAGGAATAGTTATGGCAGGCACAGAAAGGAGCCCCATTCAATGACCAGACTGCGGAGAAGTTTTGTTGTATAACAACAAAAAAAAGAGAAAGGAACAATTTGGTTTTGACACAGTAAAAAAAACCATTGCTTCTTTTTTTTTCAGTGGAGAAACAAGCAGTACACGTGAGGCATTCTGTTGCTGGCTTGTACTGTTTTAGATGGTATTGATATTTCATTGGACACTTCTGAGATTGCCACCAAGAATTTTAATAAAAGTTGGTAAAATTAGGAAAATGTGGAAAGATTTTAGATGTTAAATTAATACATAAACCAAATTAAATAAGACATGACAATGCTTTGTGGGAAATATGTATCTAAATCTGTATTTTAGATAGTAATGAGAGGGTATATCCTTCAGTGGTTTTTCTGAATAGTATCTTTTACATTTAGTAGTCATCTTCTTCTGCAAGGTCAAACAGAAGGCAAATGTTAAAAGGATAACAGTTTGCTACAAAGATTTTGCTGAGAAAGAGGATCTTTAACATTCCACACCGTCAAAATTCATATGAACTCTCATTTTGATTTTTGCTTAAGTAAGCTTGTGATTATGTGCAGTAATATAAAAAGATTGGTCAGAGTCAAACCTGGCAAAGGGGAGTAATATTAATTCAGTATTCTCTCAGTCTGATTCAAGACCTGACCCAGAAAATGAAGAATCAGGAAAGATGTGCTTAGATCAGCTGACCAGAAAGTGATAATGTTACAGATTGTATATGTTTTGTGTATGACTGATCATTAATGTTCTGGTCAGTTTTCTTTCTTTTTTTTTATAGCCAATCCTGCTTCAGCACGTGGACCAGAATTTGCTGACTTTTCAAAGCTGCAAACATATTTTAATCTCAGGTTATATTTTTGGTAGTTTAAAAAACATAAGTGCAGAAGTGTGCAATAAGTGATGGTTTCCCCGTTGACACTTTTTAAGTGATTCATATGAGTCCTTTTGATAATCCATGTATTAGTAGTTAAAAGCAATGACCCTTGAGAGAAGTCACTGTATGCCCACCAGCAGCTGACTAGACCACAGCCTTGCAACTACACCCTGCCAAAAAACTTCTGTGCCTGTAGAGAAATGAAGGAAAAGGATGTAATCGAATACCAGAAACACATTTATGCCAATGCAGGCAAAACTGTGACTTTCCACAGCTACCCATTCCTCATTACACTGTGGGACATTTGCCAATATTACCCATGTTTCTGTGTAATTCCAGAACATCGAATGGCAGCAAGCATAGTGTTCCTGCCTGCAGAGCTCCACTAAAAATATCCCCGGTCGGTGCTGAATATCTGGTTAGAACAGCTTGCTGAACTCTATCAATTAGCCAGATCTTAATCTATTTAATGTGTTTTATTAAGGCTATATAATGCTAATGTTTTAATCAAAATGTCAAGCAGTACTAAATCAGATTCATTAGGAAGGTCCAAGTCTATCACATCCATGTGGTTACCTTGATCAAACAAACGTGTAATCTCATCAAAAATTGAAGTCAGGCCTGCTTGTCAAGTCTTGTTTCCATAAAGCCATGTGGACTTGCTTTCATTACATTCCTACCTTTAACTCCTTATTGATTGAATCACACATAGCATGACTGCTTTAATTCACATAACACCACTGTTTTGTCTGGGATTACCGAAGATGCCAAGTCTGTTATTACCTTGGTCATTCTGCTTGATTCTTGGAATAACATGGGCTTTCCTTTGGCTCTTTGAATATTAGCTGTAAAGAGAGCTGTTAAAAATTAACATAAGAAGGCTGGAAGTCTCATACTCTTTAAGGATCTTTGGATCCTCAGGTGCCATAGAGACTGCTGATTGAAAAACAGCAGTGCCATTCTCATCCTACAGAGGTGTCAATGGTTAGAAAGATAATTCATCATCCTCATGCAATATTAATACATTATCATTTTTCTTTCTCTTCACAAGTACAGGATGGAAATATGTACCATAAAAATGAGATCCTTTATGCATGCTCTGAGACCGAGTTTCTTAATGAAGAAGCTGTGGAATGTGTCTGTACAAAACTGAGAATGTAATTTTGTAATAAGAACTCCATTTTGTGCAGTTGGCAAAGTACAGGTGTAAATTAGCCCATGGGTAGAGTCCCCCATGGGTAAATCACCTCAGCTTGAGGTGATCTGTTCTTGTTGCTGTTGAAAAGGAAGGTCCTGCATCCATTTGAGCCCTTGGGGGTTTTTTGTCCCTTCAGCAATACATTAATTTGCTAGGAAAGTCAGTATCTTTATTTTGGTTTAATGAGCTGGATTAGCTCTGCATGGGGTCAGACAAGCCCTAGAGCCAGTGCAAAGAAAGGCAGAGCCATAGGCCTGGACAGAAAGATGAGGGTAGCCCCACTTTTGTTAAATCTGGTTCGGCTCAGGTGTACGCTATAAATTCATCATGATGGTGGCCTATTGAGTTGTGTTCCAAATACACGCCTTGCTCAGGAAGGG
This sequence comes from Struthidea cinerea, assembly GCA_013397865.1. Taxonomy (NCBI): domain Eukaryota; kingdom Metazoa; phylum Chordata; class Aves; order Passeriformes; family Corcoracidae; genus Struthidea; species Struthidea cinerea. The sequence goes on from VZTI01004115.1 coordinate 138,639, forward strand.
CTGCATATCCCAGTGAAGAGCTGTCACAAGCCCCCTGAACAGCAGTCAGGGACAGAGAGACTGCCCTGTTGCAACAGAGCAACATGGGTTTTGCAGAGGGTATTCCCAGGGCTCTGAGACTCAACCTATATTTGGTTGCTCTGAAGCAAGGGTCCTTTTCTGACAGGTTGTGGGGTCCAAAGTGTTACAGAAGCCACAGAGAAGCTAAAGGCTCAGTGATTACTCTCTGCACAGCAGTAACTTGCTTTTTTACTACAGCAAGTCTGCAAATCTCTGGGATGTCAAATTGCCATAAGTTGGGCTCTAGTCAAGGCAATGTGGGGCCTTGCCTGGGAGACCCAACTGGTCTAAGAGGCTTGGTCAATACTAGGGTAGTTAATATATGCCATGTACCACGCTGCCAGAGATTTCTTATCCGCCTTTATTGTAGTTCTCAGACTGACTTTTTGGTATTCTCTCTGCATCCAACTTGCATTGTATTCCTGCACAGTTTTTTAGTTCTTCCTCTTAATCCCTTTTCCTAACACTTCATTTTATAGATCTCTGTCTGTCACATAGTTTAGCTACCTCTTTCCCCTCTTACCCTTTCCATAAGGATTAGACAAAACTGTCTGGCTTTCCCAGGTCCTGCTGTGTGCCAGGCTTTTTGAACTTCTAATGACCCAGGCTTGCAATCCAGCCTGTGCACATCCGATGTATCTGAGGGTGTAATGGTTCATTAAAATATTTTTAGTAACTGGCACAGGTTTTCAGAAAGCAGAGTTGTTATTTTCTTACTCTGAATTTTAATTTCTGCTAAGCATATGTCTTTTTGATCAATATATACATTTCTGAATTTTTTTGTGGATGTTTTCCATTCTGAACATTTTCATCTTCTCCAGTAGCTGCAAAACAGCAGGAGCTGATGCCTTTTCAAAGTCAGTTGTTAATAGTTCTCAGAATAGCTTTCCAAAAAAAGACATCTATGAAAATGGGATAGCCACTAGCTTTTCAATGCAAGAGAATGTTTGGGTCCTTGACCAAATGTGTTCCTAGCCAGGTAATAGTCAGATCACCAGACTGACCAGTCACCCTCCCAAACATGTTAGCAAGAGATCACAGATTCCCAAATCATCAAGGATAAGCTTTCACATAGGGAATTTCAAGCATCAGTTAAGCATGTTAGATAATCTACTGTATTTAAATCCCTTGAGAGGAGAATATCCTTTATTAAAGCAGAATCAGTAAGAGCTTTAGCAAGTCAGGAAGACTGTAATTCACAGTGAATATTCTTTTTGTTGTCAGCTTTGCTACAAATTTGACGTTTTATGCCTTTTTCCATTATTGCTCTGAGTGTTTTGCAAATTATCACTGACATTTGAAGTGACAGCCAATGTATTGCAAATTGTTAGCTCGCTTTACTAGATTCTGCCCTAATAAAGGTCTCAGTTAGGACTGGGCTACTTGTCTTGGTTGCTTTCAAACCCACACAATCTTGCAAGTTTGAAATACAATCTTTTAATTCATATAAAAGCATAAGGTAAGGAGTTTGAAAGAAAAAAAGTACATTTAATGAGTCTGCACTTGCTCTATAGAAAAGCCATCAGCACAGTTTGCAGTTTTGGGCAGGTTTCTTCCAGTGCAGAAAAGAGACTTCTTAGTTGGGGAAAATTTCATCTGCCCTTTAATATCATTCAGTTTAAATTATAGGGTAAAAATGTCCATTCACTCAAACCAGCTTGATGAATCATAGGAACCAAAAATATAATGTGTCAGTTCACAAAACGTATCACATTTCTGGCCTATGTGTGAAAAATCTTCATACAAAAGTCTTGGTCCAAGAGCAGGTGACTGCATTTCATATGGATGGCCCTTAATAGTGTAGATATTTGCATTAAAAAATTTTGAAAAGATCAAAGCAGAGAGAGAGAATAAGAGCAAAGGTAAAATGGAGCCTACATGCCAGTATTTCAATCCTTTTGTCATTAATAGCACTCAGTTTCATATCTGCATCTTTCATTTTTAACATTGATATATTCTGCAAGTTGCTGTTGACCTGCAAGGCCAATACCCTTGTCTCTTCTCAGCTAAACAATTCTTCATGATAAACAGGCTAACCAGAAGATTCCAGGGAATGAATGCTACCTGCAGTCTGACTTTTTCATAAACTGAAGTTTATGAAAAAAACCTTGCTACTACTCTATAGAACCACCCCTGCCTCCCAAACCATCCCCCGAACTTGAACCACATCCTGACCACAGCCAGGTCCTTCAGCACAGGACTGCAAACCACCTAATCAGCTGTCTAAGAATTAATGTCGTGTTGAGCTATTCCATGGGTGAATTTGATCACTGAAATTGCTCTTATGCCTTCCTTTTCCCCCCTTTAATCTTAATTTAAGAGCAAAGTGAAGGCAGATCCGACCATTCTGTCTCCTCTGCAAGTATTCTATGAAATATTCCATGCTAGTCTTGATACTTTGAAAGGAAGTCTGGCAGAAATGTTAGCAATGAAAATCCGATCAGTCCTAAAAGTTTAAAAAATGTTTCTTCATGCCAGAAATGACAGCTGTATTATTCTTCAGCCCTTGTTCTGTCTCGCAGTCAGGGATTTTCTTTATGCCAATGTGATATATCAAACAGGAATTCGGTATGTAGTGCCTGTATTGGATTGGATTGAGTTGTCTCAGGGGCTTGGCATCCTTGCTGTCCCATCTGCATCCTTCAGGTAGTGGATATTTGCAGAGTGCTTTTCCAGCTAAGAAGTTAGTGGAGTGCTGATCTGCAACACAATGCTGAACACAAAGTCTGTCCCTCAGCAATTTCTGTGTGTGCAATCCTATTAATGGCCATTTCTTCAAGCCTTGAGGAAATGAGAATCCATCTCAGGACAGATCTGAGCTTAATTCTTCAGTGTATAATCAGTATTTAGAGTGATAGAAATAATTTGTTTTCCAGTTCAGAAGCTCAAAATAATGTTAATATATTTAAAATATATTGAAATAAATATCCAAATGTAAATTGAAATAGGAAATGTCTGCTTTGAAAAGATCAGAATTATTTTTTCCAAATGTTGCTTGCATTTTATTTCTACTAGAATCGTCCTCTAAACCTGACATACTCATTCATTCTTCCCATTGACTCAAACTAGTCCAAGATAGTTGTCATTGACTTCCACTTCTGTCCTATAGAGAGGTTTGATGTATTTGTCAGTGGAGAATTAGGCACAACTGTCTTACATCTCAAGTTTTGTGTGATGACCATTGAATTGAAGCAGTTTCCCGAGAAGCTGCAGGAGGAGTTTTCTGAAATACATGGTAGAGACCATGGTCCCCCATTGCAAATTCAAGTCCCTCTCAGGCAGATCCACCACCTCCAAGGTGGAATACACGAGATTGATGTGCTTGCTTATCCCACCTGTGTCATCAAACCATGCTTTGTTACCCAAATCCAGGAAAAGAATCAAAAAATCATTCTCTCTGTTGTTCTGCTAAGTGACTAGCAAGTAATTGCATAGCCCACTTGTGTACATCACATCATGCTCATCTCTATCCACAAGGAAAATCACTTTTAATCTTTGGCTCCAGTGTTAGGAAAGTGTTCAAAGTGATAAATCATATGGAACATTTTGATAGTTTCTTCCTAATAGAATTCAGTTTTCTGTATTTTTGAGAATTATTTTCTCATCTCTGTAAAATAAATAAGACTATAAATCCTGGTCGAAAGGATAACACCAGGAATCTGGCAGTTATTAAATAACATGCAGCCAAAACAAAGTATTGTACCTTTAACTCATTTGTCACATATTTTAGTCATTTGTTTCACGTGTTGGCAGGTTTGAAGGTGAATAGGTATAACGGATACAAACAGTAATTTATTTGGTATTTAAGTTTGCTTAGTGGTGCCTGGGCTGTAGGAGTTTGGGTGATTCATCAAAGGCTCTTGTCCCCCAGACAGCACAGACTCTGTTTCATTACCAGCCCAGCATGTTTTGAAAAACCAGGAGGAGGCGTGTCTAAGCTTTGCATTCTTGGTTAACATGAACACAACATCCTAGCCCTTGCTTTGCATTTACCGTGTGCTCACAGACAAGTTGTAAAACCAAAGTTCTCACTCATTTTGAATATTAAGATCCCCAGACATTTTATGGATTGTGTGCCTTCTGAAATTCTCCGTTTTGATCAGGTGCACGTTCACATCCTATTCATCACTCAGCAACATAACCTATGGAAGATGATTGGCATTCATACTAGAAATGCCTTATGCTTTCCTTCCAGTATGAATTATTGCTTTCATCTCTGAATTTACATACACTGATGCTTGGACAGATTCTAGACACATTTGGAAGGAAATGTATTTCGAGTGACTGACGGAACAAAGAATGTTTCTAGTTCTCGTCAGACTATTCTTTAAAATATATCACATACCTGACTGACTTAGTATTTTGATCACTGCATTTAGTTTAGTCTCACCAAAACTCATTCTGTCAAGGTGAGTTTATCTTTCCAGAGATTTGTGCTAAAATCTAATCTGTTCTGCATCCTCAATGTTTTAAGGTTTTTCTATTTTGATGCTACTGATGCCACTGTGTTTATTTAGAAGAAATAAAAGGCTTTAGTTCCTTACGTAGGAACTAAAGAAGGCTTTAGTTCCTCACATCCTCTTTGCTCACATAGTTGGGATTTGAGTTCTCCACATAAGAAACGGTTTTGTTTCAGTGCTGCATTGGGGTTTGTGTGGCATGATTTTGGTAACAGGGTGGGGACTACAGGAGAGGCTTCTTTGAGAAGCTGCCAGAAACTTTCCCCGTGTCTGACAGAGCCAAAGCCAGCTGGCTTCAAGATGGACCTGCCACTGGCCAAGGCTGAGCCCACCAGGCATCTGTGATAACTTACTTAAGAAGGGGAAAAATTACTGGGCAGAAGCAATTGCAGCCAGAGAAGAGAGGAGTGAGAATATGTGAGAGGAACAACTCTGCAGACACCAAGGTCATTGCAGAAGGAAGGGCAGGAGGTGCTCCAGGTGCCAGAGCAGAGATTCCCCTGCAGCCCCGTGGTGAGACAGGCTGTCCTCCTGCAGCCCGTGGAGGTCCATGGGGGAGCAGATATCCACCTGCAGCCCTTGGAGGACCTCACACTGAAGCAGGTGGGTGCTGGAATGAGGCTGTGACCCCATGGGAAGCCTGCACTGAAGCTGGCTCCTGGCAGGACCTGTGGCCATGTGGAGAAGGTAGCCCACACTGGAGCAGGTTTGCCGGCAGGACTTGAGACCCTGCAGGAGACTCACACTGGAGCAGTTTGTGAAGAACTGTAGCCCATGGGAGGGAGTCATGCTGGAGAAATTCATGGAGAATTATCTCGCATGGGAGGGACCTAGCGCTGGAGAAGGGGAAGGACTCCTCTCCCTGAGGAGAAAGCAGCAGCAAAAATGACACATGACCATAACCCCCATTCCCTTTTCCCTGCGCTGCTAGCAGGGAGGAGGTAGAGATTTGGGAATAAAGTAATGCCTGCAAAGCAGGAAGGGGTGGAGAGAAGTTGTTTTTAAGATTTGTTTTACTTCTCATTATCCTGCTCTGACTCGACCGGTAATAAATTCAATTAATTTCTCAGATCGAGTCTGTTTTGCCTATGACAGTAATCAGTGAGTGATGTCTCCCCATCCTTATCTCTACTCCTGAGCTTTCAGTATATTTGCTTTCCCCTGCTCTCTCCAGTTGAGGGGAGTGATAGAGCAGCTTTTGTGGGCGCTGGCATCCAGCCAGGGTCAAAACACCACAAGTGTTAAAGTGCACATATTTCTGTCTCTGTAGTTTGTTCTGGCTCTGTTACACTGAAGGATGCTGAAGATGCAGGCAAATACCATCCTGTACACCAGTGACAGGACTTAACACATCAGCATTTACCTGCTCACAAGTGTGGAGCTTCTGGAAGGTGGGGGAAGTATTCTACCTCTTCACCAACTCATATTCATCTTCTGCCCTGTATGGTTTGAGAAGGTCTTCCCTCTCTCTTGATTTTGGTTCTGGTGTGACTACATAAAAGCTTGAACTCTGGATACATGTTGTATTTGGCAGGCTAATTGACCCATTTTAATTAATTGTCTTTGGCTCACCCATAAGAGATCACCTTTCCCATAAGTAGCTTTAAGGAATCCAGTCATTAATCTTCTTAAGCAGCTATTCTGTTCTCACTTCCTCTAAGGCATTTGCTCACACAGCTTCCACACTAAACTCATCCAGCAAGGAAATCCCCAAAGGGTCTTCACTGAGCTCTGGGAGAATCCTACCTCACAAAATCATTCCTGGAAGAAAGGGGTCATTATATTTTATTTGGATGCTCTTTTACGTCGGGAAAGATAGCCCAATTAAGTTAACCTCAACTTGATTTTGAAGTTTTTCCTACTTCTAGGAACAATTACACATGAAATACCTGGATGGAGGTAAGGCCCTGTAAAACAATCTTTCTGGTACTACATTAAAATCACCTCTGAATACAAAACACTGTATTTTCAACCCCTTGCTATCATGCTGAGATAAAGATACTCCATTAATTTTAAGTAAGCTTTGACAATTTCAAGTATAAAAACATACCTGGCATAAACCCCTAGATACGGAATTCATGAAGCAAGAAGCTCTTGTGCTTTTTTTCCCTGGCTGCATCACAAAAAGACATTTTTGGAAACGTCTTGTTTGGGCCATGCTTTCTTCTTTTGCCACACAACCTGCTCTGCTTGTAAGTAGAAAGATGCTAGCAGTGTGGTAATAATGTATTAAAATCTTTGTTCTCACTGGCATAGTAGAAACAGGAGCTGACAAACTGATTGCATTTGACAGATGTCGTTGAGTCAATGAACAGGACAGGGCGGATTTTAGAATACGCAATGGGAGGCAGCAAGGCTTAAAAAAAAAGGGGTGAGAAACTTGGAGAAAAGCTGATTCAGACTAGATAGAGATGATAGGAGAAGTCCATAGGTTTTCAGTGGTTTTGGGAAGAGGGACTAATAGAGAAGGAGGGAAAAAACATAAGGTGGGGGAGAATGGGAAAAATCAAAATCGGCTTTCTGTTTTGGTCATACTGAATTGAAGTTGACAGCTATTTAGCCCTAAAATTATGTCAGATGAAAGCTGACATGTTAGTTTGGGCAGGAGAGTGACACCAGTCAGTATTGTGTTTGTCAGAGTCGTGATGCTTGTTGAATCTGTGTGGATGAAATCACCCTCAGGCAATGTGGCAGAGGGAAAGAGTTTTAGGGCCAAGGATATGGAACCACCACAAAACATTTCAGACATAAAAGCCACTTTGAAGGGGTTGGAAAGTTTATGTCATCCTAACCAAATGTGGCTGATCAGAAGCCCAGAAACCAGGATGCTGTGCCATCCTTGGAGACAGCACATGCTGAACAGTATTTGGAGATGTACAGTGGATTGTCAGCAGGATAAGTGGCTCTCTGTCCTTCCCAATGGTGAGTGCAGAGGACTCCTTAGCACCTCTGTGCCCATCTCTGTGGGCCAGCAAGCTTAGTACAGGGCTGGTTTTATATTATTTATATTATTTGGAGTGGCACCAGGCCAACCACACAGGTTTTCAATCAATCTTCCCTTTTCTTTATAAAGAGGCAAAGAACCCCAAACAACAAGACTGCTGTGCTGAGTGTCTCAAAGTTGTCATGGGTGACCATTCAGTTGGGCTCTGTGTTACTGATGACAGGTCAGTGTCGGCCTGATTTCCTCTGCCCTTACACCAGGCATTTCTCCCTTGCCTTGTTCACCATCCTTTGTGTCAGAACTTGTGAGGTCAGGTGTAAGTCAGATCAACATGCTGAAACTATCTGCTTTTTGGCTGTGTCAGTTTTCTGCCAGATCAGCTTGTTCACTCAGCTCACCCTGCTGTTGCAGAACCTCTAGAGCTTAAAGCTAATGCAGGGGAGTCGCTGGAGCATGTGGCTGGGGCAGGGAAGGTACCCCCTTTCAGCAGCCACTGGGCAAGGCACAACAAAAAGCATTGCTGGAGCTGGGGTCCCTGTCATTAGGGTAGAGAGAGAATGTCCTTGTGAGGATGAAGCAGGCTGTGCTTTAAACCCGAGTCACCAGGGTGCAAAGCTCAAGTTTTCTATTGCTTTTACATGTATGTATTCAGAGTAAAACTACTAATTGCCTTGTCTTGCTGGGTTTTGCCTTTTGCACATTCCTCTTCATCGTGTACTAAACAAACACTATTCAGATTCCTTTCCATAGGAAAAGGTCGGCATGTAGATATTTTTTCTTTTGGATACAAAGTGTGAGCAATCATTTTTAACCTCTGAGATTAACAGATATACTCAGTGGTATTTTGTCACCACCTTTAGCTCATTTTTTACAATAAATAAATCAAAAAAGCCGAGTGCTCAGAGCAGGGTACATTTCTCGACTTTAAGACCAGTCAGTAGGTGGGAGGTGGGACAGATCTGCTGGTGTGACCTGAGGGATAATAGATAAGAGTATTTTGACACTGCATGTTTCTCTCTCATGTACTGTGCTTGCCTCCTCTCACCTTGATTATAAAGTTTAAAAAAAATCCAATTCTTCAACACCTACACACATGCTAATAAAATCATGATGTGTATTAACAAAAAAACCTTTCCCAGCTGGATGGGAAATTGCTGATAGTATTGCTATCAACAGAAGCCAGCTCTTCATTGTGCAGCCCTCCACCATGATGCCATAAAACCAAAGCCTACCAGGTTTTACAGTCTTAGAAATTGTTAGTTTCTCATCCACTCCTCCATCTTTCCTTCTGTTTTTTTGTTTCGCCTCCTCTCTCCCTGGATAAATATAAACTGCCAAGATCATGGGGAGCATCGACAAAGCATGATGGAGAGGTGACCAAATTACTCTGTCTCATGTTCCATTATTTTTGGGAATGAGATGGGAAGGAGCAAGAGGATAACTCTGGGTCCCAGCTCCAGAGCAGCTGCAATTACCGATGCTCGCTCCTGACCCTCCCTCCCTGGCAAGTAATTATGGATGTCGATGATTCTTCGGGCTAAGCTGTTTTCAAGGGACTAACAAACTCCATTTAACAAGGAGCAGTTCTGAAACAAGTCTCTTGGACGACAATATCTTTGAAATTTCAGGAAACTCAGACCTCAGTTCAAACTTCAGTGCTTTCCTGTTCTCATAAGGCAGCACGTGACAGCTCTGGTCATACATTTGGACTGCGGTTAGGAGGTGATATCACAACTTAGGACCTCTTGCCAATGTGAAGTAGGTATGCTTTATCTGCGGGAAAGACACCGGTTTACTTTACAACATCTTAGTAACTTAGTCCCTCACTAACTCCTATAATTTGTCTCTGAGATTTCTTCAAGACTTGCAATAGAAAATACTGGACAAGTGAAATAGAATGACAAAGCTGGTCTCTAGGAGGAGAGATTTTCTCTGGAATCCAGTCCAGTGACAGCTACTGCTTCATTGTACTTTCTTTTTGGTGTGAAAGTCAGTTGTTGAATATCAGATACCTCCTTGGGCTGGTAACTTACGGCTGTAGCCCTGAATGACTCCACATATGCTGGCAGGATTGCTCCATTCTGAGTAGTCCTTATTTCTGCTGCTGTCTGTGAAACACTACGAACCATGAATGATTGACATGTGGATTAAGTACAGTCTCTAGGTAAATTGTAGGTAATTAATTCCCACAGCAAAAAGAAACATGTCAAAAACCATTAATGTATAAATAGAAAACACGTATCTTAGTCAAAACAGAACCCACAGCTGCTAACAAAAGCCATTCTATTGCTGCTGTGTTCTGAGCCCAAAGGGGACTAAAGCAAGTAATTAATGAGACATCTCCTTGTGTCTGGGTGTTGCATGTCCTTTTCAGCAGTTACTGAATGTTTCCTCTGCTTTCATTTATCTTCTCCCACCACTTAACATGAAATAACAATTTTCACTTTGTAATTAAGACCTGTCTTGCAAGCATAACAGAGTCTCATCTTCTGCATGACTGTGGGACCTGTATCACACCTCCTCTCCTCAAAAGAGGCTGATCTGAAACATGTGAGGTGAGTCACTACCTAGGCAAACAGAGCTGGAGAATTAAATGCCTCCACCAACCTTTATGGCATGTACCCACTTAAAAACAGCTGGAGCTGCAGCACAGGGCTTTTGTGTTAACACACAGTGAGCTGAGAAAGAAGGAGAGGAAGAAAGAAGGAAAGGGTTTTGTCCCTAGGCCCTGGGAGCACCCTGGGGAGTTGAGAGGATGCCCAGGGCAAGCATGCAGCCATTCTCTAGGGGGAACTAGCACCAGGCAGGGCGACGGCTCAACTGCAAGACTTGGCTTGGAAATCAGAGTAAGCATCTCTTAAGGTGGATGGCCTTTAGCAGTGTAGGGGTAGCTGTGGTAACTGTGTATTTCCCCGCTAACCACCATCAATGAAAGAGTTAACAAGTTCCCAAGAGCTGAGGTCAACCAGTTGTAATTTGTTTCCATGGTCAACTTTGCTTTGGGCTGTTGCTGTTACATCTCTTTCAGAATGAAAAGCCAGTGGTTTGTGTTCAGCTTGTGTTCAGAAAGTTTTTCTGCAGTGACCTATGTAACAAGCTAATTTTAAAATAAAGATGAAAAATTTTTCCATTATGTGTCTATCCTTACCTCTAAGATGTCCTGGTTGTGTTTTATTGTGTAAATTCATTTAAGTTATTTGTCGCTTGAGATTTTTTTCTTTCCTCTTCCATCCCTTCCTTTGCAAGGTGGTAGTCCATGCTCACCTCCATCCTACCCTGAAACTGTCGTGGATGACAGACAGACTTTTCTCTGCTTCTCCAAATCAGTTAAATCTGTGCCTTCTGGGGTGGCTCATCACTTTTGGCTTTGTCCTCCTCCTGAGTTTGGCAACACCTGTCTAAAATCTGACCTCACTGGTGCTGGTTCAGTCAGGTATCACACATCACCCGTGCACCTTTGCAAATGGTCTGACTTGGTCTTTGGTGTGAAGGCACCTTACAGTCACCAGGCCAGCCTTGGGAGGTACAAGGATCATCCAGGTCTGAGTCTGGAGCATGTGGGCTGCCTGACAATGATTTAGAGACTGGTAGGCAGAGCTCTCTTCCCTTTCTTAATACTTTTGCATCCCTGTCCCAAGTCCAAAAGTTACTGCATAGCTGTGGTTCACCCTCTCTAAAGCCTCTGTGTATGTTCCCTGTGCCTTCCAACGGGCACAGTCACAGCAATAACATGTTATTAGTTAGGAGTTGTTCTGCTTGGCAATAAAGCAGAAAAACAGCCCGTGAAGCCACGAGTGAACAAAACTGTAATTCCTGGAAGTGTGGCTAATTAGAAATGGCCAATTCCATTTTCCCTCAAGAAGGGAACCTAGGTCCTATTCTTCTAAGCTCTATAGTTAGGAGACTTAGTCATATCAGCATTAAGAAAGCTTTACACTGAGTGTTGGGGTTTTTTTAACAGAAAAAATAGGCTAGGATTTGCTGATTCTTGCATTCTTTCATCTTGTTTCTATCCATTTGGCTTATGTATGTTTTGAATTGTGCTGATCAAAACATGCTTCAATAGTCTCCAGCTACATTACTTGTTTAAAGTCATGACACCTATTAATCCTAATATCCAGCTGATAATACGTTTTGTGCATTTGTGCCAGCCTCATCTAGCAATTCCCCCTTGACTAAGTTCTCATTAACCCTAGGACTCTTTTCTGTGATCTCTTCATTTCTCTGTACTCATGTTTATTCATCCTTTCCTTTATTAGTTGGGGTTGAACTTCAATTAATTGATTTCAGCTCATTCTTCTAGCTTGCACTTTGTGTATTCTCACCTTCCAGAGTTATGTACATGCTTCCCTCTTTCTGTTCTGCAGGTATCGGTAGGCTCTCAAGCTGAGAGGGGTAGCTTGGGCATGACAGGAGACCTCCTTGATTAATTCTCCACCACTGACACTTATCCTGGGTGTTTGGCTGTTTTTCATCAGGCTTTGTACCAGGCAGAGGTATCATCAGTTGACATTCCTGTAGCAGAGACTTGTTTGCAATTTTGCAAAGAAATAGCTTCTCTTGTTTCCTTGTCATTCAGCATAAAGAGAGGACTCATAAAATCATAGAATTGTTTAGGTTCGAAGGGATCTTAAAGGTCACCTAGTTCCGGCTCCCCCACCCCAGCACAGATGCCACCCACCTGGCTGACGGAGCAGTCATGTAGAATGCAACTGACAGCAAAAACCAGTAGGGGATAGGGAAGTCACATACTTGCTCCAGATCTTCTCAGGAGAAATGGACCAAACTGTGCTCTTGTGTGACCTCTCCTGAAAAGATGGACTTTTGTCATCTTCCAGTAGCAAGACCACAGTGAGGTTCATGAATTTCCTAATGCCTGTGTGTTAGCAGATCCGATCCATGTCATCCATGCCACACTTGGCTCACGTTTTAAGCTCCTAGCAGTGATACTAACAAAGTCCTTGTGCTAGCTGCGCTATTTTTAACGACTGGAACACATGGTGTTTGTAGGTCCAAACCCAGAACACAGGGAACCTTTCTCTGTAGTAATGCCAATATACTGACCATGGCTGGTGTTCCAAATGGAGCTCCTCTTCAGAGAGCATCTGTCTTCGATTTATACCCTTCTACACCTCTCCTGGAGCCCTTTCTAGTTGCCTGATAGAGAGCTGGGGAAAGAGCTCCTCCCATGAAACAAGTCAGGGTGCTTGAACAATGCCACCTCCCAGCATGGGAGATCAGGCAGGCGAGTGGGTAGCAAGGAGGAGGGGAGAATGTACCTTTGAGCAATAGCCTTCCTGATGAGTTTGGACGAGGGTGTTTGTTCACAGCTCCAACAATTTTTCCACCTCCAGCAAACTGCTGACTACCATCTGATGGCAAAATAAACCAAAATTGTATGCATTGCCTCTACTGCCTGCTCTTACAGCAAAACACCTGCATAGCTGTGGTCCTGAGCCCCTCTGGTAGTTTGAAGTTTAGGATTCAGATCCTTCTTATGAAAAGGATGTGACATAATCCACTTTCCATTCAGTGGCTTTCATAGAGTTGGAAGCTGAGAAAACATGCTTAGAACAGCTGTGTAGTTTAAAATGAGTGTGTGTTGGCTGCAAAACGCTGCATGGCAGGACACACTTCCCTGCCTTTGGCACACACTGGGAGGGCTGGGGTTGGAGACGAACCATTCAGATTTCTGTAATCCACATACAAGGTCATCTCAGGGAGCTATAGACATAGCTACTGTGGAGTATTTTTTGTCCACTAGGCTTGTTATCCTGTCAAAGAATATAATTAAATTGGCTTCTCAGATGCATTATAAGCCCCAGTTGTCTGCTATTTATCACCTTATTTTGCTGTAGCTGCTCTCACAACTACTTTATTAATTCCTTACCTATTTTGTAGCTATTGATGGAGTGTTCTTTGTGTTCTAGTTCCCTGTCCTCCATTACCTGTATAGATTGGAAGCTATCTCGTTTCTCGGAAGGAACACTTGTCTTATATTCTTTCCCAGCAGATAACATTTAGGGTCACACTTTGCTTTCAGGAGTGCTCATAAGTAATCATCAGCAGTGGTGATTATTCAGCTGGTTACCCAGTTTGCACTTAGTGGTGCTACATTGAGTAATAACCTATATCTAAGTTTTCTGTGTCTTCATGTTGAACTGGTAACTTCATAGATTTGTTTTATGATTTGGCTTGTTGCTTCCTTCCTGCTTTTAAAGGCTTTCTAAAGGTATTATCCTTTTCGGTAGAAAATGGGAAAGAATTTCAATCTTCGTGCAACCACAGTAAACCAAAATACTCTGCATGACTTTCCTGTAGTAACTGAAGGGTATCCAACTGCTTTATTAACATGAACTAATATGTTCTCAATGGCTCCTCTGTAATAGAAGAGTATCACTCCTGCTGTCTCTTAGAAGAGGCAAACTGGGGTACAGAAAGGGTGTGAATTGCTCCAAGTTCATTGAGAGCCACAAGCTGTGATTGAAATCTCTGACGCCTGCCTTAAATGGCTACACTGGCATATCTGTAGTACTAAAGCTGCTCAGAACCAGCCTCCTCAGCTCTGTAGGACACTGATAACTCAATGGACCCCTCACTTTCCTGGATGCTCTCTCTTCTTGCAATAGCCAGATACACACTTTGGGTGAAATGCTCCCCAGATTTCTCCTAGTTGTTTTTGCCACCCACAGGAAAAAAATGTGGGTCTGGCAGCCTCCCCCACCTTATGGATGCAGCTTGTATCCTGATCACTGTAAAATCCTTTTCCAGAGAGACTTCTGCCAGGATATAAGAAGGAGGAGGCTCTAGAGGTAGGGAAGACCTTGTCACCAAGGACAATAGGTTCTTAGGGGTAGAAAAGTCATATTTTTTCAGCCTACTTTGCCTAAGCTGTGGCAAGACAAGTTACATGATGCTGATGAAAGAAGAGCCTGAGTTTTTGGGTTTGGTGGGGGACAGCAAGTCTTGGAGGTAGAAGTAGCTAACCTCTCTTCTCACCATCAATCTCTCCAGGGGTTTCTCCTACTTCTTATATCCAGGCCTATCTTCTTTTCTCCCTGATTTTCCCAAAATCCTTAACCCTGGAATAGTAAAATTCAGTTTTGCTAAAGTCACTGAAGCATTGAGCTGTTCCTGAGCTATAACCTCTCTGTATATTTCTCATTTTCCATGCTCCAGTGTCTGAGGTAAAAGCTTCCTTTCTCAAAGAAGGAAGGTTCTATCAAATAAAATTCCAGGCCTGGAGTGGGAAGAGTGAATAAACATTCAAAATTTGTATTCTTAAATGTAATGAATTTTAAAGGCAAACTTTTGTTTTGAGACCTGATGCGTGCCTTTTTATCATTTGGAGCTGGCAAAAGTATAAGTGTCTGGGGAAGTTTTAAATCCTGTTTACATTATAAACAGAGTACATTGCTCCCATTCCCCACTCCGGATCAGCTATAGTGGGTTTTTTAAAAAGTGCCTATCAGAAACATGAGCTTCCCTCCTTCAGGGGTAGCAAGATCTTCTTCTTTCAAATGATCCTATTTGTCCTCTAAAAAATTCAGCTTCACGGGTGGAATCAGGCCCTGACAGAAGGGGACACTGACGTGGAGGAACAGCAAGAGGGATAAACAGCTCCAAGCCGCCCTTCCTCATGCAGGGATACAGGTGGTCAAGTGCGAGACACTTGGGCAACGCGCTGGGAGAGGAAGCTGGCTCTCTGCCTGAGCACAGCAGCAGCTGAGATATTAATTCCATGCTGCTGCGAGCACTGAGTTCCCTCAAAATGAAAATAAGGCAGTTGTAAAGAGAAGTGGAGACCCAGGGTTAACTGTGATATCCTGCAGGAGGAGATAATATTGAAGCGTTGTCAAGCGCTTCCACACGCCCCGGTCATTTCATCTTTGTGTCCGACACAATGGCCAGGAAGGGAGCACAGCACTTAAGGCTCAGAAGGGAGAGCAGGTAGGGGCAGAAGTAGCTAAAGGGCTTGGAAGGTCAGAGAAGAGAAGGAAAAACATTTCCATGTTTCTCACAGAAACCTGAGCAATAATCCTGGAACACAGACACAGCTGCAGCCAGCAAAAAAGATGCAAAACCAACAACAAAATCCTCCTGGGATTAGGAAGCAGTGAGGAGCTAGACTAAAAACCAGACACATTTCAGAATAAATTCAGTGTTTCAAAAGCAATGATGTGAAAGGCACATGAGCCACAGTAATAAAATGCAGTATGAGCTGTTACCGTAAACAGGGAGGAATAATTGACAGGGACCTAAAACAGATCCACGCAGCAGGAATAGCCCAGGGCTCTGCAAACCTGTGGCTGAATGAGAGGAAGAGGAGGGGCATGGGGAGAAGTCAGAGAGAGACTGACAAATCACAGGCAAAAAATAAATAAACCACACAACAGCCCGTGATCCCTGAGACTGAAAATTCAGCTGGAATGTGTCTTTTGGTGGATCAGCAGAAAGAATAGTAGGCATGTAGAAATAACAGACTCAGAATGAGCCTAAACTAGAAATATTGGTATTTTCATATATAAAAATAATATAATGAAAATCAAATGTCTTTGGGGCTGAAGAAGAGAGTCAGTGTTTGTGAACTGGTTGGCCAGATTTTTTTCATCCTTTGGGCAAGTTTGCCATCAAAAACCTGGAGCTTTGGAGAAAGTGGCCAGTTTGGGTGTGGAGGGGAGAAAAGCTATGGCTGGGGTCTGAGACACAGCACCACACACAAAAGCTCTTTGGAAAACAATCTGGTGTGGTGATGGAGCAGCCAAAGATGCAGGATAAACATCAGAGAGTGCAAAAAGCTGCAGCTGAGCTAAGGCTTTACAGAATATCTAGCAGGTTATCACATTCTTCTGACACATACCACAGACCCATGAAAGTACGTGCACAGACACAAATGTATGCATGCTATGCATGTTGGTGTATATTTATGGACTTCAAAACCACCTGAGAATAACTATGGGTGGTGGTTGTTCCAACAGACAAGGATGTTGCTATTTCACAGTTCAACAGAGTAATGCTGCACAGCCTCTTTCATGGAAATCGTATCCCAAAAATGCTCTGTGAGTTAAATAATACAGGCATTGCTTTAAATAAGAAACACTAGTGTAACAAATAGAAACAAATGAAGGCTGTTGAGAGACTGCAGGAAAGGAGCACCAGAGATGTTTTCAGCTGATACTAGAAAAAGATGGAGAGGCAGATGAGCACGTGTGACTGACCATTGGACAGAAGGCCCATGAAGGTGCTGCCTGATGCTAGGCAAGGGAAAAAACCTTCTAGTGGAAAGAGGGATCATTGCTTTGTACCCCACAGCATGTGGGGACCTAGCTGCAACAAAGGGACATAGTCATGCTTCCTGGGGTGCCTACAGGTGGTTAGCAGCAATCCCTGCTCACAGGCAGCAAAAATCTAGGGGGGTTTTACCACTGCCACCCCTACAGCCACAAATTCACACAGATGGGTGGAGATGTATCACTTAATCCCATTCCATTCCTATTTGTGATGTTTTCTCCCTCTTTTGCTGTGACATTGCCCATTCCTGCCATTTCTGAAGCAAACTCTGCAGAGGGGACTTGTAACCATTTCCCTGCACCTTGCAAACACAGTTTACACCGTAATTGGGATGTAGAATTTTCAGTGCTGCTTCTGAATAACTAAAATGTTTTTCCATACATGTGAATAGAAGTGTGTCAGCCTTTGATCATCAGTAACCATCCCCTACCTAAAATATAATTGGCTATGGCAATGTCATTTCCTTGTATCTTGTGAGTATTAGAAAAGATGGGCAGATAAAGAACAAGAATTGAAATGAAACTCTGATGATGAATACAAACTCCTGCCGTTACAGCATATTCATGCTATGCCATAAACTAACTGAAAATGTCTGGGCAGGTATTCTTCAGTCATCTGCCCTCCCTACCTGCAACACACCACTCAGAAAACCAGAACAGAGGAAAGCACAACGAAACCAGTGATGTCCAGAAGGGAAAAGTAGAAAAAAAGACTTCCTGCCACCCTAAACCTTGGGATTTGACACTGTTATTGGTTCTCCAGAGAGGTCAACAAGAAGCAAGAGCATCACCTCAAGGAGTGCTTAGAGCTTTGTAGATTCAATATTGTGTGTTTTGACAGATGTTTTGATTTGTTTTGCTGAAATCTTTAGGACAGGTAGGTAGATCTCTCCTAAATGCTGTCTGTCTCTCACTACGAATGCCTTAGTTTCGTGGACATTGTAGAGAAAACTACAATCATGGTACATCTAAGCCAGTCTGTTTCACATTGTGGGAAACTGCTCTGTGAGTCTGTTCAGAGCCCTGTCATAGATAAAAAAAGGTTCCATAGATTTCTTCAAGCTTTGGATCAGATTCTGCAAAATATGCTCAACACTGATTTTGCATTTAGCTATCACTTCTTCATGCTGAGATTCAGAATTTTCAGAGAGGGTCAGCTACACAAGAAAGAAGGTACTCATGGCATTTATATTTTCTCCCAATGACATGAAGATGCTGTGTAGTACATATATGCATTTTGTTCAAGGTACCTGTTTAAGGGAGGGGAAAAAAAGAGACTAAGCAAAATTGTCCTTCCCATGTCATTATCAGCCATGGTGTGATTAGGAACAGAAGTGCCATTACTTTAACAGCAGATGTGAGAGTCTGGCACCCTCACAAAGTCGGATGACCGTCTGTGATGGCTTGAAGGGAAAAAAACCTTTCCCTGTTAAGCAACTTCTTTGTAAGTAAAAGATGTGCCAATATCCATCTGCATTATTACCCTGCACACTGCACTGTGAGCACCTGAGGTGTCTCAGACTCAGCATTTTAGTTTGGATTACGTGCGTGCTTTTGATGAGACTGTCCTGGTTGTGCCCCATCTCCTGCTTTGGCCTGTAGAATGGAGCAGCCTTGAAGCACACAGGCAGATTCCTTCCACGTGAAATGGAAGCCAAAGACATGCCCCAGAAACACGCCTAACATATTCCAGCTGCTAACGGTGATTCAGTCCATGGGTCCAAACCAGAGCTGGCCTGAACCAGCCTCCCCAGCCCAAATTGTTTCACTGCACAGGTCTGCTCTTATGCTCCTTCACCTCTTGCTAATGAAAACGTGCCACTACCACAACTACTCCAAGTTAGCCCTTTGTTCATGATTTTGTTTTAAAAGCAGAGATCTGTTTATCCACTGAGCAGCAACCATGAGGCGCAGCAAGGTCCCACATGGCATTGACGTCTCTGCCAAGGCAAAGATGATCTTCCTACCAGGAAAGCATTTGTTCTCATTTGGGAGTCCTGTGGGCATTGCTGGTCAACCAAGTCTGTCTTAGTTAACTAATCCTTGACCCATCATTTTGTGCTTTTCAGGTTGCCCCAGTAGCGATCTTTTACTGAGATCTGATGCTTAGGGAGGTGGTTATGCAGCATCCTCCCTTCCCAAGGTAACTTCACAGACATTGCAGTGCCAGAAGTAATGTGATATGACCTCAGATATCTAGCTGAGTGATTCCTGTGCAACAGGGGATAATGAAATTCAAGTGTCTGTGTGCGGCGTTCGCAAGCAGCTGCCTGAAAACAGCCCAGGCGGCTGTTTGGAAACAGTGAGCGCAGGCAACAATCAGATGATTGCTCTTGCAAGAGGTGTCATGGATGGGTGTTGTTATCTCTGCTCTGGGTTTGGTGGCACCCCCAAGAAAAGAGAGAGACAAAGCCTGATGCAGTGACAGGCACTCTGAAACACTGCCATCCGAAGTGGCAAGGGACAGGGAGCTGCCCCAAGTCAGACTTGGTGGCCGCCAGCACTCACCGGGGCTGCCTGCGCAGAGTTCATCTGGGCAAATACCAGTCCAAGGTTTCAAACAGGTATAATCCACTACTTGCCTAATGAGCTGGGCTAATAATCAGCTAATAATCTGTTGAAAGTCTTTTCTTCTTCCTACCTGGAACTTGTGTATCATTGTTCTCAGCTGCACTATTTTACAAATCTAGCTTAGCTGGATGACAGATCTATCTACTGCCAGAAAGTGCTGCCCGTGTGAGTATTTATAGATCACAGCCAAAGTCAGTTCTTGATCTTCTCTGGACTGAACTTGAAGTTGTCATCAAAACTACTGATTGAGCTCTTTTTTTTTGACAATTACTTGGACGTCTATGAGCCAGTCTTTAATTTCACCAGTGCAGTACTGGCTACAGTGATTTTTTAATTGTCTTTTTTTAATGAGAAGGACACATGCAACAGTCAAATAGATGTCTCTTATTTCCAGCGATCTATAAAGATAACTTTAATCAGATAAATAAAAAATCTCATTTTTATAAGAGGTTTCATTGATTGCTTTTAAGAAAATAGGTTTCAGCATTTGCTGGCATGGAGTAGGCTCCCATTCATTAATGCTTTATTCACCTCCCATATATGCTAACAATAATTTTGCCTGGGACTAGTGACAGACTGGTGGCACTTGGGAAATTCAGGTATGGACTCACAGTTTGAAGGGGCTGGCATGCTGCTGGCTGGCACATGAGCAGCATGACACCAGGCATGCAGTACCAACTGCACAGGTGCCCAGTCTGCCTGCGGCAGGGAACCAGACAGACTTGCAACCAAATCTTCTGCACATGCAGGCAAGCAGCGCCCAGTACATAATGTCCCCATTTCTGGGGACAACCCTGGGTCATGCTGTTCAACCAACAGTCACTTCTCTGGCCCTTTGTAGCTTCTCCTTTCTTTCAGCGTGTTCTACAAATACTGTCAGTGTTTCAGGAAGCTCCTCAGACACTTCTTCCAATATTCTTGGTCACCAGTTTTCTGGTACTACTTCTGTGCTTTGCTGTGATGGCTGCTTGCATCCTCCATTGCTAGTGATGAGATAGAAAGTATTTCTTCCATCCTGTGAAATAAGCCCGTCCCATTTCTTTCCAAATACACAACATAAATATTCAATGAATATTTCTTCTTTTTGTGTTATCACAATTGGCAATTCTGCCACCTTTAACACAGGGAGCTACAGGGACTAACCAAGGGAAGGCACGTTACTGAACTTGATGAGTGGCATTTTTGTCAGACAGAGAATGGGTGTGAAATGCTGACAAAAAAGTTTAAGTATGAAATCACAAGGAGGTTATAACCAACCAAAATACCAGCTTCTAAAATGCTTTCCACACAGTCCTCCATCCCTTGGGATTTGGGGACAAAAAGAACTACTTTAATACCACTATTTCCAGGGAGAGGATTGTTTGGTATGGCAATACAGATAGCGTGAGGATTTGATGGTCCAAGAGGTCCCTATGATTCCTGTTCTCCTGTATGATTGCAAGGATTTTGTTAGGTCTTAGTATACTTAAATAATGCCTTCTTGCCCTTAATCTTTAAACCCAGGATTTTTTCATTAATGTTTTATCTTCTTCCATCAGCTGTCTCTTTCCTAGCTGGTGACTTGTTTGCACAGGCACCAGACTTTCTGTTACTCTCATTTGTTACATATAATAAGGTTTGCAATAATAATTGTTGCTTGTCACTTTCACTTCTTGTTTTTACTAAGATGGACTTGAGATCAGAAAGCCTCTCATAGAACAATAGGTTGTGGGTTTGAGAGGAATTTAATTGGTTTTTTCAAACACAATGTTCTTATTTCTATGCTAGAATTTTTCCTTGCAACAATTATTTGACTGTAGCTGACCTCTAAAAATTGTCCTTGGAAAGAACCAAGTAGACTCCTGCAGGCTCTGAAGTGGTCTCTCTGCACACAGTGGAGTTTGTTAGCACTTCCACAGAGGGAACCAGCTCTCTGAGGGACTCGTTTTTACCCATCCTAAAAGAAAATAAATCCATCATTTCCTGTGAGTATAAGATTGTTTCCATAGTGCTGGCTCCAAACCTGCAGCATTCCAGCTCCTTTGTTGGGACTTTGTTGTTCAGCTAAGCCCCAGCTACCAGGGTGGGCTGCCAGGTCTGGCAACCCTGAGGAGCTGGGGACCCAACAGCCACTTCCAAGCCTGGAAGTGCCATTGGAGGGCTGGGAGGTGAGGCAGGGTATGCAGATGGGTCATTTCTCACCGGGGGACAGTGCCCAGGGATATCAGTTCTGTGCAAAGCACTACAGGACTGTCTTGGGGGGTTGATACATGGCTTGCAGGGCGAGGAAGCCTGGGCACCCCTGATGAAGAGTAGACAGGCTGTAATTGAATCCCTTTCAGTTCATACCCTGCTGGCAGCTTAGCTTCGGGAGTGCCAGAAAAAACCCTGTGCACTGAAGAAACACAACAGCTCCGGGCAGGCAGAGGCATTCTCCATACATGACCTACGGTGAATTGCTCCTTTATGTTCGAACTTCAACTCTTCATTAGCAGCAGGGTCGTTGGCTGCTCCTCTCTCCAAAAAACCACAGAGGCAGCACTAAGTGCTGGAGTTAAAGAGGAGTAAGCACTTTTCAATTAGCCACGAACTTTATGAGACGTGAGACTGCGGCAGCAGTGCCGGAGGTGCTGGGTGTCCCTGGGCTGGGCTGCGGCAGGCAGTGCAGCCCAAGGGCAGCGACAGGCACAGGGACTCAGCCTCTCCACTTGTTCGTCAAGCCTGCTGCTCATTTACAGCCATAAATGTCACGTTTGGCTGCAGTGGCATAAATAACAGGTGACATTTTAACAATATTGGCAGCACCGTGCGGGGAGTCTTCCAACACTGATGAGTTATGTGAGGCCAGTGTGAGTTTTGGGGGGGTTCATTCATTCTCCTCTTTCGAGGCAATTGCCTGTTTGCTCCTGAAAACAAATGTTAAATTAAAAAACACTCATATGCATTGCAAATAGCTTCTCAGGAGGATTTTCTGACGTTGTAAAATGGCAGAGCTATAACTCTGACTGAGGGAATACTGGAGGATGAGAGATGGCTATGAAGAGAAGCATCCTCCATGCACATGTCGTGAGCAATGGGATGGAAATTACTCCTGATAATTCAACCTTCTGGACATGGGAACTTGGCTGTAACAACAGGTTTTGCGGTAAAAATACATTCTCTATGTTTGCATCTGCCTCTCGGTGTCCTGGGCCTTTCACATACCTGGAACAGTCCATTAGAGTAAAATGGAATATGTACATCTACATGCATAATGTAGCAGAATCTTCTCTTGCTGCCAGCCCCTTGCTTATTTCTAAATGACACAGTAATTAAGGTGAGTGATTTATCATAGAAATACACGGGAATTCACAGCCTGATTAATAGAGGGGGAAAAAACCCCATCAACTCACAAAGATAAATAATGAAAGTACTGAAAGTCTGTACTTTGATCCAAATCACCTTGAGAATTTCAAGCCATTTTACAATACTTTACAAGCTGTTTCAAGCCACACAAAGACTTAACCCCACTGCCTGCCAGCAGCAGCAGCATGGCAGCGTGGTGGCAGGGAGGGAGCATTCCACTGCCCCTCACTTTTCCTTTGGCACTTCCTTCTGCCTCCAAGTCAGTGCGCTCAGCTGATGCTCCTTAAACCCCCCTGCATTTGCTGCATTACTGCCTCCTGTCACCTGCCCACTCGGCGCCAGAGAAGTGATCTGCTGAACTCTCATCATTGCTGAGAAAAAGACCAGCCTGGAGACAAAGGATCCTCAATGGCTCCAGGCTGCCTGGATGCATCCATCCCCATGTCCTTCTCTTCTACCTGCAAGAGGTGTGGAACATCAGGGGTTGTGCGCCTGTAGTCCTGCAGCTCTTATGTGATGTGATTTCCGTAGCAGCTTTCCCTCAACACCCTCTCCTGCACTGAGGGCAGCTGCAGGGTCCCAGACCCACTTCTCCTCTTGCCCCACGATCTGCTGCTGCCTTGGTCATCCCGCAGAACGGGAGTGGGCTGTGCTCCCACACTGGCAGGACTGCTCACATCAGGATGCATCCAAACTGTGTGTCCGGCTGCCTCCTTTGCTGTGGTGTGCGTTTCAAAGGATATTCAGAGCTTGGACCTGTGACAGTTTGGACTCATGGCTGATCTGACACCTACACCTATTTTTATTTTTAATTATCTGCTGAAACCCTATTTTTTTTCTTAAAGCATTCCTGCCACACTGCAAAATCCCTGGTCTGGTTATGGGCATGTATTGCCAGCAAGAGAGATGGATACTTCTTATCCTGAGGCTGGGGGCTTATTGCTAACACTAAAGTTGGGACTTCCAGTTGCAGAATCACTTTGTTTCACCCAACCTAACAATGTACCTGGAGGATATTGTCCATTTTGGGGTTCCCCAGTGAGGAAACACATTAACACGGTGTTCAGCAGCAGGTCTCCAAGATGGTTAGGGAAGGGCAGCGTGTGACATATGGGGAGAAGCTGGGTGAACTGGGTTTGTTCAGATGTAAGAGAAAGTATGGGGAGATCTTAATGTTGTCTGCAATGGGAAGGCACAGAGAAGATGGAGCCAGATTTTTCTCCGAGATGCACTGTAGCAGAGACAACAGGCGTGAGGGGGCATTCGAGCAACTCACACGTGGTATGGGAAAAGCTCCTTTATCCTTATAAGGGTCGTCAAAGATTGAAATAGAGTCCAGAAAAACCAGGAAATCTCTCTTCTTGGAGCTATTCATGACTCTGCTGGACAAAGCCATAAATAACCTGCTTTAACTGGGCCTGCTCTAGTGGGGCCTTGGGCTGGATGGCCTCTCGAGCACCTTCCCGACTTCAATTAGTTTGGGATTTGGTGAACATCATTTATTGAGCTATGCTTTTCCTCTAAAATGAAAAAAATACCTCTTTGATGAGGAGATAATATACTTGTTATAAACTCTGTCCCCTGGGATCTCTCAGAACTGGACAACTAAAGTACTAAATATATGCACCACCACTCAGAGCTGGTATTATATTGCCAGCACTTCAGAGTTAATTATTTTTTGCTTTCAAAGGAGGAAAAGTAATTTTAAAAATAGTTTAATATCAGTCTCACACCAAAGGTGTTTCTTACTGCTTTTCTTCTATAAACCATCAGTAGCATTAATTAAAATTTTCATTTCTTTTCCAGTTCCTTTTCTACTGTGAAGACTGGATCTTTAATAAGTAGCTGCCATCTCAGTAGTGGGTCCTTTCAGAATCAGGGCTGGAATTTGTAGGATGAGATACACACGTGGGACCTTGAGGAGAAGGGCATGGCGGTGTCAGAATTACAAATGCTCTGTAATCAGCAGAGAAAACCAGACCTTGCTGTAAGTCATGATCCACAGTCCCAGGAGCACTCCAGCACTCAAAGCTACCTCTCCAAGGATCTGACCGGCTCCCAGGAAGGCAAGACTGGAAAGGACAGAGCCTTAATCTATTTAGTCTCTCCTGCTAGAGGGACTGTTCCCTATCTTCCCCCTGCCTAATTCTAGGGCCTGACATTGCTGCTGGGCTCCCAGGCCTGTGTCCTCCCAACTCCATCACTGCTCCTCAGCAAGGAAGAGGGGTGATCTCAGCACACACCACTCCTCCAAACTGCCCTGGGTTTGGAGGCTAGAAATGGAGAATCAGGGAAACAAGATGCTGAACTCTTGTGGAGTTTGTCACCCTATAGTGCTAATATATCCCTTTGAGGACGCTGTAACTCAGAGTAAAGCAACACATATTCCAAGATTTGGGCATATCAAGCTATTACAGGGTCCTGCTGTGCATCTTGCTCCTCTCTAGGTAATTGCCAGATTTCTGGGCCCCTTTACTACTCTGAATATTGATCAGTCTTCAGGAGCAGCACCAGGTTCAGCAGTGATTCTTCCAGAGAATCCTCTCTCCAGTGGGAGTGCTGAACCTTTCTTCCCACCTTTGCTTCCAATCTCATCCTTCATTCATTTGTGAGTATTTGATGTAGAAGATGGTTGGAGAAAGTGTAGGATAACAGCAGGATTTTCCTTCTTTGTATACTTGGTGAGGGCATTTCAGGGCACTTAGAGGGGGAAAGCGCAGTTCTCTGCTGAAGAACTTCCACTCACACTTTCTGCAATGGTCCCAAGAGATCATTAATTCTATTTATTCCAGTTTCCACGATCTGATGAGCATGCAAATCACATCCTGTACAGAAATTGGACACACTTGTTTCCTGCTGCTTCTCTGGTACCCAGGCTGTGAGTCTGTGCTGTACTGCCAAGAGCAAGATCACAGGCTCACTTCTGCTCCCCACTCCAACTCCAGACTTTGCAGGCTGAGAGTGGCACCAAACAGAAGTGCTCTGACCGCCTTCCAAGGCTGCCTATTCATCAAGCAATGGGGACAAGAAATTAAAATGTGCATATTTCTGTGCAGAATAGGTGAACCCCTTTGGCCAGCAAGTAACGAGAAACCCCATGCACTTTATCACCAAATCCCAGTAAAATCACTTAGACTCAAGATGACGCACAGTTTCCAGCGCCATCAAGGCACGGGCACAAAGCCGGAGCGTTGGGCCCGACAGCTTTGTACAAGGTTTAAAATCAGGTAAGCCTTGAGTTCACTTAATTGTACATAAATATGTGAGATAATACTGATGCCATGATGATTTTTTGCCTTTTCTTTTATACCCCTTTTATACCTTTTTATAGCTTTTGTCTTCTTAGTGTTTTTTAGCCTACATTCTTAGACTTATTTGTCAACTAGGAGACGAAACATTTTAGAAGCTTCGCAGTTAGGGATCAGAAAGCCCCAGACACCAAGGTCCTCTCCAGAACACATTTTGTAAACTAAGATAGAACCATCCAGGGGAAGGTTCCTTGGGGATGGGGGCTCACTCGAGCCTCTCATTGGGGAATCATATCTTTGATAGGTATGCTAATTAGTAAGACCTATAATGTTATACCTGATCTTTGGTGGGTGTACATTGAGGTGTGCATTGGGGTGCATTTGACCTGGACGTAGTGCACCTAAGGATCCTTAAAATAAATACAGAGGTAAAATCCCTTCTTCCCTTCCGACCATGTTTGATTCTTGATTTTAAGACCAGGAAAAGGCATCAAGACAACCTCACCTATGGGCACTGTATTCCACACCTCGCCTCTTGTGCAGAGGAGAACACCTTAAATACAAGCCACGTATTTCTTTCTGGTACAGGTACTTTAACAATCTCTCTATATAAGCCTGTCTACATGCAAACACAGGCACATGTATTACATCCCCACCTTGAGAGTGTTTTTCCAGGAATTTGTCATTCACACAGCACTAGAGAATAGTGCTGTGAGCTCAAACAAAATGAGATATGGTATTTTCAATTTGGTCTACTCAAAGATATCCTCTTTGTGTAGGATATACAGAAAGAGTTACTCATTAAGCTTTCAATATCTAGCATTTCCCAGCAGGGACTTCTGTGTGTCAAGGTCTTTATATGATTTACAAGAAAAACAGAAACCATGGCAGACCGGGACATCCTGCAGGCCAAGTGGGGACAGAACAATGGATTTAGTCTTACATGCACCAGAAATCAGGTTGTATTTTCAGTTTGTCCGATGTTGCAGTTCCTTATGACATGGAAACTGAAGGGGTTTGCAGAGTTAGGTCATCCTTTCAAAACCATCCTTCAGGTGACTGGGCTCAGAGGCATCTCACACCTGGTTTTGCTGCTGGTTTTGCTCCTGCTTCTTTCATTGCAAGACTACTTGTTAATCTTCAAATTGTGTTTGACATCTCACTGTAAATAGTCTGGGTTATAAACATCTCAAAGTCAAAGTCTGGGTGTGTTTGCCTACCATTCTGGTTTGCATCTCCTTTTTACTCTGCCTGTTCAGCTGCTGTGTCCTCGGTGATGACTGTGTTTGAACTTGGAATCTGATTTAGACACAGGTTTGCATTTAACCAGTTAGAGCTGCCTGGCAGGTGGACATTCAACTCCAAATGAGAAAAAGGTACTCCAGAATGTCTGGCGAGGAAACAGGGATGTGGTGGCCATGAGCACACAGTTATTGAGGAGTCATAGGGAACTGGGGCTCAGTCCCGCTGCAGATGAAGTCACTTGGTGAACCTGGTACATCCTTGCTCCTTAACTGCTTCTGGATGTCAGAATGGCTGTGTCCAGCAAAGCACTTCCTATCACTTTTGGTCAGAAGAACAGCCCAATCCAGACAGGTGAGGACCAGTCTTCACATGGCAGATCTTTACCAGTCCATCTCACCCTGATGTTAACAAAATGGTTTGGGTCATCTTGTTCCAATCCCCTGCCACAGCCAGGGACACCTTCCACTAGACCAGGGTGCTCCAAGCCCCATCCAGCCTGGTCTTGAATGCTTCCAGGGATGGGGCATCCAGAGCTTTTCTGGGCAACCTGTGCCAGTGCCTCAGCACCCTGACAGGGAAGAATCTCTTCCTAATATCTAATCTAAATTTGGCCTCTTTCAGCTGCA
The DNA here is from genome assembly GCA_013397865.1 of Struthidea cinerea. Classification (NCBI taxonomy): domain Eukaryota; kingdom Metazoa; phylum Chordata; class Aves; order Passeriformes; family Corcoracidae; genus Struthidea; species Struthidea cinerea. Next base: position 166,407 of record VZTI01004115.1, read on the forward strand.
GAGACAGGCAGCCTGCAGAAGGCTGAACACTGTTCAGCAATAAGTATCTGATCCAGCAATAATTCTGGGGCCGGCATTCTCAAGAGCACACCAACTTACATAATTATTTTATTGGATTTAAATGAAAACAGTAATTCATCAGAAATATGTAAGGACATGACTTTCCATCTGACACATTCTCCCCATACTAAGAGACACAGAAGCAATTATCTGCATGCCTTTTCCTATGCAAGTGGATTAGTGTTGTGCCTCTGTCTCAGAAGATATTCAAATGTGACTTGGGATTAATTAAATAACAAGACACCTGGAGGGAAAGTCAGAAGCATGTACATTTTCTACACCAGACATTTTAAATTGTGGAAAAAGGAGTATTTTACCAGCAAAACCTTTTGGTGTTGATGGGGGAGAGGAACTGAAGACCAGCTTGGGAATTTCAGGGCAGAGAGCGCAGAAGAACCCAAACCATGAAAACCTGCTTGTAACTGCAGCTACCACCTGCTAAAGCTGATGGTCTCTGGTGTCCAGCAGCAGCTGAAGGGCTGAGAGGTTCCAGTGGTGCTGCACATCGTACAAGTGACTGTTTCAGGTTACCTGTTATTAACAGCAGACCCCTTTTGGTGACGTCTGGTGATGGAAGCAACTAGAGTCTCAACTCCTGTGAAGAGGCTCAAGGTTGCCCCACTCTCCTCCCCCGTCTTGTTCCTGCCATTTGGGCAAGGAAAGCTGTGCAGGGTCCTCCACCTCCATGCAGGAGGGAGCTGCTGCTGATCTCTCCATCATACGTGAGCTCACACATCAGAGTATCAGAGTCTGTGGGAATAAATTCACCTCAGATCAAAGTCCCTGTGCCCCTTGACTCCAGCTCAACACCTTTCTTGAGCTTTCTCACTATGTCAGCTAGCAGATCCCCAGTAGAATATCACTGTAATGCAGTTTCCTAATTGCTAGAGACTGTTCCCTAAAGCATTAGAAACTGGTGAAAGTTTTAGTAGAATGCTAAGAAGTTAAGAGGAAGAAAAGAGCCAACACTGTCCCCAAGGAAAAGCTCAAGAAAAGATGAGATGGCAAACATGTCACTGTGCCTCAGCCAGAGCAGAGGAGCTGTCCATCTCCCTGCTATCACCCTGCTGAGGAAAGCAGGCATCCCAGCAAGCCCTGATGGAAAAACTGTACCATAATCCATGTTACCATGAGCTTGCCTGGGGGGACGAGCTCAGTGACACAGAGGCATTTGGGCTCGGTTCATGTGCTGTGCCTTCCTATCCAGCATGGTTTGTGTGCTCAAGCCTCTGCTGCTTTTAAATTGAACTCCAGAGCCATTTCACAACCCACATCAGCTGTGGGACTCCTGCTGCTGCCCCTGCTCTCTGTGTTAAGGGACCTGTCTCTCTGCTGAAACATTTTGGATACTGATCTCTCTGCTCCTCATCCCTTTTCCACCCCCAACTCCCACTCACTGGAGACAGGACAGGATCCAGTGGTACTCTGCCAAGTTATGGGGCTGCCTGACAGCCACAATGAGGGAGCACATTATATTTTAGACCTCTGTCCAACAATTGCCTAATTAATTCCCATCCCCCAGCCCTACATCCAGTACGGAGTGGGGACATCTCAATTTTCTTGTTCTCCTGATGAAGGGAAGCTGCAGCAGAGTGACTTCCACAATTCACTCCTGGGCATTACGAGAAGGCACCTGGCAAGAGGAAGTTAATGCTGAGCCCCCCCCCATCTCCCTGCAAAGTAAAATATAGGGATAAAAAAGGCATCTCATGAGTAGGACTTATCCTCGCCAGCATCCCTCTGCAGCGCGCTGTGCTCGGAGGACAATTAAATTACACTGCCGTTTCCCTTTCATCATGATCCGATTTACAGGGGAATTAATAGGGGCAGAGGAAGAGGCCTGCATGAAGCCAAAGCCAGGGCAACTGGCAGCTATGAGCCTTCTTGAAAAACAGGAAGCTTGCCAGGATGTCTTTATTAGAGAGGAGAAGGGGGAGAGTGGAAAGGGCTGCTGCAGGAATGAAAGGCAGATACAGATGTCAGCCTTATTTACAGCAGGGATTTTGCACCGGTGCAGCTAAACCCTCCAGTTCAAAATCCACCCACAGGCATCTGCCACCAGCACAGCTGGAAAAAAATCACAGCTGAGACTTCTTGGCAGCAGCATGAAGAGGGAAATCTGCCATAAAGAAGGGTGTTTGTCTCACTTGATCGCATGGCTCTGGAGGTCACGCTGCACCTTTAAGTGGTGATCTCCCATTTTTCCCTGAGGATCTGCTCCTCCCCTGAGCTCACAGGATCGATGTCCCCATGGAGCAGTCTGCAGCAGGCCTGTCTGTTCCTGACAGTGCCACCCTGATGGTGACCAAGCCTGTCGCCCAAGTAGGACAGCAGGTGTCATGGAGACACTTACTTGAATACATACTAATATCCCAGCTTCTCACGGGGCATTTGTCCAGGCTGTGAGTGTGCTGCTCTGCAGATGGAGACATGGGGGCTGGCTCTTGTAGTGCCACTTCACATCCAGGCTGGTTATGGCTTGGATGCCCTACGCTGCAAGCTCAGCCATCGCTGCTGTTGCCAGCTGTGCTCCAGAAGCACTTTGGCAGCTTTGGGACAGCACAGAGCCACAGCAATTAAACCACAGGGCCAGCGAGCTCTGTGCAGGCTGCAGGAGGGTACTTTTGAAACAGTTCTCTGTGTAAAGCCAGATGAACTCCAAAGGCATCTGGTTTGATAGCATTCCTGCTGCTCCAGAGCAACCCACGTACCTCTGTGCCGCGCTGCCTCATGCCTGCGAGCAGTGCTGTGTGGTGGCACTGGGACAGGCCTCTGCTAACTGGGAACTGGGGTGTACAGAAGCTGGTGGGAACAAGAGGAACAGGGAAGAATGTTCCCAGGTCCATGTTCCCACTCTGCAGTGCCCCTGTAGAACCTTTGTTCTTTGTTCTCTATTACATTCCATGTTATTGAGATTTTTCTGCTTACCTGAGTAGCTGAGCCCGGATGAACTTCCAGTGTCCAGAACGAGGAAAGAGAGAGGAGACATGGTGCCCCTGGGAGGCCATAGCTCAGGTAGTTATACTGACTGCATCCTTAAATTTACATCTGCAGTGCCTCTGGTGCTGGAAAGGCATGGTGATATTTTTTGCATCTAATCATCTTTGAAAGTTGACTTATGATAAAACTTTTGAGATGAGCTGGAATCCCTCCGCTCATGATAACTCCCTTCTGTGTGAGGGGTAGTCCCTTAGATCATGTAACACGAGTGACTTCATTGTTATTTCTCTTCAGAGCTGGAGAAAAGCAACTCAGGTCATTGAAGAGCTTCTGAAGAAGCTTCCTGTGTATGGACTTCTCCTTGACATCAGGGGAATGGAGGTGATGGAGCAAAAGAAATGGATCAAAAACACTTCTGGAGTTTGGAGATTCCTGGCAGGAAGAAAATGGTTCTAGAAGTCATAGCATAGCAGGTAGATCATAGTTGTATGAAGGTGTAACTGCCTCTCAGGAGCACAAACAGAGGAAATGTCAATTCTTAACTTCAGAAATAAAATGATGAAAGGGGGGAAATAAGTAGTGAGCTAGAAGCTACTTGCATTCAAAGGAAGCCAAGGATCTAAAATTGCATAGTGAGTTCAGTGGTGTGTGTGTGTTACAAGCTACTGAGGAGATGGCAAAGCCTGTCTGTCTCTGATGAATGAATTAGCTGTTAATTCTTAATTTCCATGCCTATCTCCTCCCATCCTGTTTTCACCTGGGGCTGCCTCTCAGGGAGGCACGGTTCTGATACAGCCCTGTCAGTGGGACCAGTGGGCACAGTTAGCTTGGGGGTCTGAGGACAGGTGCTCATTTAAAGGGGGGGTTTATTATGCAAAGAATACCCTGCTGCTTTAATTACTGTTGCTTGACTTATGTCCTTAGCTCTGAGTGGCAAGGCCACTGCTGTGTTGTCATTGTCACTGTCACCCACAGTCCCACAACAGCCACCCAGCACAGCTCCTTGCAGACCTGGCCTTGACCCTGATCTTGGCTACACCTCATCAACCTGGCCTTTTCCCACTTCCAATACAGGGGCAGCAGGGAGTTTTGTCTAAAATGTAAGGGGGAATCTCTACTCCCAGTAATGCTCAAGCAACCCCTAATGACAATTCGGCACCTGAATGGTGTGTGTTGGTGAAGCATCACTTCTGCTGAGGTTTTATTCAGGTAGTGGTGGCATGAGGAGTGTGGGAGACAGGCATCCCAGCCAGTGACCCTCTGAAAGCAAAGAGAAGTGTGCTAGGAAAGGGAGGAGGAGCTGGAGAATGCCACTGACTTCAAAGATGAAGGATTCTCTTTATACCCTGAAAGTGACTGAATAAAATGATTGGCATCATCACAGAGCTAAATAGGATTTTCTACTTGTGTTGGATTATTTTAGATGACAGTTTGATTAGCCTGATTGGTGTTGATTTGTCCCTAAGAAGTGTATTACTTTAATTAGCCTTATATTAAAAAAATACTTTGAATTATGATACCATTTATTAACGTGATTTGCTTTCTCCCAACAGATGTGTTAACTTTGCCCAGCACTAGAAGCTTGGTTTTTGGAGTGGAGTTCACAGTGCTGGTTCTGGCTGTGGGCAGAGCTGCCCTCTCTGTGAGCACTTGCTCACAAACCACCTGGTCATGAAGGGATTCCAACCATGCCATCCACTTAGTAAAGGAGAGAGCAGATAACCCCCCATACCCTGCTGAGCTACAGTCACCTGAGGGGCAGTTCACACTGCCCTGGTTCACACATTCTAGATAAACCCCTGAAGTTATGAGAAGTACTGCTTTTCCTAATATTTTTAAGGCAAAGGAGTTCCTAGGAGAGGAAGGAGGAGGAAAGATTACTGAATCCTTGCTGAAAGCAAGGTGAGATCTTATGGCCTGGGAATGCGGCCAGCGTCAAACCCCATTGCACTAAGGTATGTAATTAACTATACGTTGCTCCACCTCCACTTCCCAGTTGTGAACTGTGCTTGTACTCACTGGAACCTTCCTGGTGAGCTCCCATCTGCGCTCAGCCACCATGGCACTGGTACAGAAATCACCCCTCCTCTTCAGCCACACATTCTGGAGCCGTCCCTCTGACAGAAGGGCACCTGGAGACCCAAAAAGCATTTTGAGGACACCCAAGCAAGGTTTTGTGCAGGTCATATCAATAACTGATCAAGGCATCTCTTGGGATGCTGCTGCAGTCTTTAGCTGCAGAAGAGCTGTGGCTCTTTGCTCATGTGCCCCATAATCTGGAGATGGTCAAGCACTGCAGCAAGTGAAAGAAAACACAGACTGACCGCCTCCTCAGGCTGAAAGCAATTTGAAAAGGAGCACCTCACTGAGTCCACCTGGGAGTTGCTGAAGGATATATTCAGGAAATTTCAAGATTGCCCCTGGCAACAGGGAAAGCCCAGGTGTTTCGATCCCATGGCTGCAAAGGAGCAACCATGGCCCTGGCTCCTTTGGTCGCCTCTCACAGCTCAAATGCACTGGGAGCACTCCCTCATTTCCACTGGCTTCTCAGTCCTGCCAGGTGAGGGAAATGTTTCCAAGATTTCATTTAATACCTGTATTTAATCCATTAGTTCTCCCTGCAGACCTCCTGAAGGCTGGGCTGTGATTAGGGAGGAGATAAGTGCCCTGTTTATTGCTCTCCTGATACTTCTTCACTTTCCTCTACACTTTCACAGCATTGTCATCCTACAGCCATGCAGTGCCTTGGAAATGTGCATGGGAGCCCCCTGCTCTGTCCCCTTGGGATGGGTTGGAGAGTCCATCCACACTCCAGCAATACAGCTCCTGCTCTCCTGTAAGGCCCTCTGAGATTCTGTAATTTCACAATTACAGCCCTTGGTGTGAGGAAAAGCTATCAGCAAAATGGACTGAGAGTCACCTGCAACTGCTTTTTCTCCTTGATTCCTTGCCATTAAGCTGCAGGCTTGGGTATTATTTTTGTTATCCCAGTTTAAAGGGAAAATTCACTATTTTTCATATTTTTCCTTTTCAAAATACAAGAGGAGGGCTGGGGGAAGTGACCAGGCCAAGAAGGAAGGAAAGTAACTGTCTCCAGTAGACCACGTTCCACATAGAGTTCTTCCTGTTAATATGCTCCATGAATCCTGCAGCATGGCCATGGCTCCTGTAAAAACCAGAGAGGACAAGCATGAGTATTGAATCACAACAGCTCTCCTTGTGCTTCTGCAGCTGTCAGTGCTACAGCACAGACTGCATTGGTCTCACTGAACACTTGGCTTCTTCTAGTGCTAAAAAGTGCTGCATTTCCTGTGCAGATCAATCCATCGGCAGTTGTGAGGTCAGAACGGTTTGCATTTCTGCTTCACTGTGACATCCCCAGGTGCCAAAGGGTCTTGCATATGGGACAGAGAAAGGTTCTGGTTCACTGCCCCCTTCTACTCAACAAACATAAATAATCCCTTAGTAATGCACAGTTTATTTCCCTCCCAACATGGACTTCCAGTTTTGATGCTCTTTTCATTACTGACTTAGGCATGAAGCAGTTTTTATGTTCCCTGCAGACTTGGAGTGCCCTACACACCTTCTGCAAACAGGGAGCTGTTCATCTCCTGTTCACTGGCTTTGACCACCTCAGCAAATGCACTGCTGCCCACAATATTCGTCTGGCTTGTTTTTCAGGTTTCTAATGGCTTGACTCACACCTTTCCTGGGGCAGATCCCATTAGCATGTGAATTAGCAATGCCTCAGGGAGGTCTTTAGTTTGTGGTAGCACCTGCGTGCACCAAAAGATGCTCGAGCCTGCTGCATGAGAAGCAAAAAATGCAAAGAATTAAAGAAAAGCAAACCCAACACTGGAAGAGCTGAAAATGTGGCCTTTTGACACATGTTCAGCTGTAAGAGCCCGTGTCTGCTGTCTGTGGACATCAGCACTTTTAGTCCACACTTCAAACAGCTGCAATGATGTGACTGTCTAGTGAACAAAAACTCCAGCTGTTATTTGCTGCTCTTGGCAGTAACTTCTACCTAAACCATACTAAGTCCTTATCTGTTAACATTCCCAAAGGGAGACATGTTTGAGGAGGGCTGGGCAGCCCCCTACATGACTTTGTTTCTCATACACAGACATAACAGCACAAATTCTGGTGAAATATTCCAAGAAAAAGATACTTTTTAATGTCCCAACTGAACTCAGTTTCGCAACTAATTGCTGTGAGGTACTTTTGCACCAAACCTTTCAGCATGGCAAAACCAGGAGTCAGATCATTCAAATGGACCTGCAGGCTCCTGCTGAAGTTGGTTGCTAACTTGGGATCTTCCTGATGCCTTTATGTAACTACAAGAGGTTGGCACACTTGGAGAATATTACCCTTCCTAATGGGCTCGGAGGCAAGGGAATACACCGGGATAAATGCACCATAAGCCAAGTCCTTCTTCATCACATTGTATTTTTCTTTGCGTGGATACAGCACCCATGTGGCCTGGGAGAGTATGCGAGAGTGAAATTTCTCTCATGACGCACCATTTTCTTAAGGCCCAATTTCCCTCTAACTGCATTTCCCTCTACTCTTCCGTGTTGTACTGGGAATAGTTTTCATCTCCTGACGTCACCACAAGGGCTGAGAGGTGTTGAAAGCATACATCTTCTTGGAAAAAGCACAGTGTGGCGATGGAAGAATAATTGTGGTGACAGGGCAGGGAGAGCAGATATGTCTCTCTACCAAGATTTTACAGCCTCATTTACATGTAAAAAAAAAAGGGTTTTTTCTTGTTAGAAGCAGCAGGGAAACATGAGAAATTCAGGAACTCAAAATATTCCCAAGAAACAGAAAGAACAAGGGTTAAAAAAATAAAAATCAAACCCAGTCCTACCAAATCACCTCTAGTTCAAGCAGCAAAGAATGTGTGACCAGCCTGGGGCTGACGCCTGTTTCCTCCCCCTGGAAGGAATTTAGGGGGCCTGAACCCAGCCAGAGTTCACTTCTGGAAAAACACAGACCTACCACTCATTAAACCTCTCTGCTGGGATGTGACACAGGCTGAGGCAGTCATGGCCGAGACCTACATGGTGCACCTGGCATGAGAGAGCCACGTGTCCCAGGAGTGGACATGGCACAAGCTGGAGCTGCTTGGGGGTGGTGGTGGTAAAGCACTTGAAGCTTAATTTAAGTTGACACCCCTGTGTGATTGCAGACAGATTGAATTTATTAGAGCCCATCAGCAGTGACTGGGAGAGCAACGACCAGCACCTTTGCAAAGAGCAGGTATTGATAACCCAACCAAAATTACCCAGGCAATCATTGCCTCACATGGGCCAGGGCTGGTTCAGACCCTGCACCCTAAAGCACACCCAGGTCAGCCGGTCGCAAGCATTAGTGGTGTCTGGCACACTTGTCCCCACGTACTGCACGTCATGAGAAAATAGCAAAAGCATGGACTGTGGTAACAGAGCCTGGCAAATCTGGCATTGCCTCAGGCAGGTTTCCATTGTCAGAAGTGCAGAAAATAAATGCTTAAGACTAGGAGGATCTCTTTACCAGGGGGAACTGAGCCAGGCTTCTCAGCTCTACGCAAAATTTTAGCTCACTGCAAAATTACCACTGCTCACCCTCCTTCTTCCAGCAAGTAATGGGATGGCAGAGGCTGGTGATACGGATTCCAGGTGAAAAATAAGCATAAGCAGTATGTCAGGGGTTTAATCACATCTATATAAGAGGTGATATTTCCTCCTTGCCAGACGTGCCTTTTTTTGTACACAGACATTAATGCTCGTGGAACAGCATTTGATCAGCCTTCATTTTCCGGCTGGATCCCTGCCCACTTTTCTGGCTGAGCAGCCCAAGGTTTCCTCCTGCTGCCTGGCCAGCCCTGGGCAGGGCTGGCGAATTGGTGGCTGTGACAGCCGGGGCGAAGCGCACGCAGGGCCTCTAACGCACTGCAGTGGAGCCGCTTCCGATGCAGCTGCCTCAGCCTCCTCTCTGCCATCCCCGCCTGCTTCATTAGCATCACACCGTTCAAAGGCATGGAAATCAAATTATATTTAGGTCACAAACATATTTTAAGCAAAAATACCTATTATATTTAAAGCAACTTGTTCAGAGACTCTCTGTCTGCTGCTTCAGGATGGTTGCACTAATACTCACTGTCCTTAATGTTTTTTAATGAGATACCAGGTGCTTCCAAAGTCTGATTTTTGATTGAATATAAATTAGGTTCATTCTCTCTCAATTTAAATGCTGGTAAATAAGAAACCACTTTCTGGAAGCTCATTTTGGTATCCCAAACAAGCAAAAGCCCAGTTTTCACTGGATAACTTTGAAAGAGAGATAAAATAGCTCTGCCACAGTGACAGGACTGTAGTCCCGAACAGTCCGGTGCTGCCGGTGCTCTGCTCTCTACTTGCTAGGAGGGAGCAGGCAGGCAGGCAAGCAGCTTTCCAAGAGCACCAGCACTCAGACATCGCTCCCCACGCTTCAGGCTGCCACTCCTTTTAGCAGTGGCCTCTCCATGACTCTCTGTGGATTCACATCTTAAACAGATTCAAGCATCTGGCTACATCTCCTATCAAGACTGTACAAGTGATGATCTCCTTGGACTTTGTAAATATTGATCATTATTCTGAAAGCAGCTCAGCAGAGAAGCTGTTCTTCAGCCTCAGCTCCTCTGCTGCTGGGGAAGCTGTATTGTCTCAGAGTCAATACACTTTAAACTGGAGTGTATTGTGATGCTTAGGGATCCTTGGCTTAGATCAGCATTCCCAAGCCTCCTGTGAACAAGCCTGGGGGGCATGGTTACCTAGCCCAGGGCTTGCAGTGGGATAAGGCAGTACCACTCCTGGACAGCCCAGAGCAATTACCTGGAGCACTGTGTGACATGTCCCTGCTCCCAAGGACAGAGCCCACAGCTTCCCTCGTTTATGCTGACATACCAGAGGAACAGGGCTCTGCTGCTGCTCCCCCACAGCCCGCCCCTGGACAGCCTGCTGGCTTGCCCTGCTGCTGACATGTCCTTCCACCTGCTCATAACCTTTCCGTTTCCATGATGGCTTTGTCTTGCATTTGATTCCTGAGACAATTTTCCCTCTCCTCCTGCGGAGGCACAGTGGGAGACAGAGACCCAAGCACAGCAAGCTGCTTCCCCCATCAGGCCCTCTTAAACTTCACAGCATGTCCTGGCGCTGCAGGCATCACTGAGGCACAGCTCCTCAGATGTCTTAGGGAGGAGGTGATGCTATTTTTCTGCCCCCCAGGATTCTTCCAGGGGACTTTCAAATCCCTTGACTCTCACAGAGCAAGTCTGTTTAATCCAAGTCTGAAGGAGGCAGCAACACAGGAAGAGTTAGATGGAGGAAGCAAATTTTTGGAAGCTTAGTAGAAAAGATTGTAACATTCCTGTTTTCCAGAGCTGACAGTGCACATTCCCTCCATCAACAGCTTAGCTGATCTGCTCTGGCCTGCTCTGTACTGGGCAGGGAGCACATAACTCCACTGCAGTTTTCTTGACCCTCAGTGGGAGCAGGAACAGAGACAGCTCTCATCCAGCTGGGAGAGGCACCTCTGACCATTGGTAAGAGGAGCATGAGAAGCCTGAGAAATGCAGTTCTCTTTCAAGAGCTCCAGTGCCCTGCCCTCATGTACACCCACAGAATCACAGAATACTCTGAGTTGGAAGGGACCCACAAGCACCATCAAAGTCCAGATCCTGGCCCTGCACAGGACACCCCCAAGAATCACACCACGTGCTTGAGAGCATTGTCCAAATGCTTCTTGAACTCTCAGATATCACTCATCAGATAAAATGTGCTTTAGGCTGGAAGCAGATGCAGAAACTGGTTTGAAGGGTGTTAGACACAACATCCAGCCAGGAAGGCCTGACAGCGTTACTGGGTTAGCATCAATGCAGCACATGTGGTCGAGCAGGCAGGGGAAGTGGCTGGGCCTTCCTCAGAATTGATGGCTTCATCCCTTGCATTAGCACCAACCTGCTGGCAGTGCCTGGCTTTGCTTGCAGAGGCTGTTTTTCCCTCCTGGCATGCGTGCAGAGCTCTGTTCAGCTGCAGGGAGAGGAAGAGGGCACTATCAATTGTGAGTTCTGTTCATTCAAGCCGTGCTTGTCGTGACGGAAGCAGCAGTGTATGGCTGTCCTTCAACAGCCTGAACTGGCTGGAACAGAGCAGAGCAGCCATCCTTTCTAATGCCAGGAACTGTTGGAGAGGGCAGGAAGCAATGATGGCATCTGCTCATGCACCTTGACCATTCCAGTTCTCCCGAGGGCTGCATGTGGTGCATGAGAGATGGAATGCAAACCCCACAACCACCGCTCTGATTTCCCCATGTGCAGGACGTGCCTTGCTGAATGACAAAAACTGCAACTGCGCCACAAACCACAATTAAATGTGTCTACTAAGAAACCCACTACTTTATAGATGGTTATGCTGGGTATTTCTTCACTTCAGCTTTACTAAACCTTGATTTTCCAAACTGAAAACTCAGTGTAAGGTCCTGGTGAGTTACAAGTACGAGCAGCTTCCTGCATTCAGGATTAGTTCTCAGTTTCTGCTTTTGGCTCCTTGTAAATCTACCTGCTTTTCTTCAGTGTTAATATTGAATTCAGGCAGATTAAATCTAGACAGAATGGGTACAGCACACTTTTTTCTGTTAGCTGATCACTGAATTTGACTTATCAGCTCTGTGACTTGATACCTGGAAGCTTGATACCAGATCTTGGAAGCCTGTCTACACAAGAACACCATTTTAACCAGCAGTACAATGTCTGCGAGTCTTCTACCATCAGCCTATGCCTCCCTTGAGGAAGGAGGAAAGGAATGGAAGTGCTGATCAAAACCAGCCTCCCATAGCACTGGTGTAATGAAACATCCATGCTGGAAGTGCAGGAGATTCCAGGAGGCATTCAATGAAGCTCTGGTAAGGAGAAACAATGTGCAGTGGGATTTCAAATGGTCCTCTCAAAGGAGAGCTCAAACTGGTTATTTACTTGAATCCAATAAATCAAAATGATAAGCAAACAATATTCCCAACTAGGCACAAGACAAACTGAAAGATGACAAAGGGGAGAAGTTTGTTTATTTATTCCTCTTTAAAATGACTTAAAAGAAAATTTAAAACACTATTTAAAAAAGAGGGGATTCAAAATATCGAGAAGCTGAAAATCAAACCACAAAGGAGGCATTACAAGGTTAGCAGAACATAGAAAGCATAGTTAGTATAAAACAGATTTACAGTCTCAGTGAACAGCCAGTTTGTACCGCCCATATAAGTGGAACAGCACATAATGCTGCCCCTACTCTCTGGAACACAGAACTCTTTTATAATTTGGTTTTATTGTAGTACTGTGTAGGAAAACACAACAATTTTAAAAAAGCAACATTTTCAATTGAAAGAGAAAAACATTAAAAACATTATATTGCTCTATAGGCACTGAAAAATGTCTTTCTGTGGTAAAAGAGTGTGCCAAGCAGAATTCAAAATTGTATAATTCCTCTTAAAATCATACAGCCCTGGTGAGATTGCAAATAAAACTCAGTTATGCTACTTCTCTGGCACTGCCTGACAGCAGCTCTGCCCACTATGAACTGTCTGCCACACTGGAGTTTGGACAGGGCTAGGCAGAAGCAACGGGCAGCAATATTGGAAAATGAAGCTATCTCCCAGCAAGTCAGAGCACTGGCAACTCAGATCCATGGAGGGCATTTGTTACACTGACAAAAAGTGATTGACTCACAGTGTGCTTGCCAAGGCTTCCACTCTGCCTGTTTCAAGTTACACCTGACCTTGAGGTGCTGAGTCCCAGCAGGGAGCGAATGGGAGCAAGAAAGGTTTGCTGCCTACAGGCCAGCTTAGAAAGAGCCACTCTGGTGGCCAGTGGCTGCTGGCAGAGGGTCAGCTACAAGCCCTGTCCAAGCTTGCCATCAGCAGACAAGCACTTCCCTCTCCTCTCCCCTCGCTGAGCACAGGCAGCTGTATGTTATAGACACCCTCCTCTGCAGAGCACTCTGCTCAGACTACGGAGCCCTTATGTCCTCTGAGGGCAGGGGTGAGGACTTCACTGGGATCTGCAACAAAAATCAACTTAAAGCCATCAGGGGAAGGAGCTGCTAGGGCCTTGGAGAAGGTTAAAGCAGTGCCCATGTAGGGCACCCTGAAGCAGATTTTTACCTTGCAAGCATCCTCAGTTCTGAGACTCGTCCTCCCCTACGTATTTTGGCTCACGCAGCTCTGCTGCTCCCCTGCTCTGGTGAGCAGGATGCCTGAGATTAGCAGTGCTGAGCCACAGTGACCCTGCCTGTGCTCAGGGGAGGGAAGATGCGCTTCAGTCTTCTGTTCTGCTAGGGAGTCACTGCCTTGAAAAGTCACTTTGTAAAAAATGCCATGGCAGGGACCAGTTAATCAAACATGTCCTCAAACATGCGTTGCCCCATGGCTATGTAAACCTCTTTTTCCTCCGGAGTCATCTGGGCCACCAGCTCAGGGCGCTGGCTCACTTGGCTGTAAGAATGTGGACGCCCAGCCACTGTGACAGTGGGGTCTTCTGCCACCACCTCGAACTCTTCATCCTCCTCCTCCTCCTCCAGCCCATACGTTGTGGTGGCCGTGGCGGCAGGGCGGGGAGGGGACTCCTCCTCCGACTCGCTCGTCTCGCTCTCGGAGTCACTCGCGTTGCCGCCAGAGAGAGGAGCAGCACCGCCGACGGTGACGGTGGAAGCGGAAGGTGTCTTCTTCTCGTGGATGAGCAGGGCACGCATCACCTCCTCATTGTCATCCAGGGCTGCCCGGCCCTCCTCACGCTCCTGGAACGCATCCAGATCCCGGCCCCCTGCAAAGGGACACGAGGGAATGAGCATTTCCTCACAGAGATCTGTGTGACGGCCCTGAAAGTTTTCTTAACCTTTATTAATTACTGCCACTGAGCTCAGTTGGCCAAGTCACACCCTTTCTCTATGCCAACTCCTCCTCGTCCTTAGAACAGTTATTTCTCATAATGGCAGAGCAAGTACTGACATTTCCTAGGAGCAGGGAGGCCTAGAGTCACTGCGGCTCCCAGCTGGAAGCCTTGACCAGGAGCACACTGCAAGTGAAGACAACAAACACACGATGGGCAGGCACCCGGAAAAGACTTCCCCAGGGAGGTGTCCAACTCAGGCATTACAGTGGAGAAGAAAGCAAAGCAGTCCTTAAAATACAGACCCAAGCCCAGGCCCTATCCTGCTGAGCTCCCTGCCTGTAAGGATTAACACGGAGAAGAAATGGATGCAGGCAGACAAGGAATATGTGGAAACCATGCGTTATGAAACAACAATTAGAGCAGCCATGCCTGGTAAGCTCAGAGGTGCACCTACCAGGCAGGAAGGGGAAAAGCTCCTAACAGGAAGATGGTGGTGGTATGGAGTAGATGCAGCTGACAGCCTGCAGCCAAGCTGTGCAGCACAGCACTAAACCACTGCCTGCTCTCCAAGCTGAAACACAGCCCAGACAGCCCCTGTGGCTCCCTACTCACACCTCTTATTTGAAGGGGACTGCACTGTCCCAGCTGACACAGCTGGCCTGTGCTCCTTTTTCAGTAAACTTGGCTGTACAATAGCTGGGAGGGTTCCATATGGCTCTGGTAGGCAGGATGTCTGCAGTTCATGGATTCAAAAGGTAAAATTCTGCTCAAAAAGTAGCATTCCACAGAAAACCTCTCCTAATCATACATTTGATGGGGGCTGTGAGTCCACCTAGCACCAAACTACTACAGACAGTATGGAAAAAAATAAATTATAAAAAGAAAAAAAACAGAACAAGAAATGAAATATGGAGAACCTTACATAAAAACAAGGCCTAAAAAGTAGGACAGGCTCCCTGTGGCAAACTTTCTGTCTTACACCAAAAGATGTTGCCTATGAACAATTGCTGGAGCTGAGGTGTTGGCATTCTGCCTTCATACAGGCAGCCACTTGCCCACTCCTCCAAGACATGGACCCTCATGGTTTTGGCACCACATTCAGGCAGGCGGCTCCCAAGTCTTTCCGCTCCCAGTCAGAAATGTGCTGGTTACGTTCTAAAACTTGAGATGAAAAACGACTGTGAACAAAGTAAGTTCTGCATTTAGCACTGAAAGCCAGGGCAGTTTGTGGTCACTCCTTTCCTGTGGTAAAATAAAGGCCAAAAGAACCACACCTAATTTCTCCAGACTTCTGTTTTCATTGTAAATGAAGTCGTAGTGATGGGTGATGGCTACAACTACTAATATTAGAACACTGCCAAATTCTTGAAAGAAAGAAAGAATAAAGGCATCGTGTCGGCAGTCGTGTGCTCAGCTCACTGCTTGTGACTGTGGAGCATAAGAGGCTGTGGGAGAGCATCTCTGTGAAATAATATCATAGCTCATCACACTGAGAGCTGTGACATGACAACAGCCAGAGGTAGCTCCACAAAGGCTGACTTTGTGGCTCAGGAGTGGGGCCGTCTCTTGCTTGCAAGAACTGTTGCTGCCAGATCCAAGCAGTGAATCTTTTCTGTCAATGGCCCCAAGTTTCTGTCCTTCCTGTTTATGTGTAGCAGCAGCAACTTCAGGCTATTTCCACAAGCTCCCTCTTCGATCTCCAGTAGCTGAGGAGGTTAAGCAGTGATGCCATCATCCTGTAAGGAGACATACTCCACCTCCATGTTCCTCAGTGACATCTTGCAAAACATTTATGCTGTGTACACCAAAAGTTGTCTCAAGGAGTTGATTTAAAACTAGAGGTGAATTGAATGTCTAGCAGAAAAATGGGGTGAGAACTCACCATGGCTGGTGAGTAACAACATCTGCTACAGACGGCAGAAGCAGGTTGTTCAATCATCTCACTTTGCTTAATCTATTTGAAAAATGTTTTGGAATCCATTATGCACTTGAAAGGCATTACATGTGAACAATTCTTTAGATATCTTCTACATTACATCACATCCATTTTCTTCACTTCTGCTACACCTAAATACTCCACTCCTCTTCTGAACATGGCACAAGTTCCAGGGTCACACGCTCACACACGTGGCTCCCTTTTGCCATATTTTCTTCCTAGGGCATCAACAGTTTCAGTCCATAATCCTCAAATGACTCTAAAAATTCTATCTATTGACTCACTCTTGTAAAAATCATAAAAGGTCTCCATTTCCAATTTTGGCATGGAAGCTTAAACAGCACACATACCAAAGCAGAATGTTTCTACTAATGGTTATAAGATCTTGACCATGGTCTGTGGACAACCTGACCCCAAGATGAATGAAAATAAAAGTAGAGATAATGAGAAACAAACAGAAGGGAATAAAGACTCACCTGCCACAGTGACAGACCTTCCTATTCTATTTCCAGAAGCTCTTTTTCTGAGTATTCTTCATATATAACAAGTTTTGAGAAACAACTGGCAAGAAGGCTGGGAGCATATAAACACTGCTGGTAGACTTAGTAGACTTCAGAGTCACTGAACATTAATAAATGTTTTTTTCAGCAGTGACCTATTAAGGAGACAGCTTTCTAAATGAAACTGAAAGACCTTCATCCAGAAGCATTAAGCTCTCAAGGTGGAAGACATAACAGTTAATTAACATTTTAGAAGCCCCCACAAAATTTCATGGACAGCTCAGCTTTACTGACCTAGATTTCCATCCTGGATCTAAGGGATTTTTACATCTGCCTACACACAGGTGCTTTGCACAGCAGAGTGGAGCAGACAGGCTCCAGTGTTGGGAGCAGCAGCTGTACACACACAGGAGAACATGTTTTTGACAGCACTGTAAAGGCCTTGCAGGACTTCTGCTCTGTGAATTTCTTACCATCTTTGATTTCATCGGGGTCATAAGCCCCCTGCACCGTGCTCTCACGCAGCCAAATGGGTCTCTCTCTGGCTGGCTTTCCTTCACTTGCAGACCGGTTAAGATCCTCCTGGTCCTCCATGCTGATGACGACATTCTGGGTATACAAGTCCTCATACGATGGGCCTTTTGTAGTCCATGCTTCCCGATGGTGTCCACCTGCAAGGCCAGCTGCTGCCCCTGAACCAGCACCGGCTGCACGCTCCTTGCTACATGAAAGTCAAAGAGAGAAAAACAGAGCTCTCAGAACAAGCCCCTCCTTAGACAGAAACACTTAAATTATGATTAGTTACCTCCCATGATCTGCACTGAGAACTTTCCTTCTCAGTTCTAACATGTGCTGCCAGGAATTTCTGTGCCACCTTGCTGGTTTGGGAAACCTGTGGTTCTCTAGTGGGAAACCCTACATAAGGCCATGGCAACATCCACCACAGACTCCGAAAAGAAAGAGGCAGCACTAGAGATGCAGATGCACTTACGTAAAAACAAGCATAAAATCCCAGAATTCTCTGAAACAAAAGCCACAGCAGCAAAACAGAGTCAAACAGCAGTCTGGTATTTGGAAAAGCCTCTTTTTGGCCTTCACACAGCAACCATACACTGCATAAGAAAAGCACTCAAGTTTAACCAAGGTAGATAGTAGGCCCAGGGACCCAGCATGCTCAGAGCTGGGAGCTGTTATTAATCACAGGACTCCTGAAGGAGTTAACTCACCATGAAAACCACAACTCAAACCTTTGCTTGAATTATGAGTGACAATGCACATGAAAAGTCACCTCTCCTGTGTTACACAGGAGATCTGTACTTTCCACAGACACAGCCTTGAGAGGACTGGGGTTTCCACACAGAGAAGAAAGAAGAGAGAGCGCCTTCAAACCAGAGAACTAGGGCTGGGAAAAAGGCTTTGTGTGCTGATGGAGTGCAAGAGGAGACAAAAGAACTGTCTTCATTGTGGAAAAGCTGGAGAAATAAAGGTGCTGACCCATGTGAAGGGTATGGCAGTCAAAGCCTAGCCCTCCTTTGCTCTCTACACACTTTCCTCCAGGGCCCCATCTAGCTCAGGAGACTGATGGAGAAAAACATTCCTGCTCAGATCTGACTGAAAGAGGGTATCAGGTGAAATATTTTCTGCCCACTGATGATGGCAGTGAGCCTAAAATACACCCTGGCCTATGCTGCTACATATACATAGATCGGGGAAAGCAGCTGAATGGAAACTCACTGCTCTCTGGGTGGGGTGGTTCATCTTTTCAGAGAAACAAATGCGCTGCAGACTGCACCCACCCTCAGCCATATCACTTCAGTCATCTGATTGCCAGGGGTAACTACAGCTTTTCATGAGGAACAGCCCTGCTTTGACTCCTCCTCTTGTCCAGGGTAAATCCATCAGGGATACTCCATGATGCCAGCTGAGCTGACAGTTGTCATCAGTGAGCATGGTTCAGTTGCTGCTGTCTACCCAATGACCTTTTCTCCAACCAAGAAGCTTAAAATAAAGTCGCACTTGGAGAAGACCTGACTAATATGCAATTTTTTTTAGTTCAGCAAGGATGTTACCTTGATGAGCTAGTTCTGCTGGATTTTTAGGTGTAAACAGGGATGGGAAATTACACAGGTAGGTGAACACTGCTCTTCCCCAGATAAAAAATATTGGTGTGTACAGCCACAGTGTTGATCGAGGGCTACTCACAGCCTCTCAATAGTGAATTTTCTGGGATCTGTTAGCAAAATAATTCACAGCATCTGTGTTAGCATGTCTTGTGTCCTTAGCAATCCTGCAGCCAGCTCTGCTAGGAGAGCTTCACAGCAGCCTTGAATTTTGGGGCAGAAGGCTCATGCGCATGTATTGCTTATGTAACCTAAGGAACCACACAGAGACCTTCTTCCCAGCGTGTTATTTCAAGTGTTGGTACCTTTCAGCTCTCCAAGACGGGCGTGTGTTCTGTGAAAAGCACCACTCTGCTTCCCACACAATAGAAATCTCTAACTAGCGTTTCCCTGACGATTTTATGTAATCCACTTTCCTCACAGGATGCACAATGCAGCTCTCCCCCAAGCTCTCCCTCCCCATGACTACAGCGTGACACTAAACACTCAGTAGTGCCAGGAATTACCTAATAATACTTTTGCACAGAGGCCCCTCTAAGTGTGCCTGAAATTGACTTTTTTCCTACACAGAATCACTTAGCAGCAAAACACTTATTCCATGACGTCAGAAACGTTTCAAAAATGAAAGTAACATTTCTAAGAGACACCTACAGTACTAATTACTTCACGTGATCTACTGCAATGTCCCACACTGAGCTGGAACCATCTAGACACTTTCTGTCTAATTTTGGACCCCAATAAGCTTTGCAAATGTGCCTCAATTTATGTCTTTTTATCTTCAGTGACGCTGTTGGTAAGTGTGAGCACCACCTGAAGACTACCTGAGCAGGGGAACACTTCTTTCTGCAACAAGAGAACTTCCTGTCCAGCAACCTGTTCCAAAGTACAGGATTAGACACCATGGACCAGGCACCAGCAAAAGACCAGGTGTGTCAGCTGCCTTACAGGCAGCACAGAGCAGATGAAGGAATCTCTTAAATCTCTCTTTCTCTCTGAGGTCCATGAACTACTTTTTCCCCACCTTGCTCTAGACTTCGCACGGCCACCATGCAGGCAGGAACCGTGGCAGCTCAGTTGCCCAGATGTGGCTACATTCAGTCTGTTACCCATCGCTTGTTTTATCCACCCTGATAGAAATCCCTTAATGAGTGGTTTAGCTGCCTTTAAAGGCAACATAAATAGTCCTTGACATAGCTGAGGTATGGCCCACAGAAACCACACTGTGCAGTGGGCAAACAACTTGAAATTTTCATCTCAGTCCTACCCAGACTATTAAGAAAGGTCTTGGATAATGGGGATAACTATTTTTTTTTTTTTTGCTACATTTGAGATAAAACACATTTTCACTGTGCTGCTCTTAAGAGCTTCAACTTCACAACAGACAACCCATGGTTCTTGACAGCATGACCACAGAAAATTAATTCTGTGAAGATTTTTTGTTAATTGAAATCATGCTATTTTGACACAAGGAAATAGAGGGGTTATTAAAATCCATAATTTTTCAAAAACCACAGAGAAGGGCTTACATAAAGCAGGTTTATTTTGAAACCTGTGGGGCTAATTCATGCTCTCCCACGATTAAGAAAATTAACAGCCTCTTAGGAAAACATAAATGAAGATCTACCCAGTTTCCCAGGGCAGGTGAATGAGAGTCATGCAATGTCAGTGGGGCCATTTAGAGCTGTAACTCTCCTGAAAATACATGAGGTTGCCCAAGTTACTGCAAAGAGAAGATGCAGGCATTTTGTGACCTTTTCAGTTTGTTTCAGAATCACCAAATGTCAGTTTTGCCAATGATTTCAGACACTCAAGACTCCATAAAAAGAGAGGGAATAAATAACCCAGGGTTTGGCACTTTAAAAAAATCTCACAGCAGTGCTTTCATGGAATTAACTGCTTTGAATTAATAAGAGTTAATAAATAATTAAATCATTGTATGTGCTGAAACAAGTTGTGTTCAAGTAAGCATTTAAAAAGCTGCCTATTTATTTTGTCATTCCTTGCACAGAGTAATTAATCATTTACAATGTTTTTTAAGTATTTAAGAGTCAAGCAAGTGGGTGCTGCTATTTAATCATGGGACTGCACCAGTCTGCTGTGATAATTTCCTGTACACAAAAGGGGAAGACTGAAAAATTACTCTCTTTTTGGTAGGGTTATCCCAGTTCTACTGTTTAAACTACAGAAAAGGGATTTTAAAGCAAAGTCTAGTGATTCAGCTTGGGTATAAAGGCTTCAAAGAATTCTCCATATCACCAAAGACATGTTGAGTGACCTTGGAAAAATCTTTTCCGCTCTTTATATTGCTCCTGTTTTTCTATCAGAATGATGAGGAAAAATAGCTACCTTCTTGGCTAGAAAAAGACTATGAAGAGACAAAGAATTTTTATTATATTAATTAGAAGCTGTCTAGCATGAATATATGAGAAACATTCTCTCTCAAGGTTAGCCTGAGAGAAAAAAAAGGAGCATCCTGCTTGCTCTCCTATTAACTAAAGCCAAGCACCCCAAGGCACTGTGAGAATGGTTCTCCTCATGGCACAGTTCTTTTCCCCTGTGTGTTTAATTAATTTTTTTTTAAATACAGAGAAGTGCATCACATTTCACCACAGCTGACAAAACTGACAGCTCCCCACATCTTTTTGCATTATTTAAACATCATCTGTTTTTGTAAAGCTAGGAATGTTCTGAAAGAAAGTGTCATTTCCCATGGGTAAGAACATTTTAAGGAGTTTTTGATTGCAACATGGTCTCCTCGTGAAAAGAAGAGGTGTGTAACAAGTTGGAGAAAATCAGAAGAAAAAAAACTGGTTATAACAAGTAACGTCTTCAAACTAGAATGTTGTAATATGAGGATTTGAAATACAAGGTGCAGACTGCAGATAGCTTTGTTTCAAAAGCTGGGTAGAAGCAACAGGAACAGATGAAAGATAAGTATTTGAGAGATAGAAGACAGCACAGACAGCATAGATGGCACCTTCAGAGCTTTGTCAAGCAGCTCCAGTTTGCATTTTTTAAATACTAGGGTGAGGGCTTGGTGTGCATACCAGCTGCAGCATGGCAAGCAGCAGGCAATTGAAGCATCCCACCTCACAGAAAAATACATGCAGGAGGCTGACCAGAAGAACAGCCATTTGCCTTGTTTAGTAAAAAATGGTTACAGCCCTCTGTCTCCTTGTGAACCACACATGCTTGGGGGACTCTGTCAGTTCTCTGCATAGCTGGTGCTGTACAAGTAAGTCCTCAATGCAGCCAGAGGCTGCAAGGTTTGGGAAAGTCCCATAGAACAGAGGAACACACTACAAGGAAGCAGTGCAGTGAGAAAAGACCAGGCGTGCTCCCACCTCTGCTTCAGGGCAGGAATCTCTGTGGGTTCTGGCTCCAGGATTTCATAGGCTAGGTTAACATCTTCTGTCTCACGAAGCAGCGCATAGATGGGCTCAATCTGCTCATTAAATCTTGCAACGAGTGTCCTTGCATCCTTTTTGGGCATTGCCGACTCATCTTCCTCCACTTCAGTCTCACAGAAGGTACAGCGGAAAGTTCCTAAAACGAGAAAAGTTGCTAAGTGTTGGAAGGAAAGCAGCAGGCCTGGCTCCTCATGCAGCCTTCCCAACAGCAGTGCCTTGCTGTTTCCTTAGCTGGATGCTAAGGAGTTTTTCTGCCCCAAAAATCCCTTCCCACACACGGTGTAGCATGTTGAAGCAGACAACAAAGCAAGCATTTTGATACCATCCAGTGATACCCAGCTGGGTACAGTTTCTCGCTCTGAAAAGCCCAGATGGGCTGCAATACCTCTAACTGAGACATCTCCTAATCTCCCTCCCTCCTTCTTGCTGCACATTTTAAATGTCAGCTATGACTGGGCTGAGATAAAAAGCTACACAATATCCTCTAAGGAGTTCAAATATCATCTGTTTCAGGTGCTTGCACTGGTATCTCCCAGGCCACACCAACAGGCTGATTTCACAATAAAACAGTGTCGTTTAACACTGCACCAACCAGCCTGCAGTAACTGCTAATATAACCATTGTCACTTTGCAGCTACTGCAAAAAAGAGATGGCTTCTCCTTCTGCTTCAGGGCCAAACCAGGCAAAAAAGTCATTACTGCAGAGCAGCCAATGCAAAAACCTATCCCACCCAACTCCCATATTAGCTTCTTAAAATTAAGAATGGTAAGATAAGAATCATGTGAATAGCAGTTAAAAACAAGTTTGTTTTGCAGACCTCGTCAGGATCCATAAAAACAGGTCAGACTGAAATGGCTGCATGGCAAAGCAGCTACAAAAAAACCCACTGAACTCCTGCACAGCAGCTTTTGGGTTTCATCGCTCCATCTGTGAGCAGGACCCTTGGGGCGGTATGTGCACAGTGGGACCTTTCCATATGGTCTGCTAGGAGGGGAGCAGCACACTGTAATGACTTAGTCTTGCAAGTGCTGGACTGAGAACATACCCCTGCCACCTCAGAACATGACATCCAGAGTGATGCTCACAGGCTTCTTGATTTCTCTTGTCCCTGGGTGATATTTTTTATTTATCCATTCTGTGACACCCGTGAACATCTAGCCTCACCTCTCAATACCCCAACGAAGAAATGAAAATATCTTTTTACCAAGAGGGAGCCTAAGGATAGGTCCTGTCAGAGAAATTATAATCTTACGTATAAAAACCAGAATTAGAATCAGTATTGAAGCTTGCTATGTCACCCATGCTATGTCCAAACACAGCCAAAAGAACAGGGTTTGCCCAGGGCACGTGGGCATGATGTAATGAGACAGGCTGGCAAGCCAGGGCTTCTGGTATCTTGGTTTGCTGCTTACACAGATTTGCTAGTGTTGTCGCTTCATTTTCCAGCACACCTCCTTCCCTGCCTGTAATAGAGCGATAAAAACAGACCTAACTTCTTCAGCGCTGGTTGTGAGGGCTAGACAATGCTCGCACTCTTCTCAGCAAACACAAAAATCACTGTTTATGACAGAAGGGAGATCTGCTGCCTCTCACCACAGTCTGCAGAGATGCAGTTTTGTACCCTGGCACCATCTGAAGTAGCTTTTGCTCACTGTTACTCACAAATGAATGCATGTTGTATATGTGGCCTGTAATATGGTCACATTTCCTGCAATAAATCCTCTCTTTAGAAAGTTTCTCTTATTGACATGCAAAGGCCAGAGCAGCCAACAGCAGCACTACGCAAAGTAAAAGATAAATGGATAAAGTGCTCTTCCCTCCTACCCAAGCATGAAACGCTCTGCTTATTTTTTTCCAGGCTGCAAAAACTGTCCTTACTGATTTAAAACTGTCCATTATATAAGCTGTCAGCCTGGCAAAAACTGAACCCAACGTTTGGTCTCCTTATCCCACAGCTGAGGCTATCTGTGGGACAGAACTTGAATCAATTTAAAATAATTAGCACATCTCAGTTCCCATAATGGACTACGGGAACAAACACAGGTTAATGAAGAACACTCCCCTCTTTTTACATGCCCCCCAAAAGTCCTGTTACACATTCCTGAGACAGCTCAGACTTTTCACACTTCTGTCTGTGAACCCCATGAGTATCTGCAAAAGATTAAGATCATAGGGAGAATGGTTGCAATTCAGAGTACCAAAAAATCAGAAAGTAAATACAGCTCTAATGAAACAGAACTCCTAAAGCTATCATAGATTTGCTGCAACTTCCACCCCTCAGGGTTCTTAACAAGCAAAAAAAAGTTAATAGATGAATTATGTAAAGAATCTGGGAATGAGTGAAACGACAAGCTTCCTCCATTAATATGCTGATTTTTTTCAAGGTGATGCAGCATTTCACAAGAGGCATATGTGATTAGAGAACTGGGAAGATGCTTTGCCATGGCAGATGGCATTTACAAGTTGCAAACCTCTTTCATTAGACTTATAAGAGGTCAGAAAATGTCACCAAAGCTTTTATGACATGGCACATCACATCAGCAGTGACACATGTTCCTTTCAAATATGAATTGCATGTGACAAACATGAAGTGGAGGCCATCCAAAGGCTGAGAATGGCAATGTTTCCACTCCAACAATGTATTTTTTCCTTCAGCCCTTACACAAGAGTTTTTCAATTCAAACGTGCTGCATAAACCAGGACAAACAGATATCCTGGAGCAAACAGACATGAGGCTTTTCTGCATCTTGGAAATGCTAACAGAGAGCACACACATCCCCTTCTTTGAACACATGCTCAGGCACTCAACAGACCTCTCTGGCTGCACTTTAAAAACCAGCCATCTGAAAGAGATCTCCTTATATGCTCCCAGACTCTGCGGGGCAGATACGCTGGTAATCTGGCTCCCCAAGCCTTCCTAAGATTAAAGCAGCTCAAGATCTGAAGTATGGGGCCAGAATATTTAGAGATAATTCCTAATGACTTGATTTCACTTGAGAGAAGGAAAAGGTCAACCACCCACACACACTGAAGGCAGGATGTCCAAGTGTGCATGCTGCATCTGCTACAGTTAACACATTTAGCTGGCTATGGACTCCTGAGTCTGAGCCCAGGCCCTGCTTAGTTCCTTGTCAAAGGGTTCAAGCCTCACCTCCAGCCCAACAAGGTGTCTTCCTTCCACTCTGTCCTTTGGGATGCTGCCCAAGACTCTCGCTACTCTCTTAAAAAACTATTTAATTTTCAACTTCAACTTATTCCCATTCATCTCAAACCTAATGACTGTTTTGCCAAGAACTGTACCTCATCTCATCCAGTTTCCATCTTGTTGTGAATCCTTCAGATGTATTTACAAATTGCTGTCTTACTCATCCCTCCACCTTCATTTTGCAAGGCCATATCTTCTTCTTTACCTTTTAAAACTGGCCACTCATTCCTCTGACCTTGCTAACAGCCTCACTGGCCCTTTCTCCAGTTTGCTCTCATCTTTCTGCTGGGAAGATGGAAGCATAGACAAGTGTCCAGATGAGTTCTCCCAAAAGCTCAAATGCATTAGTGCTCCTCTGATAGCCATTGAGACCTTTAAAGATCCCATTGTAACAGGCCATGAAAGTGCTGCCTCAATTATCACTACACCTAGCAGCGATCCCAGGTCTTTCTTTTCCTTTGTATCTTTCCTCCTCCTCTGTAGTTTCCAGTTGATGAACTCCATGTTTATAGCAGACATTTGCATTAGATGGTAGGTGCATGACACTGTACTTCATAGTATAATCTTTCAGCTCCTTTATATTCCTCCAGCCCTCACCCTCATTCAATTCTTTATTCTTGACTGCATCACAAAACATTAAGCTAATTTATTTTCAAAATCTCCCACAGCCTTCTTTTAGAAGTAGCATTATTACCATTACATGGTGAGTGAGCTAAGGCACAGATGGCACAGTTTCAGAAGTATCTGCTGATTTGAGCACTACTTGATTTGAGATGCTTTTCTGAAACTTCTGTTTCAGAACAGAACATGCAGTGTTCTTACCAGTCTTCTTCCAAGCTCTAGGATTGGGCATCTCCAATGAGTTAGGTACAATGGCTAATGACAGTCTCTGAGAAGTTCAGCTTAAAATGACTAGTTCAACGTCACACAAACTCAGATGGCCTGGAGGATCAGATCATGTTCCTGTGGTTGCTACAGCCATTTTCTTCAAGTAATTCCCTGACTTTCACGCTGTGTTTTTCCTTTTTCTGCAGCAAGCCAGACAAAAAAATACATCCTATAAGCATAACTCCTCCCTCTGATTGAGCAAAGCACATTTTGGCAGAGGGGGGCATTATGTCACAGAGAAAAAGTTACAGGATGCACAAGCAGCTTTACTTCAGCACTCCTTAACCCTGAGTGCTTCCCCTGATGTTAAAATGAGAGTATAAAGGCCCCGAGGAAAGGATGGGAGTTTCCTAGGTTCCTCCCAACAGGTAGGCAGACAAATGCCTCCCACCATGGGATGCTGTGCCAGCAGCCATATGGTTCATCAGACCTGAAGCCCTCGGTTCCGCACAGAACTCTGCCACTTGACTCGACAAAGGCAAGATGACAACCTGCTAGTGCTGCAGGGGAGCAGGATGCCATGCCAGCCTGCTTCCTGTAACAAAGGGAGGATGAGAAGCAAACACCTTGGGTGCTGCTCTAGCTTCTTAAAAGAGAGGTACTTCGTGGGAATCTGCTATTCTACCTGCTAGCCCCATGCCTAAAGTTTCCTATCCAGCTCTTCCCATCTACTCCCATCCCAGGTCTGGGCTTTTCCTTCTCTGATGGTCCTATTCTCCTTGCTAGCAAGTCTTGGTTTACGTGTCCTGCTTTTTCAGCCCGGGCTTCACTCATTTCTCAGACTTCTCTGTACATTTTTCTTTTCCTGGACTTCTTTTTCTAATCTCAGCCTCTCCTCATTCATGTGCCTCTCTGCCCCATGCTCTTAGATCAATTAATTCTGCCTCTTGATTTGAGCCCTGGTCATCAAACTAATTTCCTGTTTCAAGCCAGAGAGATGGAAGATCTTTTCACATCACAACCTGTCATTCAGAACAACATTACACAGGCAAAAGAATATACATTTCTCTGGTCTCCCATTTTCTCATCAGCCCATTCTTCAATACAGCCAAACTCTTTTTAATTAAACTTTCCTAAGCAATTTAAACGCAGTCAGGTCCATAGAATGGGAAAAACTCAGCATATAGTAAGTATTTGACAAAGTTTTGAACAGAACAAAAATCACAGAACAATTCCTATGCCTGCCCTCCACAAGCGAGCCAATCTCATGTAATGAAAATACTTAGCAACCTAAGTAATAGGCAGTGCTGTCAGTACAAATTATAATTAAGTTCATTTCATTTATCATTGATTTTTTAAGATTTAGAGGACTGTTTACAGCAGCACCTGAAGGCATATCTCTGCTGAATCATTAAAGACACAAATAGTAGGCCAAGTGGCTACAACAGACCTGTATCATTAGTTACCATAGCATGCTCTACATTAGGATATAAGGATACTCAACCTATTAGAAGTGGCAACCTGAGGGGTTAAATTGAAGCAAAGTTTTAATGACCCTAAAGGACTGATCTGGTAACAGAGCTAATTGTTAAAACAGTAGATTGTTAACTGGATTCATCATAATGCAGATTAGACTGTAGCAGCTGTTGTCCTTTAGTGACTCCCAAATCTAAACAGACTTCTCAGCCCTCATCAAACTGTTCTCACCTTCTCAACGAGAAAGCAATCCAGTGTGTCTGAGTGGGAAATGCACTCCTGCCACACAGAAAGATGAGTCTGCTGTTAATCTCATCAGTTAGCCCTCCCTGGCCCCATCCCTCTTTTCTCACTATGGGTATTGGAAACCCATAGTCCCTAGTACATTTGTATTCACAGCTGAGTTCCAAAAATGCAGCTGCTCTAGGAAAAAAACAAGAGAAATCCACCAATAAAATCTGTCTCCTGAACACCACAGCAATACACCATTCTCTCTTGCAAGTAATTCAGTGATTCAACACATGCAATAAAAGAGCCAGTTACAGAGCACAGCGTGGTTACATAAAATGTAATGCCACATCTCATCTTTCTGAGACAGGTTTCATGGTCCACTGGATCTTAAGCTCCTGGGGCCACTTCAAAGCCCAGGGCTGAGTGCAGTACCCTCTCTCTTGAAATGTGACACGGAAAGTTAAAGTTTGTATATTAGTCCTGTTTGGGATAGCCCAGAACAGACCCTGTTGTCAGAACTTACAGCATGAAAACAAACACTGGACCACGTGTAGAAAATGTCAGCATTTTGGGAAGATTCGCTGACCTGCTTCTGTAATAAAACATCCAGTTTTGCCATTGAAATCCAAAATGCATCAGGC
This sequence comes from Struthidea cinerea, assembly GCA_013397865.1. Classification (NCBI taxonomy): domain Eukaryota; kingdom Metazoa; phylum Chordata; class Aves; order Passeriformes; family Corcoracidae; genus Struthidea; species Struthidea cinerea. Next base: position 194,658 of record VZTI01004115.1, read on the forward strand.
TTCACCCGATTTGCTTTATAATTTCTAACTATAGAGAAGATAAGGGATCTTGCAATTGAAATGAGCAGCCTTGGACAGAGATGGTGACAGAGCAAATCCAGAACATGTGGGTTTCAGATACCTGAAAGCAGAGAACTGAAAGGTTCATGGGCCAGTGCTGCCCACAGAAGGTCAGTGCAGTGGCTGCAGTTTGGAGCCGAGCACACAGCAGCCCTGGAACAGCACTGCACCCAAATCGCCACACTCGCTGCGTGACACCTGAGCAGATGCATACTGCTAAATACAGGTTCTGCCCCCAAAACTGACAGCTCTCCTAGTAACAGGCTAGTGAACTACAGCATCTTCTCTATCCCCCTGTTCCTTTTCTGAAGATCTAATACCAGGTACATACAATTACCATTATGGGCAGGAGGGACAGCAACAACCAACACTATACACTGCTGGACATATCCTATTGTCTAATCCTAGTCTGAAATTTGCTAGAATGTATTTTCTATCACAATTCTGCCTCAGATGAGTGAGGAAGCATGTGGAGTGCACATTAGTAAATGTCAAACACGGCAGTTCAGCTAAAAATGGGGCTAGGAACAAATAATGTAACTAATACTGTTATCTGAAGAAAAGATTTTAATCTCTTTATTAATTTTTCCACAATATCTGAATTCTTAAGAAAGTTGTGTAATCTACTGTTTACAAATGGGATCAAGACCCCACAATGAAGTAAAAAAATCCCCTCCTTTTAACTTTATGTGCCCCAAATCTTGATCCAGTTTTTCTCAGGTCTGTACATATTTTAGTATAAATCCTACTGAGTCAACAGCTATGAGATTGATCCTTCTCAATATCAGACCATAAGGTTTTAAAATAAGTTTCTGCGAATTAGAGACTGAGCAATGACTGTTCACCTCCCAACAGCTTGTCTTCACTGACCTGCTGTTCAATATGAAATGGGACTGTATGGTGGAGACAGGAGAATAAAATCCAGTTTCCTGGAACAGCATTCAACTCCCTAGCCTACAGGTACAGGTTTGGGAAGGAGTCATACATTCTCCTACCTTCCAAATCAGCCTTTGAAAATGGGTGATTGAAAAGGGCTTATTCTGTGAATTTAGTAAGCAGAAAAACCAGTGTTTCACCATACAATTCAACACCATTTCATAAGACATGCATACCAAGATATAGCTCTAACTTTTGAGTATCTATTTTGAGCCTTAATAATACTTCTTAGACATTTTAATATTAAACATATTTAATATAGATTCAGAGTATTGAACTGCCCACCAGGTATTAAACAGAGAGTAAACATTTCATTTGGGATAAATGTCAATCAGTTTCCTTTCAAAGCTTCTATTCTTGTAACATAGATGTATCAGCCACAGCATTTAAGGGCACTCATGCAGTAGCACTATTTCTGATTCAGATGAGGTAATTCTGCCAGAAACGTGTTCAGAAGGTTTCAAAACTGCAACTTGCTAACATATGAAAAATGATCAATTTGTTTAAAAAATAAAAACAAGATGGTAACTTAAAGCAACAACAACAAAAGAGATAAAGGCATACTCTTCAACACGCAGCAGGAATAGCAAAAGATGAAAGAAACATATTTTATAATTGCCATTAAACAGTGTCTCACTATAATCAGAAGGAAATTTCACTTAGCCAATGCATATGTTCATGTATTATTTATTCTTCCTGAGAGCAGTGTGTAAATGTATAAAAACTGAGGGACTGGCAGTCCTGGAAACAGAAGGTCCCTCTGTTAAGCTGCAGAGCGGATTTTGCTCCAGCAGTTACATTATCCTAGGCATAATTTGGAAAAATGGTGGTGCTAGAATGTTATTACAGATGGCTAAGAATAGTGTCCAGCACTCATTCCGGACCCTCTCGGCACAAAATGAACCCTGCTGTTAACAATAGAAGGAGGAATTGCCAAGATAAGACACCCTTGGCAACACCTTCAAATACGTAAGGCCAGCATTTTTCTTCCTTGAAAATCTCATGTGTTTGGGGACAGGGAAACAGAAGTTTTCAGAGGCTTCTTCCAGCTTGCCCTGTTTCAGGCAACGGCAAACATTACATACTTCCCCCATGCCTGAGATCAACTTGTTAAACTACACCAGCACCTCTGATTTTCTGAGAGAGATCTTTTCTTCCATGTTTACTGCCACTACCAAAACCCTTTAGTATCATACAACACATTCCCTGAAGAGTGAGATTCAGAACTCTGGCACACCTACTATACTCCTTATAGTCCAAAAAGGCTTCAAATTCCATTGCTCAGAAATGGCAACAACTTAAATACTTTACTTTCAAATTCTCCTCAGAAAATTCAGAATCAGAGTTAATATGTAGCAAGAAAAAACTCCTGCATCAGTCACCAGGGCCACCAACAGAGAACAATACAGATTAATAAAAAAAATGTGAAATGTCATTTTCTCCTCATTATAATAAACTCCAGTTAAAAAGAAGGGTACCCAAGGGAACACACAGTAGATGCTGAGACTCTGCATTTCATGCAAATCTGCTCATGTACACACCAGAAATCTATTTAAGAACAAAGAGCAAGAACAAAATCCTTAAACCATGGTCCCAAGGCAGTATTTGAAAGGCTAACGGGGCCAATATCAGAAGTGTGCATTTCCATACCAGTGCTTGGGATGGCAGCAGCTGGAAATAGCAAGAGAGAGGAATTAAGGCAGGAGCTCCAAGCCAGCATGTTGTTTCCAGCCTCATTTTCAACAGCATCACATAATGGAATGGGCCAACACCAAGAGGACAGGCTGCTCTGACATTCACTTTTCACTTTTTGTTTTCCAAGAGGTTTTGGAGGCCCTTCACAACAAACAAAGTAAGTTTCTGTGAGGTTGGCTATGTAAGAATAAAGATGGACTATTAACAGATATCACACTACCTTCCTGAAGGTCTGAAATAATCTCTGGGCAATATTCAGCAATTATTTACTGGTGTAAGAGATTATGCTCCTAGCTGTCAGCTTTTGAAGGTGCCCCAGCACTGCAAAAATATACAACAGTATGTGATAAGAATGAGTGCTGCTTTTCAGCTGACTTTCTGCTGGGAATGTGAAGGATGATGCAAGGTAGCATTTTCTACTCAACTAACTTGGATTCTCAGCCATCCATAAGGTAACAGATCCCCTTAAGAAACTTCTGCACATACCCTTTGCCTGGAAGTGCCATCTTTTAAATGCTGCCTTACACAGTATTTTTATCAATTTATTGATCCTTTCAGTATTTCTCACATTTTAGCACATGAAGCCTCACTTCTTACCTGCCATCAAAGAAACAGAAATACCCACAAATTCTTTTTTGTTCCTTTAGACTTTCTTCTGGATAGTCATGACACCCACTGTTCTCTTTTCTCCTTAATGTTATGCCTTCCAGAAACTCCTTTGTGCAGAAGTTCTTTCTTCTTTACTCTCAAAGGAAATACCTTTCCTTTGTTCCTTTCAAAAACTACACGCCACATGAAACCAGTTCCAGTACTGCTCCACGAAGGGCCACCTCTCCTGGCTGGGGAAGAATTACAGCCCAGCCAGCTCCCACCTGCAGAACACCCTGCACAAAAACCGGGACTCAGGCCACAGCTGGCAGAAGACAGTGAAGAGAAATCCAAAGAAGTGTGATGGAAAAGCTTCTTCCAAAGACAGTACTTAGTGCTTAACTGCCCTTCCTCCCTCTGTCCAAGCAAAGCCATTAGAGTAATGGGAGCAGCCCTGAAAGCTCGGGAAGTGCTGCCCAGAGGCTGGCAGGGAGGACCCCATTTTCTCATTAAATAGAAGGGAGAATAAATGGAAAGAGAGGCTCCTCGGGACTGAGCTGAGCTCCAAACTGCAGGACGGTGCCAGAATTACCGTGGACAGAAATAAGTTGGCAGTTTCTAAGTGAAAGAATTGCACAGATGCCAGGAGGGAACCTGGAACATAAAGGGAAACTAACACAAGCCAGGACCACAAAAATGTTGAAAAAAGACATTAGGAGGGAATAACAGAGCACCAGGTGAAACATGCAGGAGAAATTGCTAAGGTGGCTCAAATGCTGGCCCATGATACTGGGCAGGATCTCTTGTGAAGCCCAGACTGAGGTCTGGGTACCTCTCTCCCACACTGCCTCAGGGAAAGAAGGAATAGAGGAGGTGTATTTTTCACCTTCCCTGAGAATGACCTTATTTATCCCTTTTCTTTTGACCTGTGCAATGGGAACCACATGGGCCTACACAGGTGAGAGGTACTAAGACAACAGCGTGGACCGGTGAAACAGTCACAAGTGCCACAGGCTTGTGTTAATGAACAGGATTTCTGCTAACAACACTTCAAAGACCAAACTCCCATCACTCTCACCTCTACTACCTGCTTGGAGTGGACGTGCTGTTTTCAATTACTGCTCTTCTTAGAGGAGAAATATCTCTACAGCTAAGGGCAATTTTTGCCTTCTGTACTGCAGTCTCTCATCACGGGTTTCATGGTAAAACTGAGTAATGCTCACCCATGGAGCCAGGCGCCTCCGCACTGCAGGGTTTGTACAAAACTTCACCTTACCAGCATCCAAGCACTGAAAAAGATTTAAAGAGCAAGCCACCCCATGTGCACACAACTTCCTTTAAACCACGCTCTCACTCCAGCAACATGCATACCAAAAGCAACAGTTTGGAAGGGCAAGGGCAATGAAATAAACAGTTTCCTGAGATTAGTTCACTTAGTAAAAAAAAAAACTAACGAAGGACATTTCAGGTCATGAAATGTCCTTTGTTAGAGAAGATGAGATGTTAGAGATGCTTAATAGTTAGAGCCTGACCTTCCTGCAGCAGCACACAGGAGAAACGATCAGAAACAAAGCCAGTGAAACTAGTTTTCCAGTTCAGTCCGGCCTATGCACAAGAAATAAGACAGTAAAAAAATTTATTTTAATTCTCATCATTTTCTACACCAAGCAAGAAGAAAGGACTTGTTAGTAACAGGAATATTTTAACTGGGTTCCTGATCTACAGATTACTGCTGTTGCAGATAACCCACCAGTGATCTGCCATCTCATGGATGGAACTGTTAGAGACTGATGCAGCTCACAGTAATGCCAGACAAAGCAACAGAAAGCCTCCCTGACACCTGCAAATTTTGAGTACAGAGGCACCACCTCTCTTTATGCCATTCTATCTTATTTCTAACACATCAAATTAGACCACCTGAAAAATAAAAGCTGAAGCAGTTTAATTCAGCCTTGCCTTGACTTCCACTCCCTGTTACAGAGAGAGCCCTCAGATTATGTTACAACCTAAAACAGCACTACATTCTTAATAGAAAGTATAAAACAAGAACAGATTAAAAATGTGAAAAAATAGCAAATTTCATTCAAATTTTTGCATTTTATAATGTATATTTGTGGAGAATGTGTTATTTAAGATAGACTGTACAGATCCGACAGTCTCAGATAAAAAGTATTTAATATATCACCTTCCAAAACAAAGCACAAGTTTTCCACAAATTACACCTCAGCAAAACGTATCTTTGGACATCAGCTTGGGTGGACTCTGAAGGAGATGCCCTGATAGATAGCCTGGACAACAGAAGCTGAATACACAAAATAAGAAATTTATTTAACACATATTAGTGGCTTAACAAAATAGACTGACATGTTATCTACATTGACTAAGTGATTAAAAGTTACCATTATTTTTTCATTACAAAACAATAGCCAAAAATATACTGCCTGTTTTATTTCTTAATTTGATCCATCATTACAAATTCTTAAACCATTCCATTAACCTCTTAAGTGAAAAAGAAGGAAATAACAAAGGTAACATGGATAAACTATCCTTCAGATTGCTAAAGCATCAGAACTGATAATGCCTTTCAGCTCAGTGGGTTGAGTCAGCTTTTGCCTTGTCTGGTTTGTGAGTGTAGAGATTTAACATTTGTGCAGGGTTTTGAGCACAGCAAGTGTCAAGTCCTTTCCTCTGACACTGATCACAAATCCGTAACAGGTGCATTCATGGATAACGTTTCCTACTGGCAATATAGATAGTGTTTGTAAGGTTCCTATAAATCTCTGGAATCTTTTTATTTCAGATCATCTGCAATTCTAGTGAAACAAATGCAGGAAGAAAGTGACCAAGTTTTCCCAGTTGCTTTTCAGAAGCAAAGCACACCTGCAGATATATAAAAGTGTTAGTACATTAAAAAAACCCCAAATCCTAAAAACATTCCTGTTTTTCTTATTACTCTTTTCTCCATCAGAAACTTTTTGTATCTTCAAAAGAAGTGCTTTTCCAACAATTCATTTTACAGAGCTGTTTCTCTGCTATTCCTTCCCTTTTCCCAGGGGGAGCAGTGGCTTCACTGATCATGTGCCACAACAGCTCCTGATTAATTCTGATAGACAACCAGCAGTTAGCTGGCACATCATCATCATCGCCCTAGGATGAACAATAATCTGGCTCACCATCTGCTCCCAAATTTATTTTTAACCAGTCCCTGCTCCCTCCAGTGCAGAGAGTGTGGCAGGAAGGGCAGCTTTCCCCTGGAAGTGCTGTGCTGGAAGGTGCTGTCAGGGGCCAAGGGGGGAACGTCCAGTCACAAACCCCTGAGCACCACCATGGATGGGAAACAGATGGATAAATGCAGCATCCCAGGAAGGAAAAAGGGCTTCTGCACCAGAGGAGCTGGCGACTGCCTGTTCTCCTCCAGCAGATAGGGAATGCCTGCTGGTTTTTCAGTTCCATGGGCAAGTTTGATAAGGTTGAATGAACCGGGCCAAGGTGGTAGGAGAACTAGAGGAAAGTGGTGGATGTGGACTAGTTACTGATGGGAATATGCATGCCCACGTTTTCTGAGGTCCACCCAAAATTTCAACATAAGAGCTTTTTTGATCACTTCACCTCTGAAAGTCAGAACTACGCAGCGCTCACAGACAGACACTGTCCCAAGTGAGCTGTGCTGCTGTGCCAGTTAGTCTCAATGTATGACATCCCTGGAGTAGCACAGACTCAATTCATTAATTTCCTTTGAGAAGGAGCACCAAGACATTAAATCTCCAGGAGCAGGTAGCTGGGGGGTGGGGGAAAGACATGAGTACGGGTTTGATGAAGACACAGGGCAGTGAGGAGGTTCATTTTGTAACTGCATGGCCCTGCTCGCTGCCTTCGCGCCACCTTCAGGTACAGCAGCACAGTCCAGGAGGTGGCAATTACAGGGTCACCGTGGCTGTGTCACTGCTCACAAGTGCTGCTGTCACCAGCAAACTGCCCATAGACAACATCATATGTGGAACCGGTATCATGTTGTATTAGAGAAAAGGAGGAAATCAGGTGGAACCTAAAGCTTTGTACAGCTGGTAAAATAAGTTTCACATCTCTGATATACCATCAGCAAGATCTGATGATGATTCCCCCATAGAAAACAGGGAACTGTTGAAAGCAGGCTCTGGGATATGAAGAACCGTCAAAATCTCAGCAGGACAAACACAAAGAATAAAAAGATCAGATCTGAGAAAGAATAGAAACATAGATGGACCTTAGCATGTCTCCAGTCCAGCCTCATGCACAAATGAGGGCAATCAGACCTGACTGCTCATGACTTTATCTAGTCATGTCTTGAAACCTCCCAAGGGTGGAGCCTGCACAATATCTCTGGGAAGTCTTGCTTGAAGTGAAAAGGTCATATGTCAGTTTGGACCCTCTTGTTTTGCTTTGTACCCATCACCTCTGGTCCTCCCACCTGGCACCACTGTGAATATCCTGGCTTTATCTTCCTGGAGATCTCAAAGTTACAGAAGCTGAAGAACAGGCATTAGATGTGATGCAATCTGATGCTGGACTGTCCTGAAAAACATCCTCACCAGGGAGAAAGGCTACAGGTGAACTGATAATGAAGGATGCACAACTGAAAAATATTCTCAATATTCCCAGTGAGTAGGCTTCAGTAGAATGAAGGTGGGAATGAAGCAAGGCCTTGACCACAGTTAGTATTTTCTAGTGAGTGTCAGATAACTAAATTTTGTGAATTTAGCTCACAATTTAAATGGTAGGGCTTATAAATGCTTTAGGAGACAGGATTGCCATTCCAAAAGGAGAAATGGTTGGAATAAGTACAATGAAATTCAGTAAAGATGGGTAAAAAATATAGCACTTGAGTTAGGGAAAAAAGAGAGAGAAAAAAGACAAAAATTAAAAAAAGTAAGGGGGATGACCAGAAGGGGGGTAATTGTTTTGGCAGCACACTGCAAAGAACCTCAGGTTTACAACAGAGGATAAAGCCAGAACCAAACTTGTTGTGCTGTAAGGAAAGTAAGAGAAAATCTGGCTGCTATGTATATTAATAACCATGCTGTGCATGACTATGACTGTTACTCTCCACAGTATGTTACCCTGCTTTATTCTTCCCTATGAATATCTCCCCCTGATAAACCAGGTGCAGCTTCAGATTCCATACTTGAAGAAAGGGACCAACTGTAAAAATTCCAAATGAACAAAATGACACAGCTTAACATATGTTTCATTAGGGGAAAAATTGGAAAGACAGACTTGTTTAGTTTTAAGAAGGTGGTGGTAGGGAACAGCAAATTTTGGGTATTACAGCAATGAAAACAGTGACAAACTGTTCTTTAATTTCACACATACATAAAAAGATTACTCACAGCTTTGATTTGGGGTAAAAAACCCCTTTAGGTTAGGGTATTATGAAAAACTGAGGATAAGAAGCCTGGAATATGCTAGCCATGGAGGTTAAATTTACCCTGCCTCAGAATAGGATGATGATAAGGCTATCTCTTCTAGCCCTGCACTGTATCTGAAAATAACCTTCAGCATATTCTGAAATGCAGATACTTTTACTGTATACTCATTCCCTATTTTTTATCTACTTTTCAAAGCAGAAACACACATAATGTTTTTAAAACCACAAACATAAAATTGACAACCAAGTATGAAAAATTCAAAAAGCACTTCCCTTCCCTCCCACCACTGAGGGCTATTTAATAAATAGAATTGTTAACAACATCTTTCCTTGGAAAATTTGATTCTGCATCATCATTCTGGTTCACAAGTGCTGCATCTCTTGTTTCAGGCTTTCTTCTGTACATTTTAATTAGCGGATTGCCAGTTTTAGACTATATTTTTCCACTGTTTATGCTGGAAGACAGTGAGCCAGGGTCACAGTAACTGAAAGGCACAAGAAAGCACGGCCCTCTCGAGGTCTGTATGATTATCCATTCTCCCTTGCCTTCTTGTTAGTTCCAATAACTGATATTTTAATCAATGCCCCACAGAGCCTGAATGCCTTTCTTGCTGGGACTGTAGCAAACACTTGCACCAGTGCCTTCCACATGGACTAACAGACCATCTGCTAACCTGTTCAAGTGAAAGTCCCAGCTGTGTGTTTTACTTTAACACGTTATTTTGTCTGACTTGGCACTGAACATCTCTTGATGCTCTTGTCCTGTTTTCCCAGTCTCCAACACATGCAGGCTGAAAGAAGAGTGAAAAATTGCAGGTTGATTCCGACAACAAATTCTTGATCCTCACACTTTTTTTCTCCTGCTCCTAGCACACTCCCTTGCCAGGTATGCTGTGAGGCACACACTCACCCTTTGGGAGACCTGAATAGAGTGAACTTGCTGATTTCAAAGTGGGCTGGAAGGGAGCCTAATCCAACTTGAATTCATTTAAGCAATCATGACTAAAAAACCCAAACCAGTGACATGCTTGATCCTTTGCACTTTCAAGCAGTTTCAGGGGTCAAGACAAAAAAGTATACATTTTACCTTCATACTTGAAACACTGTACAGTACCTGAGCCAAGATAATTGTAATCTGTTTGCTGTTCATGGTTTTAGCAAATCAAAATATAAGGCACAGCCAAATAATAATGACTAGCACAAAAACTATCCTAAGTGATAGAGTTTGGTTTCACAGACAAGAAGATACATTAATGAATAGTTTTCTTGATGAAAACTAAAGCCTGTTATTTTTGTAGGACAGCTCAATGTCTCTCCTGGATTGGATTGTTCTACACAAAAGTTTAGTATACACCAGACCATATGTGAGCTTAGCTTTAGCTCGTGCCAGTTTAATAGGTCTTCCAGAGTGACAGAATGAAACTGGCATTCTTATCGATGCCTTAAGGTGGCTACCTAAAAACAGAGGCTACACAAAAATAAGAGAACAAAAGGAGGTAGTCATTTGAAGGGCCTTCAAAGGTACACCCTGGGCAGTCAAAAGGCTACACCCAAGACGGACCCTGGGTCACAGGTTCTTCACTTTCATAAGTTTGGGCCATTTGCATATCAGGGTTAATTCTCCAATTATAACCTCAGCTCATGATGTAATTACCCCAAGTTTGCCCCTCCTCTTCAGAGGCTTTTAGTTTACACATTTGGGGCCTGGGACACGTTGATGTGTCCTCGGAAAGCAAACCTAGAGAGGCTTTGTTACATCTAACCAGCGTGAGAGAACAGCAGCTAACAGGCCACACGAAACTTCAGAGTTACTCACTAAGCAGCACAGGACTTGAAAACTATAAAAGTTAAAACCTAAGGCATCACTATGGTGCACATGACAGGTAGAAAGAACTTCCACTGAACTTAAGACACTTAAAACCAGACAAGAACATAGGGCCTACTAGTCTGCAGGGCTGCCTTCACTGGCAGCAGAGAGTTTTCTTCTGCCTCAAGTGTCCATGTCTGGTCTGTTCATACCTAAAATTAGGAAAGATTAACACCTTGTCTAGTATCAGTGCCCATGCTTGGGAAGACTCTCTCTTTCCCTCTCTCCCATTCATTGAGTTGTTTTACTGGAACATTTTCTAATGTTCTGCAAATACTTTTTTTTTTTAAAAAACAAAAACATTGTTGATGCTAATTTTGGCTTCCTTCCAAAGTCTTCAAGAGAATACAAGAGTTATCTGCATCAGTTTCCTGAGCTGCATTTTACTTTTATTTTAGCAGAATTAACTAATGAATAGTGCCACTCTACATACCATATTTTGCAGCACAGGCAGATGAAAGGTTCTACAGTTTCAGACAGTGGCATCAGAAAGAAAATAACAATATCCCAACCTTTCAGGTTTTCTCTGAGGATGATAATTTAGAAGTCTGAGCTCAGAGTCTCTTTCTAGGTTTGTCACCAAGTTATTTCCAATTAGGAACACATCAAACACCTACCCATGCAATTTATTTACATTTATATATACTTTCACAAGACCTCACTGTTAACACTGTCAATTATTGCCATCAGAGAAGAACATGACGGACACAATTACTAGCTCTTTTTAATAAATTAATTTAGCTGCCAATAGTGCCAACATATTTTAGCATTATATATGAAAATGCAGTTTAGTGCAAGCATACACTATCTGATACAGCACACAAGGCAGCAAACTCATTTGCAGAAAAACAATATATTGCATTTCTTCTGAGAAGAAAGGGCATATGCAGATTGTGTCAGATGCTTATGTACAGAAGAAATAAAGTTGCAAATCTACCTTAACAATGCTAATTTTCTGATTATTTTAGTATCAGTTTTTCACTCTTCTTCAACCAAAGCCAGAAAGCCCCGTTTAGATATTTCATGTTCATCACTGCAGTAACTTCTAGAGTCTGATGTCAATAAACTTTTTACTGTGCCTTGCATCCTGAACAAATTTTTGAATGTAGACATTTTTGAAAAATCTAACAAACAGTATTCTGAGTACTTCTCTATTCCCTATATTAAACATACTTTTTTGCAGAACAAGTTTCCATCCAAAAATTATCTTCCCACACATATAAGGATCTTTCCTTATTTACACAATCCAAGATCCTATCACTTTTGCTGGCTTTTAACAAAAAGCTCCCACTTTCCTAAATATTTCCAAAATAATTTTGCCTCACAACAACCTGAGGACTGAAGCAATTTGTTCTGGTTCCATTTGAACACACAGGGATGTTTTGCCTTAGAGCTGTGACAAAGTAAGGTGAACAGAGAATAAAAACAAAGGCAAAACTTCAAACCACATAACCTTGCTCTGCTGGAACCTGCAGAGCTAAGAAGAGAAGAGCTTTTAATGGGAAGCAGGCACAAAAGCATTCACTTGTTATCACTGCAATCCTGAACTGGAATACTCTCAATTCTCCTTGGGCAGAAGATGAAGAACAGCACTACAAAGTTAGTGGCATCCTCTTCTGTGTGCTCCAAGGACTACCCTTCAGCTAGTTCATCATATAAAAGTCACAGCAATCCTTTTTATCTGATGCATGTCCAAAGGGATGCACAGAAACACGTGACAGAGGTTAAAGATGCCAGAGGAATCTCGATTTCACAACAATGTATTCAGTACTTAAAAAGAGTTTACTTCAGGGTCAAGGAAAGCCAGACAAACGATTCCAGTGGAAGCAACAAGAAACATTCAGATTTTTGACAAAAGCAGTCGGCAAGATATCAAGGTACTTTATTACAATCCATGCACATCTTCCAAAGAGCACGAAACATTGCCTTTCAAATTAATAAACAAACCCAGAGTCTGATTTAACCTTCAAATACCAAAATCGTAATGCTCTGGATTAAAAAAACTTCCAGAAAAAAGATCCTGACACTAGACAAGGAACTGGAAGTTGTCTTTGGAAGGGAAAGGAGGAAATTTGTAGTTCCAGATCACTTTTTTGATTGCACACGCCATCAGTAAAAAAATTTTTGAGCAAACTGTAAGAATATTTACTTATGAATTATATATGCAGTACTGTAATAATATGCTATACACATTACAAAACACACAGAAAAATAGAAATAGGAATGAGATAAAAAACTGGTTTAGACAATTTTTATTGATGTTACAAAAAATATTTTCATACTATTCCTCCCACCTGGATGGGCTGTTTTGCATGAATCCCACTTTGGAGACAGCTGCAGATGGCCTTTTCTCCTCCTTCCAATTTCCAAGGACATTATCTAATCTCTTGCAGCTCAGTGAGGAACAGCGTTTACCTTGAGTTAATGCAGAGAAAAATAACAACTATGATGGCAGTGAGTCCAGTGACTGGAATTCAGGACTGGGGAAGGGTGGAGGACAGCTAAGACTCAGCCCATTTTTCTAGGGATTATACTCCATAACACATCCCGGAAAACTGAATATTTGTGGAGGCTAAAGCATGGAAGAGAATTTACTCATAAGGAAGGAACTGAGAAGGAGTATGAGTTATTAGAGAAAAAAAAATGAGCCAAATTTTAAGTTTTAGAGAAGCTAAAAGATAATGAGAAAAATGGGAAGCAATCTGTTTTGGTTGGGAGAAGAGAGGATCTTCAAAACTGTTCTGGATGCTTATCAGCAAACTAAAGAAACACAGTCCAGATAAATTAATCACAAAATCACTGCACACCTGGTGGAGAACACCACTTCTAGAAAAAAAATCATGGCTTACTGTTAGCCTTAGAGGGCATTTCAAGAGTCTATCCTGGTTCACTTTAATTTCTTACGTTCAACTAAAGATTTTGAATGTAGAATCTTATGTGCACAGGCAATGTACTAATGAGAAAAAATTGGAAAAGGTGGCAAAACCTCGGTAGAAGACATAATTGGAATGAAAAACTGTCTTTATGAACTGCGTAAATTGTCATTTGTCAACAAGATGATGTTTACTGAAGTCCATCCATGTATTTTTCCATTGTTTTTTCCATTATGCACCCATACCTGCACTTTACTTTCCACACTGCCTACAGATGACAGCTGTGAGCCTTATAAAGGCACCTCTGGATTGGCAAAATAGGTATAAAAACAATATCCCCTATCACCATTCAGACTCTGCAATGTTGGGGCACCCCCAAAGATTGATGCAGACAATCCAAGTGAGTGCCTATGTCTGCAACTATATCACATGGGATATTCTCAAACAAGGTAACTTTTGACTAAGAGATCAATTCCAAGTTTTAACTGCTGTAACCTGAAAAGGCATATCACAAAATATATCAAAGGATTTTGCATCACAGCTGACAGCAGATCTTAAATGAAGAGTCATCACAAGCTGAGGAATCAGTGTTTTGACACCATGAAATTGTATAGCATACCAGTAAGCAAACACTGCCATTATATTAAAGAAAGTGACTTTATATGGACTTAATTTAAAAAATCAGTAAATACATACTAAAAAATTTTTATTGCACAAATTCTGATGCAGGCAGTGAGTGATCTGAGAAGAAAACAAACAACAACTACATAAATTAATTCTCAGATTTCCAAACCCGATTTCCTGTCTTTCAGCATTCAGTAGCTTACAGGGCCTTAATGCTCTTTCAAAACTGATTATAAACAAACATACGGTCATTAATTGCAAATCTTTGAGCCCTCACGGGGAGTTTCAAAGAGCAGGCCCGCTGTGCTGTTTACTTGCATTTGCTTTCCCTCTCCTTAAGCACGCACTCATGCTTGGTGCCACAAATGATTCCATCGGAGCAAGCGGAATTGGCACAAGTCCAAGGCACATTGCCATCTTGCTGTTAGAAATGCACCAGAGTTGATAGAAGTGAGCTGATAAATTAAAATTCAAATAAAAGGGGGTGAGGAGAAGCAAGCTCTTATTCCTTTCTTTTGTAGGTGGAAGAGCAGCAGTGCTCCAATGATCTTGAATCGGAGATAGAGCTCATCACCCGTACTCTGAAGAGGGAGAGGCAGGGTATAAAGGATTCATTTTTGCCAAAGGTAACAAAGTCTCTTTTGATCCAAGAGAGCAGTGAAAGACAGAAGAACCTCAGAAATCTGTAAACACTTTTTTATAATTTTGTCATCTAGTTAAGCATAAAGATAAAATTTCAGAACAGTGCTGAAGCCCAGCAGAGACTCATTGGTATTTCTGAGGCATTGGTCCTACTCACGCGGAATACGAAGGCTCAGAGTTGCATAGAATTGGAGTCCTGCAAAAAGTATTTGGTAGAAAAAATTCTGCTTCAAAAATTGTCAGTCTAACCAGGCAAATCAAGCAAGTGTGAGGAAAAAGCATTATACATTTCCCACTTTGAAGACACAGAACCTAAGTAATTAGTCATAAAGCCATGGAAGGGGGATCTCTGGAGCTCATGCCCTGTTTAAGCATGTTTAACACAGTCACCCAAGGAACATTTAGGAGAAGCTAAAAGCTGCATGCTCATGGGCACAGGTCAAACTCAGACTCAAGGCACATCTTCTCTGTAGCTTCCACAACTGTAGCTATTTGTGCCTGCACTGGACTGTGACCACTGCGGTCTTGAGAACACACCAGGCACAGGATCCTTAACACTCCAATTCCTGATTGCGTACTGCAGATTCAGATGACGATCAGGATCACATTTTGGAAGCAAATACTAAACTGCTGAGAAGCACAGCAGCCTTCACTGCCTGAAAGCAGCAAGTTCCTGTCAGCTTTACAAGTTACTGCTTTTGTGGGTCATTAACTTCCAGCTCCAGGCAGAGTAAGATGAATCACCAAAGCATTTACCAGCAGCAAGACCCTTGGCCTAGAGGGAGGACCACAGGCAGGACTGAGGAACTCGATCCTCAGCAAAAACATTCCAGTCTAGCCACCTGATGTTCATTTATCATATAAAAATATTTGGGTGATAGTAAGCAGCTCAACTGTGTCTTGAGAACACATGGATTTCCTTGAGTTAAATGCTTTTTAAAATGCAAAAGAGATTAAATCAAGCACAGAACCAACTCAAAGTTTTAGCTGATAGAGCATTAAATAGAGCAGGTGAGAGCTATTGCCTCTTCCTTCATCAGCTTCTGACATTTTTAAGATTTTTATACCAGTATTCTCACACAGACATATGTATCAGCCAATTTTATTATAGCTTACTGTCTTCTTATATGAAAAGAATGCTGGGTTTTGTTTGTTTTTAAAATTGATGTGGTCTGTTCCCAACAACAATCATATATTCATGTGATCTTGTTCACAAAGCAGGAAGAACCACTGAGACTGCCATCTCTCCATTTCAGCTTGACTGAAGATCCACAAATGACCTAATCCTTTGTCTTTTATGGTCAAGTTACATCCTTGTCCTACCCTCACTGCTTTTTAGGCTTCAGGGTAGATAAGCAAACCCCTTTTTAATCAGTTTCAGCAGCTCAGTGCAATTATTATGGAAATTAAAAAGGTATCTCTTCTTTCAACTCCACTGAATTACATTCAGAAGTTGCTAATCTTCTCTTTGCAACTTAAAACTACAGTATTCAAGTATTCCCATAATCATGGTCATTAGGAGTTTATACACTCCAGTCAAGCAGTAAAACTACTAAACGCATTTATCTACTTCTCAACAGGATTGTTTTCAGAAGCAGGATTGTTTCTTTTCCCCAGCCTGAAGTCAGTAAACTGAGTCATACTGTTTCAGACTAACAGCAAACGGAATCCAGAAAAGACAGCCTGCCTTAGTTCCACCTGTAAGCACAACCAAAGAACCTGATTATTATTAGCCACCTGTGTTAACGTACGTTAAGTCCCCAAGAAGAAACAAGAAAGTAAGAACAGAACTATTGAACAGCCCAGGTGAAAGACAAATTTTGACTGCAAAGAGAGAAAATGCTTCCATGATGCAATTTTAGACTGGCATTTTCAGAAGTTTTGTATTATTGAGCTTTCTCCTGTTCTGCCAAAGCAGCTGCCTGTTTCCTTCTGACACCCGGATTTCTTTTAATCATTGAAGACAGGATGCTGTGTTCTGATGAAACGCCCTTCCTGGCCATTCCTACTAGAGAGAATTAAAAGCCTTGCCAATCCTTTTGAAGTGCAAATCTTCACCAAGCATGTTTCATGCCTCTTGCTACTGTTGCCTCTCTCAGAGGAGCACAGGTTAGGTGGAACACTGAACACTGAACTGTTTACTTATCTTTTAAAATGCATCTTGTCTTGCACTTGAGATCCCATGATGTCTGCACTTCCATTTTCCTCTTTCTGCATCCCCAAATCTCACATTTTTCAAGCAAAAAAGCCTTGGTAACTCTAGATTGCAAAAAAGCTTGTTCCTCAAGCAGCAGAATCACTCATTCACACATGGGTCGACAGATTTTCTTTCTTCAAGCTCCATACCTGACTTGCAGTGTGCTCTGGAAGACACATACCAGTACAGGATGGACACACTTGAGCCTCCAGCTTGTACCCTGACAGCACTTTGGGAGAAAACACACCCAGCTGTATCACTCTGATCTTAAATTGAAAGGCAAAAGACACCACTTTTTTCTGGCCAAGAACCAAGTACAGCTATACAAAGACAGTCCAGGGGCCCAGTAAGCAGTTCAAAATACATTTCTCTAGAGCACTGTACAGGATATAAGTCAATAAGCTCTGCCAGGGGGCCACAGCAGGTTATCAGTGGAGAATGAGGCATACAAGGTGCTCTAAGGGCAAAGCAGTGCTGTAACTCAGCTGTGAAATAGCAACTTGATCACAGACTGCAATGTGTATCTGGAACTGCCTATATTTATTTATTTCTTGGGCATAGTTTAGGCAGTAAATTCGAGAAAATTTTAAATATCGACCAAATTTCCTTTGGCATTTCACAACAACATTAACCTACATTGCATGCTACAGTTTCCCATTCCTGATTGAGATGGATTTGCAATTAGAGAAGGTGAAAAATGTAACCTTTAATGTTAAAAAAAAAAAAAAGGCAGCACCTTAAGAACAACTTTCTATTATCTAGAGGAACATCACGTTGCTCATTCATCTTAGTGCGCAGATCATTTTTAGCTCAACTAAATTAAAATTACTGTAACACAATTTTTAAGCAAAGACATTTACCTCAAAAAGATAAATTAAACATTCAAAGAATGGACTGCATGAGACACATCAAATTATTGATCATTCAGAAGCGTCAGATGATTTAATATGTATTCAATATGTATTCACTATAAACTGGAAGAGAGGAATCCTTTCCTGTTCTCAGTAAGCTATTTCTTCTTCAGCTCACATGCACAGCCTCAGCAGCTCTGAGCAGACAGAGTTCTTCCTTTGGTCCTACTCTGGATAAATTAAGCCAGACACTAAGCACAGAAAAGCACAACTGGGCAGAGGGACTACCCAAAGGAAGCCCAGTGGGAACCACAGATAGGTATTTTTTCTTTCAATCAAGAAGACTGCACCAAAATACCAACTGAGCCAACATACTATACCCTTGAACTGCATCCAGTAGCAGAGAGACTGCAATACAAGTTACAGGATTCTCCATGAGCTCTCGATCTGACTTACAGATGCCCATGCCTAAAACAGTAACACGCTTTGCAGACGGTATTATCAAGGATGCAGTTTCAAAAGAACAACAAGTTACTAGAATAAAAAGATAGGAATGCTGCAGTTCAGCTTTCATCACTGTAAATGGCTTAGCAATATTCACAGATTTTATAGAGATCTTCTTGCTGCTATCTATTTCAATTTGCAAAGCTAACAGAAGTTAAAGTGATAACCTTTACTTGAAGGGCAATTACTTCTTGCACTTCAAATAATAAAATGCCCTTTGCAGATTAAAAAAAAAAAAAAAGCATCAATACTGTAAGTCTGACCATGCATTTATCAGATGGGTTTTCTTAATCTAAGAGACAGCATTCCAGCCAGAGGTCAGTGTGGAATACAGGGAAGTGACCAGCCAGCATTCTGCAGGCAGCAGCTTGTCCTCTGGCCTGTTGTTCTCCACAGCACAGGTTCTAAACCTACCTTCAGCTGTTTCTCCATCGAGCTGAGAGATCCATGGTTGGACCAGCTGGTTACCTTCCAGACAGGGTGCCCAACCCACAGGGAATGAGTTCAAGTTACAGATGTACCCTTTAAGTCACTCTACAGAGTATTCTTACTTTGAGGAAAACATGCGTTAATCCTGATATGTTTTTCTCAGTTTTCCCTTCCCTGTGGCTCCAAGCCTTATCAAGCTGAAGCAGAGTGAAGCTGACAGGAATACTCTAGGAGATTTTGCCAGGAATTTGAATAGAAATAGAAAAACTAAGCAGAGCATGGACAGTTTCCTTCTGCTGGTGTTTGCCAAAAGCTCTCAGTGGTAGCACAGACAAACAAAATGTGCTTGTAGAGTCAAGGAAAATCACACTGTTGGGTTTTCATGCACTTGGAAAGCTAACAATGATAACAAAAACCCACAGCTTCACAGAACACGAAGTTGTTCAAAGCAGAACTGTTCTGAATCCTTCCTTTTTCAAGGGAAGTTTTGGTATGCCTATTTACATTAAGACTTGCCAAGTCCTCATTTTGGCTGGTTAAAAGCTGTAAATTGTTATAGTAGTAGCATCATATAGCACACACATGGCAGTACGTGGCAGACAAAGCTATCCAGAATGTCTGAAAATTATTGAAATCAAAGGACAAGAACAGCATAAAGATCAAATAGCACTGACTACATTGTGTAAATATAGAATAAATAGCTCCATGTGATTTATTTTTTTCTAATGGCTGGAAGGGACAGAATACAAAAAAGAGATGTACTAGAAATGGACACAAGAGCTCTCCAAGAAAGGGTAAGGCAAAAAGCAGGGAAAAGGCAAAGCATAATAAAAAAATTAACAAAATAGATAGGACAGGCTCAAAAGTAATTTGAATCAGATGAGGAAGTTTTGAAGCTAACATAGAACTTGCCCGAGGAAGTGGCAATTCAAAAGAAGATGAGAAGACAGATGTGTTCTGAGCAGCTCACTGGGGATGAAGTGAGGAGCTGAGCACTCAGGAGAAAAGGCAGTAGCTCCAGAAGGCAACACCCAAGACCAAAGCAAAAAAATGAAAGACTAGTCAAATTTCTCATCTCAGAAACGGGGCCCAAACCATACAAGTGCTCAGCCGCACACAGGCTGCCTGAATGTGATATTAGGTGCCTTGTGACAGGTACAGAAAGCCAGTCTCTGAATGCGTTATGTGCAATTCTGTTAGGAAGTACACAAAGGACATGTGAGAGGCTGACAGTAAAACAACTGGGTTAAAATGATAGTCAAGGTGTTGTCTTTCCTTCTATAAAGCTGATATTGTCACCTTCAATTTGCTCTTCCTAAATTAAATTTCTTATCAGTACACAGAATAAGAAAGGCATCCAGATACACAGTGTGTTACCATTACAGCGCATTTTCAGGAACAGCAAGACATCCCCACAAAATCATTCACCAAACCAAGAGCAAACTGTGGGAGGACAAAGAGCAGACAAGTAATTAACTGCTGTGACTTCCAAAAGCAACAAAATACTTCAGTGATTACAACTGCAATTAAAACATCCCAACAAGCATCACCTTTCCGATTCACATTACCCACTTGTCTTCCATCCTTTTCTTTCCACTACTTTCACACCTTATCTAACTGAATATTATGGTGAGGACACAATGTATAGATGTACACGAGAGATCAACTGTAATTACAATGTACTGGTAATGTCAATATTTTTCTTCACAGTAACAGAAGTGAAAGAAACACAAGACTGGGTAAAAATTGTATTGCAAAGGTAGAAGAGGACAGGGAAAAACAACTTCATCTAGCCTTACGCTTTCTAACATCAAATTCACTTGCTACACTGGTGAGTACACTGATACAGTTTGGTATTTAGACTACCTAAGGAAATCCAGGGCTGAATACCAGTGTGATGCACAGCAGAATCTCATTTCTGCCACTCCTTCACTTGCACCTCACTCTCCCTTCTGCAGTTTCTACTCACACACTTTCTTTCAAACTGACCTTGAATTTGACAGTTAACGCCAACACTACACTAGATTTACAAATATGATTAGGGTATGACAATAGGATACATTAGAGACCTTCTCCAGCCAGATCCAATTAATCACACTACAGAAACACACATCCATTAACATAATTTCCAGTGTTGTGACATTCCATAGATTAAGCAACCCCAGCCCATCTGTAGAGAGAAAAGACAGAGCCCTCTACCGGGTGAGAAGTGCAGCTCTTCCCATCCTTCCCCTGCACTCCACTGAACGCACGTGGGTGGATTTAATTCTCCGAAAATCCAATCCACAAGATGGTATCGAGTTGTTTAGATTGATCTGCGATTCAAGGGATTGGCCTGCAGAACCCAAACTTCTGCAGCTTCTACATTTAAAAGCACAGAGAAGAAAATTCTTCCCATAGGTTTAAGAGACTAATGTAACATCCTATCTCTAGGCGAAACAGGAAGACCCAGTGTTCCCTTATGCCAGTGTCCACTGTCAGCCCAGGTCCGGCAGTAGACCGAGTCCAGCAGTGTTATTCACATCATGCATCTCACAGCTGGCTTTTCTTACTGCTCCTCAGTTAAACTCTTTCTTGGTACACCCCCTGCCTCAAGAGACAGCCCCTTATCTTGTTCAGGGGAATAGCTGCAGCTTTCCACCTGCACACGGCTTCATCACAACAGCAGCAGCAAGCTATTGCTAACACGCAGAATCAGGGGTGATGAAATACCAGAGTACGGTCAGGCAGCAGATGATGACACAGGTGAAAGGCAAGGATCAAGTGCTTATACTAGGATCTTTCAGGAAAACAACAATCTTTTTCCTTTCTCAGTCATCCCATCTGGAACACAAAGCTAGAAGTAACACTTTTCATTCATACAGCGTTAGTATTTTCCCTCCTGGAGAGTACAAAACGCTCGCAAAAGTGGCTGCTCAGCCTGTAACAACCCAGTCTGCACCAATTCCCATCAATAGGCAAACTGCAAATCAACAAACTCTTCCATCAGAAAGTTCTTCTAAGGTTTGCTACAAGCTTCCGTTGCAAACTTTTGCACAATAAAATCATGCTGTGTTCGAACTATTTGCCTCTAAACCCAGAGGTTACTGATACCGCTTTTTTGGAAGCAACAGTAAAGAACACCACTGAGGAGAAAAGTGTGACAGCTGGAGATCTGTCCAAGCTCCTCATGTAGAACAGAAGGGGCTACAACTCCTGACCTGGGCATGCCATGCTCAGAGTTAGCAAGCACTCACTGGTCATACAACCAAGCAACTCCTTCAACACAGCATGCATTTCTTTTCAAAAGATCCCCTTGTGAGTTGAAGCAGGAAAACTCCAGTTTTTTGCGTCATCTTGACTTTCACTGTCTCATATCCTGTCCTTGAACTTCCCTGAAGTACCAGATAAGAGTTGTTCAACCTTTGACAGCATAGGAAGTCTTTGGAGCTTTTTTGGGTTGAGATATTTGACGGCAGAAAAAGGGATGGAGAAAAAAAATCTTATAATGCTTTTAGAAACCGAGAGAACACACTCTCAAAGTAACACTTATACTATTTAAAATCTACATTTAAAATTACTTTAGTGGCAAACACGCTACTCTGTTCAAAGTATTTTTTCCAAGTTAAGTGAAAAGCAGTCAAAAGCACATCTGTACCTACATGCCCTGAAAACATACCCTTCTCAATATCAATTATTTTCTCTCAGCAGACATACATCTACCCTCCAAAACCATCAATAATCACATTTTCTGATGAAAAAATAAACACTTCAGTTTATTTCAATATTATTCAGAGATGCAGTAAAGAACAGAGCCAAAAGAGAGCCACTTGACCTGTAAGAAACAAAGCTCTGCTAAATCCAAGAGGTAGACACAGATGCTGTGATAAAAATTAAAGAGCTCTATAGATCCAAATTATGGACAGGCTCTTCACAAGCACTCTTAATTCACAAATTCCAGTATAATGACCACAGTCACGGAAGGGTTCTGGAAACCTCTTCACTAATAATGAAGGGTAAGAGTATCTCTTCCACCGTACAACAATTGCTCAGAATTTGCATTTGAGCTGTAGATAGGAAAGAGGAAAGCAAAGCAGAAGAAAACACAGGACATCTAAATTGTACCCATCTCTGAATGACAAGGACATAGGGCAGACAGAGAAAGAGGATATCTTTTAAGAAAAAACTCTCAATTTAAGTGCAGCTTGGTCCAGACTGGTGCAGAGGATGCCTTTCATGTCCTACCTGCTCCATGGATTAACAGATCTTGGCCCTGCAGGCCTTTTAATTCACAAAGTCTTATCAACATAGCTGCAGTCTAAGAGCAGCTCAGGTCAGCTGTGACTGAAGCTATATGGCTTTCAGCTACCCTTCAGCAGTTGTACTGCCACAAGTTTCCAGGAGTGGGAGAGGTTTATCTTTAGCACTGACAGGAGCTAAAGACATTCTTGGAAAAGGATGGCTATTCACTATCTAACAAACCTTGTTTCTCTGCATGCCTTGACCTCATGAGCTTCCTCTGTGAAAGATCTAAAGGTCTCTCAGTTTTTTTCTAATACAGAATTCCAGAGCAGCAGGAAACATGCAGACAACACAATCCACTACAATATAAAGCAGCCATACAACAGTATCCTTGTGCACTATCTAGATGAAGCTATCACTGACTTAAAAATAATATAAAGAGAACAGAATATACATAAATTCTAGGCAGGTATGTTCTTACTGAATGTAAGTGGAGGTAAACTGACAATCTTGTTATTTGCACAAATACTGACAGAACTCAGCTCCTGGGAATTGCTGAGAAAACAGCACTCAGCCTTTTCCTCCATCAGAAAATAAAACACTCCATGTGCCAGTGAATGATTTCACATTGTGGACACAGCCAGTGCCTGTACTGCAGACAGACTCTTGGTTGACCTTATCAGTTCCTGGAGCACAGGCCTTGGTATCAAAGCCGAATTCCAGCATTATTATTTTCAGCAGCTCCTTGACAGGCAGTTCTTTGCTCTTAGACCTCACTGCCCACACAAGCTGGGAGGCAATGGCCACAGGCCTTTGCAAAATGCTACAGGTTCCCCTGGGACCAGCATCTCACACTCCCCACTGTGTGTGCTCTCTGCACAGGTTCTCTACTCTCCCCTTACCACTGCAAACTACAAAAACACTATTTCCCTTCAGCCCAACACACTCAACCGTAGCCACCACAGACAGTCATTAACTGGAGAGCACGTAGAGTTTCAACACTCATTGGTGAGCACAGAAATTTTGTGCTGGCACTGCTGGTTTGGTCCTCCAGAAGGAAGCAATTTCTACTCAACGAGTTGCACTGAATTTCATCAACAACTGTTACTTGATTTTGTGGATTCTGCTTCTCTAGTACTAAGTAACATCTTCATGGTTGCTCAACTAAAAGGAGTTTCACAGCTTTTTAACTTTGGAGGCAGGAAAAAGGGAAGATGATAGGCTGAACATTTACTGGGCATTTGCACTTTGCAGGCTAGACATCAGTAACCCTAGATTAAAAGCTTCAGTGTTGCTGAACAGTCAAATTTACAGTTTCTCATTATGTTAACTGACACAAAACATCTTTAATGTATCCAAGAGCTCTCCTGACTTTTGTCCTCTTACTTTTCTGGAAAAGAAAGATCAGGACAGAGAATTCAAACGGAAAAAATTAAAAAGTAAATTAACACTTAACCTCCCTGCCTTCCCCCCAGAATAATCCCAGATTAGACTAGCAAAACAGAATCTCATCAGGTGCAGGTGCTCCTCCTTTTACTCCCTGGCACAGAAGCACAAAGTAGACAATGACACCCAGGAAAGACTCTAATTTCATATGCATGAGACAGATACGCACTTCCACCGAGACTTATACAGGAATAAGAATCTTGTTTACTCCCAACCACAGACAAGTCTGTAATTAATTTCATTTAACTTTCGTGAGACTGCCTTACACCGGGAAACAGGGTTGTGCAGCATAATGCACTAGGCTAGGAGAATATTAAACAGTAACAACTCACTCCTTGCATGACCAACTAAAGTCAACTCTACACATGCCCTCTATGCAAACTACCCGGAAGTCTTACAGCTCACAGGCAAGACCAGGTTACACTGAAAAGCCATCAGCTTCCAACAAGGACAGACTGCCTTATTCACCCTTGAGTGTGACTTTAAGGCTTCCATTTCTCTACTGCTTGTCACTCAAAAGCATTTCACCAAGACTGCTGTTTGTCTGTACAGTCTGTATACACTACATTTGTATTTTGCTCAGGCATTTACCACCTGCAGAAACAGAGTGCCCTCTAGCTCTGGCCAAACTCTAAGAGAATTTTCCTAAGGCTCTGGCTCCCTAAAGTCCAGCACTCAGAACCACAGGAGACAGCAAGACCACTCTGTTACCTGTACCCTTACCTGTCCTGGGGTCAAACAGCTGGTTGGCCTCCAAATCTGTGAAAGTGCTGAAGCAAATGGGGCACTTAAAAGAGGCGCGATTGGTGGAGTCTCTCTCGTCGGTCTCGATCCTGCGGCGCATGTGGTCCAGCTTGTACTTGACCACGTTCACCAGCAGGCGGTAGTTGATGAAGTAATAGTTATGGCGCGTGGTTTTGCCATCAGGAGCTGTCTCGACCCTCATCCTGCATTTGATGAACTTGTCACCCTTGAGGGTGTTGAGGACAGCCCTCAGCTGCTTCCTGTCAAACTTCAGGAGCTCCAGCATGTCCTCCTCCTTCACGCAGGGGTTCCTGATGAGGATGTCCAGAGCCAAAGCATGCTCAATGCCATAAAAGCCACGCACCACATATTTGGCAAGGCGTTTGAGAGCTGCTGGGACCTCTGTGAGGACGTCTGGGTCAGTCATAGCAGGTTCAGATCTTGGACTTCATGTATACTGCAAGGAAAAAAAGGCAGATGAATTCTTAACTAGTCTCCTCGTCTTCCAAAGTTTTTATTTATCTTACTTAGGGGTAAGAAAAGGATGGGGTGTTTTCCATTTCTCTTTCCCAAGCCCTGTACTGTCTCCTTAGGTGTCAATAATGCTACAGAAATAGAAATAGGAAGCGGTACCTCTCATTGAAAACAAAATTATTTAAACTTTTAAAAAAGCGCACGAGAAATTGGTACCAAAACATACAGCAGATCTCATTTCTATTCAGTCACAGCTAACACAGCTAGACTAAGAAAGCTGTCTTGAAGCTGAGCTCCAGAAGACAGTTTTGGGATAGCTGAGACTTGTAAATTGGGAAAAGAAGAAAATGGCTACAGCAAGAACGGTCCTAAGACAGCCCAGAAATGGAGTCTTATGGCCTCAGCTGACATCACTTGATCCCACTGTAAGCAGCCCTGTCTGGTTTAACACCTCAGCCATCCCTGGGCAGAGATGCAGTATGAGGACAGCTTGCTGTACACGCTGGTATGCACTCAAGCAAAAGCTCCCAGCTGCACCATGAGAACAGATACTTTCCAATAAACAGACCTCAGTCACCTATTTGCAGCATGAAAACCATTAGCACTACCAACTCCTGCACCACAAACTGCTTCAGCCTTGTTCTTGTATGAGCAAATAGGTCCTTACAAAGGACTGAGCCCTCATTTAAAGTCCCACATTCAGACCTTAAAAGCCCATGAATAATATAGCATAATAAATGAAGCAGAAATCAAGACATACCAAACATGAAGTGATGATGTGTTTAAAAAAGAAGAAAGGATTCCATGAGGTATCCTTTGAGTTACTTACCACCACTTACCAGGCAGTCTGGGACAAGACAGTAATTTCTAAGTACTGTATTTTCACTTCACTTTCCTTCACCTTAACATCGAATGGCACAAATGATCATGACTATTACAAGTTTCTGTGACAATATACGGCAACATATATAGGATCACATGCAAGGAATTCCTCACATTGTCACCCCTGCCAGACTTAGCTCACAGACAACAGCAGTGATTCAAGGTAAGAACGAAGTATTAGAGGTGCTTTTGAAATACCCATTCAGAAGGTCGCACTTCCAGTTAACATCAAATAAGACTCTGAATTACCTTTTTCAGTATGAGTTTTCTATGCTAGTTTAGGACATCAGTAACCATTTCTTAAGCAAAAGGTTCCTTCCACTAAAGAATGGAACACCCTAATTTCCGTTTCTTTATTATTGCTACTCAGTTTTTGTCTGTGAACTAATATAATGAATTGCAAAACTCTGCCAATCTCAATTTTCACTTCCATTAGATGTTGCACACACTGCATGTATATCTCCCCAGTATTCAAGCCTATCAAATAAACGAAAGCAGAAAGCGACAGCAGAAGAAAGGATCTGGACGAGCATCCTGTTTTTTCCATCACTATCATAAAACCTATGATAGGGCCTTTGGCAAACACCATTACACAACTTTTCTACGCTCCCCACACTAAGACATCCCCCTGAGATCACCAACTCTGTATGTAACCAAGCAGCGGCTGACTCACTTCCATCAGCTAAGACTTCTCAAAAATCTGTGATCATTTATCCCAGTAGCCTGCTTGGATTTTTTTTTTCTTATAAGAAACAGTGCCCTTTCAAAAAAGTGTAACATTACCCACTGAAGCTTTACTCCTCTTCCACCCCTATCCTCCTCTGCCACTGAGGAGGGATATTCCTCTCAATGGTTATGGCCAGTGCAACTGCAAAGCAATTAAGCTGTGGAATGTGAAGCTTCACAGTAAGTAAATTAAGATGATCCTGTCTTTTCTGCCTGTTGGATAAGGAAAAAAACACCTTTGTGTTTTCTTCTAAAACACTTCCCTGCTTAAGCATTTCTTTTCCTCTAACTTAGGGCCAAATGGTATTCACAGTGCTCAAACTGAAATTAACTGAACAACATCTGTTGACTGCTGGTGTGCAGGCTGAGAATAGCTTACAGAAAACAATGCCTGGATGTCCAGCTACAGCTTCCCTTTAAGGAAATTCAATTAAAATACTTCTATCACACCACGAATTAACCATGAAACACGTACTTGTGGAGTCAGTCAGCTTTTTCTTGCATGCCAGATATACAGTGATTTATCTCACACAAAGGAGAGCTTTATAGAGCTTTTCGTTGAAGGTAAAAGTGTTAGCAATAAAGGATGCCCCATCAAGAGTTAGCCACGCAGTATTTAGGTATCTCTAAGTCAGACTGAATCTAAATACTGTCACAGGATATTGTCCTTAAAGATCAACTTCATTCTGTTGGTATTTTTTCAGTCTTTCAGTCACTTAAAGATAAATCTTGGTTTTGACTGTATCTGTCAGCAACATACTGACACTATAAAACAATGTCAATGCAGAAGCTGGAGGGAAGCCTTGATTTATTCAAATTGATTACATCTTATTCAGAGTTAAAGAACAGTAAAGAATGAATGTAAAGATCAATTTTAAATAAACCCTGGCACCCCAGGAGATTTAAAAAGCAAAATTTTTAAAGTCAAAAGCTTTTTAAGTGCTGATCTGAAGAGCAGACAATCTTCTCTCCTCAACAATCCACTTTCCCTAAAACTTCCTTGCAGAAGAACTTGGTGATGCAACTTGCATGGGGCACAGTGACCTTCAGAACATCAGTTGAAATAAAAAAAGGAGAAAAGTGCTTTTAAATAAGCACATCTCAATCTGGATACCTCATCTGAGAGCTGATGGAAAGCACTTTCTCTGCATTGATAAGACAGCTGCAGATTTCCACAGACACTTCCAAAACAGGTTTAAAGAACAATTTCCTGAATAATGCACTCAAACAGCTTAAACAGAGACCTACAAGGGGCCAATAAATAAAACCAACTCTGAGAGTTTTCAGCAACAGTCAGAGATTTAATAACATTTCTTAGGTGCCAATCACTAGAAAATATTTTTTCACCTAGTGGGACTAGGAGTTTTAACACAATTTCTTCTCCTCTGCTGGAGATGTTGAGTGATGTCCAAATCTTCTGTCCTCAGGTAACAGAGGGCATCTTGACTGTGATATTTGTTTTCTTCCAGGTGGGGATATATGGAAATACAAGTATCCTGAAAATACCAGAGACCATTCTTTCCTGTTATCCTTTACTTCAAAAAGTGAATTAACACAGGTTAAATTCTAAATCCTGCAGAAGACAGCCTTTGGGTGAAACAAACAACTGACTAGTGCCATCTCTGAGGGGAAAAAAAAACCAAAGCAAGTGCATACCACTGCCAGATCTCACCAGGCCAAGCTGATGTCTAGCCCATGAAGAATCCAAGGCTTTTAATCCCTAAACTGAAAATTTTTACCATCTTTCACCAGGCAAAAAAGACACTGTTACAACTCACAAAATTCAAAACCAGGGGACTATACCATTGCATCCTTGAGCAATGATTTCACCTTCCCCTGAAGCAGTAAGTCAAGCCTGAATTAATTACATGTGCAAAGAAATATGATAACACCTTTTAACAAGGTTTTAATGGATGTGCATGTGTTTCATAATAATGTCTGAACTGACCTTAATAATTTATGAACATCAAGGAACATTTTCAAGGGAAAAAAAAAAAAAAACCAAACAATGGCCAAGATACTCAGCTATGCCAGTAAGCACCTACAGCATCAATAATAAGGCACACTGGACAGAATCATATTCAGAAACAGCCAAAAGAAAAAATTCCAAATTTAAACATGGACTTTATTAAAAGAGACAGTTGTTGGGGAATTGCTCTGGGTAATTACGTTAATACGATTCAGTATTATGGGTACAGGAGGAAAGCAGACCTGTCTGTGTTAACACAGTAGGACAGCAAACCTAAATACACATCTGCTGGGTTTTTTAAATTGCTGTAATTGAAAGAATTAATATTGATGTGTCTATAAAAGGCAACACTGAAAAAAGAGACTTGAAGTTACACAACACAATCAGGTCTGTTGGGTGAAGAAAATCAGGGTAACTTCTGCAAGACTGTACCTCAGGTTGAGTAAAATGTATGAGGCCTTCAGCATAACCAGAGATGCCAGAAAGGAAATCAGGACAAAAACAAGTGACTGCAAAAAAACCCATTCAGTATGATGGGATCAAAGACCACACAGAAGCCAGAAATTCAACCAAGCAAACACCTCCACTTTCAGGATTTTTCTGATGCAACATCAAAACAACTGAACTCTTCTTCTCCATGTACAACAGTTTTCAATTTCAATGAACTATAACAGGAATTGTGCTAATGAAGTTAGAACCGATTTTCTTCCTGCTTTTCTTGACTAAATGTGAGACAGAAAGTGCTAGAAGTGTTATAACCTAGAAGCCACAATGTAGATGAAACAGGTACTAGAAAAGATGAAAACCTACATCAGCCAGTGAACTAATACGATTTTTTATCCAATACTGCAAATGTAGATCATCCTGTTTCAAGATGTAACTTTTGAGACTTTTACTAATTTTACCCAGAAAATGTAATGGTCTCACTATTCATATATTTGACAAAGGATCTTTAAAAGCAGAATCTTAAAAAAGGAAGCAGACTGCTCTTCAGACTCATATGGATACACAAACCCTTTATAAAACCCCACACCTCTTTTGGAGGAAAACCTGGAGTTGCAGGTTTGGCTGTGAACCTAATCTATCAGACACACTGTCAACACTTGCACAGGTGCTTCCTCTTTTCCCCCACATTTATATAGTTGGTGCTGTTTTTCACTAAATCTTTGAAACCAGCTTTTGCTGATTTGCTCGGAAAATGTTTCTGCAAGCTTCTGACACAAGATTTTTAAGAAAGGAAAAAAAGAAGTTACTTGCTTACACCACTGACACAATTTCTTCAGGTAAAATCAAAATCAGGTTATAATACGAGAATCCCCTCACCTGTAAATGTGGCAGGTACAACAGGCCTCCTGGAGCCAGTGCATGCCATATCCTGCTCCAGCTGTCACTTGCAAACACCAGATCCCAGTTTTGTAGTCTCTCACTCTAACTAGATTTAAAATTCTGTGTTTCAGAAGATGATGAGGTTAAGCTAAGAGAAGCAATTCTGAATCTTCCTGAGAACAGGGAGGGAAGGCATAAATTTCAGAACTACAGTGGGAAAACATGCCATCAAGATTTTCAATGTCTGTACAACGTAACCTCAGACACTATTCATCCTTTCCAGAAAAGAGCACAGAACCTTCCACTTTCAAGTCTTGTTTTCACTTGCTTCTGTCTGTAGTGAGCCCAGAACTGCCTTTATCCCACACCAGTCACAAAGCCAAAGTCTTCTGGCATTTTATCAAGAGTTTACTGAGTTTCATTCCCTGGAAAGTTCAAGAACACTGCTGCTCAGCCTTCCTTCTGCACTACATCTTGATGAGAAATAGTGTATTTTCACTACAAGACCTGCCTTGAAATATTAGGGCAGAAAAGAACAATCTGCTTTCACTTAAATCCCGTCTTATTGTTGGCTTTCCATAAACTGAAACCAGGAGGCCACAGATATCAAAGGGTTTTCTTCTCTCAGGATGAAAAGTTATGCTGCAGCTGCACACAGAAAGGCTGAGGGGCCTGGCTGAAACGAGGGCGTTTTCTCCTAATTTCACAAGGAAAAATACATGGAGCCAGATGTAATAAGGCCACAAGGTCTGACCACACCAGGCAGAAATTGAACAATGCAGGCTCAGGATGCAATTCTCAATCACTTTTATAATCTTAACCCAGCATAAACAATAGCAAGGTGTCAGGAAATTCAAGGACCACCTGTGTGCATGTATACAAATGGATGAAATTTCCTGTTGCAGCTTAAGTCAAATGACACCTTCCCTCCCATAAGGAAGTCCTTATTTTCCTTCCTTGCCTTTAGCCACAAGCCCCACCCTTCTGTCCTAATTCTGACAGTTCACTTTTCATGTAGCAATGTGAATCAAGTTGATAAAAAGTGAAAAACTAACATGCCAAAATAAAAAAGTGGGACATTTCAGAAAGGGCAAAGGGGAAAAAGTTCAAGAATTGAATCATTTATGTTACCAGACTAGAGCCAACACAAAACAGAGAAAAGATTGCATGGCTAAGGATGTAGATGAGTGAGCTTTCCCCACATGGTGGCAAAATTGGCTCAACTGTAATGTGAAGGCACTAGAAGATTTTAACTATGGACACCAGAACCTCTTACAGATTACTCTGATCTGAACACACCAGGAGAATATGTGTTATTTTGGAGATGTGCAAGCATTGGCCCTCACATAACGCAGTTGTAAGGTTTTGGGAGTTTGTTTAAAGGGAAGAAAGTAAGATCATTTCTCTCACATATCAAGCCTAGGAAGTCATGATTACACCAAAGCACAGTGGGCTTAACCCCACCATTCCTTTCTAGGTTTCTGACAGGAAAAAAGCAGTAATTGCTTTTCACATTATGGATTCAATAAAACCTGGGACACCACACTTTTCATCATGATAGATGATGTAATATTGCCTTTTGGAAATTCCAAAAAGACAACAAAAAACTATGGAAGTATTGGATTCAGTACAGTTTTAGGGCATCAGAGTGCAAGCAAGTGTGTATCTACTGTGGCTACAAGCAATAAAGAAACAAAGAAACTAAGTAACAAGACAACAGATCAGCTTTAATTAACGAAGTTTCTTGTTCAGAAGAATCCCCTCGAGCAGCCGGTGAGAAAGAGAGCTGTATGTCACAGGAAGTGGAAGGCAGGAATGCAATTCCCATCAAGCCTCATTCCTGCCAGAAAGACATGTGCTCCTCTCCAGGCACATGGTTCTGCCCTCACTCATGCCAGCTCTGGTACTCACAGCACCCTCCTGTGCACCAAACTGATCACTTAACAGTAGAAAAACACATCTCCTTTTTTTCCCCCCCTTTTTGCTACGTTTTTCAGCAATTTAATGAGCTGGTGGACAATTCTGACAAGCAACAAAACCAGCAGTTAAGAGAGGATGCCACTACGCTGGAAAGGATGAAAGAAAAATCTCCACCTTTTGTGAATGAAAAACATTAAGCACCTACACTTCATGAAAATGCACCTTAGCTGCGCACGGCTGAACACCCTTTTCAGAACGCTGATCTTCCTTGTTCGTTCTGAGCTGCTTGGAATGGCACAAGCCTGACAGGACCCATTTAACAACAAATCAGTGCCACTATGAGATGTGATGTTCTCCACCTTGTCAGGGAACCAGCACGCTCCTGAGGTCAGAAGGAGTACACAAAAAAAAAAAAAAAAAAAGACAAAAACCCCCCCACAAAACAACCAAAAGGAAGAAGAAAAAAAACCCCACAAACCTCACCTTGCTGACCTGGCAAACTGAATGGCTACACCGCTGGCTGATTGGCTCAAACTTGGCAAACAGGAATGAGCTCGCTTTGCCAGTCAGCTATTCCTCAGATGCCCATAGCCCTGCACCTCCCTTCAAATTACAAACTACACAGACCTCCTGGGCTACAACAGCAGACTAAGCTTTAACGCCAGTCTGAGCGGAGAATCCCTATGTCGTCTGCACAGCTTCACCTTCCCTACGCACTTCTATGTGTTGAGGTTTAAACTCGAACTGTGTAGGTTTCTGTAGGACAAAAGGAGGTCAGCAGCACCAAAGAAGAAGCCTCAACACACACCGCAGGAGAAACGGCAGACGGTGGGGAGGAGCCAAGGCATGGAAGGGGCCCAGACGGGCACAACGTGCGGGGA
>VZTI01004115.1:228072-246539 GCA_013397865.1 Struthidea cinerea
CGCCGCTCGGCGGGGCGAGCGACAGGGAAACGAGCCAATCGCCAGCCCGTACGGGCCCTCGCCTTCCCGCCCTCACGAGAGCTAGACCAATCAGAAGTGATAGCCCCCGTGGCTGCTCGAGCAGGCAGCCAATAGGCTGAGAGAAGCCGCAAGAACACGCGTCGCGATTGGCAGGCGCCCTGGTAGCCAGGCGTTGTTGCTAGGCGGGGTAAAGATGGCGGCTCTGGACAGAGTCAAGGTGCTGGTGCTGGGAGACTCCGGTGAGTCCGTCTCCCCAGGCCGTGTCCTGGGGCCGCTCCTCGGGGATCTGCTCCTCGGGGTCTGCTCCTCGGGGATCTGCTCCTCGCCTCCCTCCCCGTTACCCCGGAACAGGCCGG
The DNA here is from genome assembly GCA_013397865.1 of Struthidea cinerea. Lineage (NCBI taxonomy): Eukaryota > Metazoa > Chordata > Aves > Passeriformes > Corcoracidae > Struthidea > Struthidea cinerea. The sequence continues at coordinate 228,450 of VZTI01004115.1, forward strand.
GACCGCCCGCGTTCACTCAGTGCTGCTCCCGGCCTCGCCACCTGTAACCCTGGCACCGCCTCCTAGGAGTGGTTCTCTCTCTGTACACTTGCAGGGGTCGGAAAGTCGTCGCTCGTTCACCTGTTGTGCCACAACCAAGTGCTGGGGAACCCGTCCTGGACAGTGGGCTGCTCCGTGGATGTGCGAGTAGGTGACAGGCACGGCCTCTTGGTGGCCCCGAGCCTGGCGTGTAAGGGAAGGGCCTTGACTTTTTAATTTAATTACTTATCGCCCCAGAAAGAGGTGTACTTTGATCATGTTTTGCTGAGGGCTTAATCTTCTGATGCAAGTAGCGTCAAATGTGAGCCAAGCTCTTGTGTAAGCAAGTTTTGTCTTTTCAAGGTTGTCACAATCAGACATTTGTCCTTCGTCTCTCCTCTCCCTGCTGCGATGGCCACTGGCGTGTTACAAGGCACAGGGTGGCCAATTCCTTGAGAAACAGGCAAGGCCCAGCCAAATTGTCAGCCAAACACAGTGGGGAAATCCAGTTGGCTTCTTTAGGTTGTGGGTACACAGGAAAGCTCTGGGGGGTATTCATGTGTTAGAAAAGCAAATTGGAATTTAGGGCCTGACAGGCTTCAGTGCTCTTGGGCCTGAGTGAGGAAATTAACAGGAGAAATTTATTGTTGAGACCTGGACACCAGGAATGCAGAATTTATAAACCACAAAGACATGTTACAGAAAGCAGAGCTGAAGAAGAAACTAACAAAGACAAATACTGAGACTCTCCCTATCTGGGAAAAACATAAGAAAAAGACTGAAAATGTGGGCTAGTTAGCATGAGAAGTGAGAAATTAATAACCAACAGAAGATAAAATACTAGTTAACGAAGAGAACTTGCATAACTTGTAAGCCAGTGAGCACTAATTCCTTTGTGTGCTAAAATGTGTAAATAGTTATAAGTTTTGATGACTGGTGTACATGTTTGGTGAAGTGCTACTCACATAACTCAGTGCTGAATAAAGTAGTGTTGATTTTCTAACCTAACTGGGTTTATTTAGGGAGTTTATTTCCCAATTTTTGGTGACAACTGTGACCATTGGGTTGCTTCTCCTCCTGACTGCTGTAGGACCTGCTGTGGGAGGAATGAGGATGTTCGTCCAGCAATGCTTTCACCCAGCCTAAAGCCCTCGTGGGACATTGATAAATGCTTTTTTCCTTCATCACCCTTTGCTGCATTCTCCTTGATATGCATTGCCCTAGGTTAGGAATGTAGTTGCAAACTTTGAGGAGAGGAACATGGCAATCCCGTTTGATTGTGGAGCAAAACTGCCCAGGAGATCTGGGGGCAGAAGTTGTTGCTTAATTCAGTTGAGATGTCAGAATTTGGAGATGAAGAAGTTGTGGTCAGTTGGAATCCAGGTCTGCCACCTGTGTTAATATTCTTGCAGTGCTGCCGTGTGGGTTTTAACGACTGTGAGAAGTCAAGACCTTAATTTTTCCATTTGCTTTAGCAAAATGCTATTTCCAAGCACATCATGAGACGTTAGGTTTGTTAATACTGAGATGGAAAGGATGCTCCCTGCTTACTCACCAGGCTCCATTTCATATAAGAGCTCTGGTATCCAGTCACTGCTGTTTGACTCATTCCATCTCTCTTCCACTTGAGAGGTTTGAAATGATGTCAGCACGAGAATTTCCAAATTTCTATCCAAGTTCAATAATCCTTCCAGCTGAAAGTGTCATATGGATTAACTCCTGTGAGTTGGTGCTGTGGTTATGTATGATGTGAATTTTTCATCAGATCCATGACTACAAAGAAGGGACTCCAGAAGAGAAGACCTATTACATTGAGCTCTGGGATGTTGGAGGTTCTGTGGGCAGTGCCACCAGTGTGAAAAGCACACGAGCAGTGTTTTATAATTTGCTGAATGGTAAGTTTGCTTGGCATAAATATGGTTTTACTACTGTTTCTGCTAGGAGGTGTCTTGGTTCTGGGGCAGACTTCCATGTAGCCTGGCTGTGGGCTACATTGTTCTCTTTTCTGATTTATACAGGAAAAAATCCTGATACCGTTTGTAGGCAGAATTTTATGGATTCAGTTGTGAACAGCAGATATTTCAGGGAAACCTGTGCAGATGAGTTTCATCAGCCTTTCCCTTCAGTCTTGTGCAGCTGTCTTTGAAGACTTTAAAGGTGCAGTGGTATCCCTTGCAGCTACCCTTGCAGACATAAAGGCTGCCTTCACCTTTCCAGGCCTCATATACTGCAGAAATATGATTTATGTTTTCATGTCTGCTCAGTTGTAAAACCTACAGCAGAGAAATGATTAGTTCAATTTTTATGAACTTTGGCAGTTACATCCTACCCTGGCAAATTTGAACAGTCTCCCATAAAATTGCCATGTGCTGATAACCATCTTGCCTCTGCTCATTTAGCTTACCAACTTATTTTTAAGAGTTGAATCTTGCAACTTGCTGCATATATAGAAAGTAGTATTTTGTACCTTCTGTTGAGATATTGTCTTAACAGCCCAGTAGTTCATCTGTGCCTGTAGTAAGAGCAAATAAGAGATTATAAACATAACAGTGCAGTATTTCAATTGTTACTTTTTGTCATCCGGGATAGTTCACTAAAAATAGATGTGTATCAGACTAACAACTGCTTCTGAAAATCTGGCTCAAATGTTCTGTTTGATTCTCTTTGCTTGTTCCCACTCATTTGAAGGCCTTTCAATAACATGTTAAACCACACAATAAACATTTTTGGTCTGTGATTAACTAGTTATGTCTTCCTCCTTTCTCAGGGGGAAAACTGTGTTAGTTACCTCTTGCTTGTATTGTTAACCAGGCCTCTGTAAATAAGGCTTGAGTTGAGTTGTGCCCTCAAAGCGAGCCTCTCTGGTATATGAAAAAAAAAATTGATTTCTTTTTGATACCAAATCCACAGTGTGCCAGTGAGTGTGGGTCAGACTTGGAAATACCTCAGAACAGCCCATTAGGAAATGAAATCTTGGACTCATGCATTTGCATTATAATTGATGACATTAAAATAGAGTTATTTATCTCCACTGCCCAAAAGATATTAATTAGACAGCTCGCATATGAAAACCGTTGACTTTGGTAGAAACGTGGGTCTTGTTTCTTTCATTAGATTAATTTCTCCATTAGAGCTTGTCTCACAAATTGCCTCTGTTTGACCTGATTTAAGAAGATGAATGCATTCCTTCTGCCTGACTGCTTGTGCTTTCTGGGCTTGCAGTGGTCTGAAAACCAGTTAATGTTTGGTTGTGGCAGCATCTGTGCAGGCTGTTGACAAGGCTGGGTACAGTATGTTTTTGGATTATCCACAGATCTTCTGCTTTGCTGACCCTCTGCCTGCTGTGGGGACTGTGATAGCTGAGGACAGTGACTGGGCAGTAAGGCTTTGGCTTGCAGACCTTAATGTGGGAGGAACATTTCCTTGAGTAGTCATTGGTCCTGCCTGCTCTTTTTGGATGTTGACAGTCTTTTTCTGCTCTGCAACTAACTGTGCAGGTTTTAGGTGAAGCAGATAAGGGAACTGACCAATCAAAAACATAACTGAGAGAGAATGTCTGGAGGTGGAGAGTGTTTCTCACAGGTTGTGCAGCAGTGCCTCTGGATCTGCTGCTGTAGGCCCAGTTATGTTGTATCAGGCATTTTCTCCCTACGGTGGGGGTGGACATGCAGCAGACAGAGTTGCCTTTTTATACTGTTACTGAGATAAACGCTTTGAAATAGGGCTATAGCTGTGATATGCTGGGAACTCTCGTGGGAGAGTCTGTGCACAGTCATGTGGGGTGGTGGAAAATGTGGTTTCTTCATAGTGTTTGCAGTGGGTGGCACCTCTGGGAGTTAAGGTGGAAGACTAAATTAGTAGGTTTTTTTCCACCTGTAGGCTGTGTTTTGAGAATGAATCCTGATGCAGATAAGGGGTATCATTCCATTTTGTCCTTGAATCGATGATAATTGGAAGTCTGGAGGAAGTGGGAACATTACACATATTGCAGAAGGTGTGAATAAATAGAAGAAATTTGCTAGCAGGAGTTGGTAATTGAGTTAGGAACTGTGGTTATCAGAAGTGGGTGTCTGTTAATAGCACAGCTAGGAAGTTTGTCTCAGGATTTACATTTTGAAGGCTCATGGTAATGAAAAATGCTAGAAATTTAATCTTAAGTACAAGAAATGTTATTAATTCATGCTTCTACCAGCGATTTAGTGGACTATGAAATTTTATCAGTGTCTGTTTCCCCTTTGGATACCTCCCCAAGTACATAGCATTAATTCTTGAAAATGCTGGAAAGCAATAGTTCTCTCTGAACTCCTTTGAAACAAAGAAAAGCCTTTAGACTTTATAGATAGTGTGACAAAAAATAATTATGTTTACCAGTTAGAGAAAGGCTAAATTTTCTGCTGCAGTAGTATAGAATTTCAGTATCATTAGAAGTAGACAGAATCCATGAATGCCTGTGAGCCTTTTGCAGATTAAACCCTGAGGTGTCTGTTTGTTTCCTGCTTTCATGTGATTTTTCTCTTAGCTCTTATCCAATTCTTGATAAGCAGCTTTAAAAAACCTGTTGCATCCTGATATTTACAGCCTTAGTTATTCACTGTAACTGAACTGGTCATACATCCCTTACTTCTTTCTCGGATATCTGGGAACCTGCAGGTGTCATTTCGGTAAGATAAGGAAGAGAATATGTATCATTAAATAACATCTTGCTGCCTTGTCTTTCACTCTAGGGATAATTTTAGTGCATGACTTAACCAATAAGAAATCATCCCAGAATTTGTATCGCTGGTCTTTGGAAGCACTCAACAGAGATGTCGCTCCAACAGGAGTTCTTGTGACAAACGGGTGAGTGAAAAACATACACACAGAGTTCAGGCACAGTGATTCCAAGCGGTTATAGAAGTATTTGTTCATCTCTAAGGCTGCTTGGTCTCCACAGGAAAGTACATGTGGTTAGACAAGAAAGAAAGGAAGAAAGAAAGGAAGAAAGAAAGGAAGGAATGGGGAATATCAAAGAAAGTTGCTTGTTGAATGTTCTTTTTGTTTTATACTTCCAATCAGGCCATTCTGACAGCAGATTCCCTAGCTGGGTGGCAGAGACCTTGCTTTAAGGGAAAAAGTGTTTACTGGATCCTTTATTTGTCTGAGGCCTCTGTGAGAGTGGGTCCAGTCCCTGATACCTGAAGATTTCTTTGTCTCTACTGAGAGGTGCCATTGTACAGGAAATGCCATGGGGGATGATGTGTCTGGTCCAAGAGGCTTTCCCTCCATGCACCAAGACTGAGGAAGTTCATAGATTTTTGGTTTGGGTGATAGTGGAATTATTTTAAGAGTGTGGCTAAAAGAGCTTAGAAAACTCTGCTTAAACAGCATGTTCATAATTAGCTCTCCAACACCTTGTCAAGGATTTCCTCCTGAACCTCTGTGCTCCTGTCATCCATCTAGTCAAGGAGGTTTTAAAATAATTGCTAAACCTCACACATGAGCAGGAAGGCAATAATGAGGAGTAGCTTTTTGTGGGAAGAATATCAGTTGTTTATCTCTCTGTTCTGATACACAGATGTTTCTGTAGAAACGTAGGAGATGGGAAAGAGGATTTGCATTGTATGAACTGCAAAATTCTCCAGTGTTTCCACAGACAGGTTCTTCACAATTGTTTTAATTTTCAAAAGTTTAACTTCTGTGAAGGACAAATGTTCAGCCACTAGCAATTGCTTGCTCAAGTTGTTGCTGTTGGTTGTAAAATTACTTTCTAGAAAGCTTGGTTTAGGTAAAAATGACAGACAAGTGATTTTCCTAGCTAAGGAGAATGGTCGAAGCTTGGATTCCTGCGTAGTGACTTAGATGCAGAAGCCCTTCCTTAATTTACAGATACTGCACATTCTCACTTAGATAAAGAGACCATTAATAAATAAATAACTTTTTTCTGAAAGGCACACGGGAGGTGATGTTGTCCCTGTGCCCACTTAGATGGCCATCCCCTCATTCAGGATTGTATTTGTTTCGCTCATCAGTGACTATGACCGTGAACAGTTTGCTGATAACCAGATCCCTCTGCTGGTAATAGGAACTAAGCTGGATCAGATCCCAGAAACTAAGAGGAATGAAGTTTTGACCAGAACAGCTTTCTTGGCTGAGGATTTCAATGCTGAAGAGATAAATTTGGTTAGTATCCTTGTCATCACTGTTGTTTTTCTTTTATATGGGAGTTAGTCCAATTTTTAGTAAGTAAAGATGTTGTAACAAAAATTTGTCTTCTAGAGATTTTTTCAGTAGTGCCACTCATTCATGTTTTGGTTGGCTGTGCCCCTTGCTTGATGAAGCAGATATCTATGTTTCACTATAGGGAGAGGTAAGGGGTGTTAGATAGGGTCACTGAAGCTTAGAATTGATGGCTGCGAATTAAATTTTCTTTGTCCTGTTCATAGCTCTGACATAGACTGTCTTTGAATGAAACATGAAGATGATTTTTATATGGATATCTGGGTATAAAAATATATATGTGCTGTGTGAATGGTTGTATACACACTCACAATCTCAGGTGTAGCCTGTACAAATCACTGCCTGACTGTATAGCTGGTGGTGGAAGGAAGATGTGGAGCATACAGGGGATTGCTTGCAATTCTGCAGTTGATTCACAGAACAGAAGTTGATCTTTTCTCAGGAGTGACTGTGGAGCAGAAATCAGCAGATCCATTGTTTTCCCCTGCTGATGGTGTGTCTCAGGGGAAGGGGTGTGTTGATTTCCTTGTGCTTGGCTTCCTTGCACTGATTTCCTTGTGCTTGGTTTGTTGTCTTTTCTGTGTTCTAGGATTGCACCAATCCTCGTTACCTGGCTGCAGGTTCATCCAATGCTGTTAAACTAAGCAGGTTTTTTGATAAGGTAAGTCAATGAAATGATGTTTTATTATCCTATGCATTGAATGCTGTCTGGGATTTGAGCGTGAACAACAATTGAAGCTGCTCCTTTCACGTTCTGCTCTTTGAGTTGGTTCAAGCCAGGTGTGGGGAGGCCAAAGATTGGTCTGCTTTTGGAACCCTACAGGAGATAGCTGATCTGCTTGAAGATTTAGTTCCTGATCTGCATAGAGTAATGAAAAAGAACTCACAAATGTGCAAAGACACTCTGCTTATGCTTTTGAAGTCATCTGGCAGGCCAGAGGGATTGCAGCATTCTGAGGTAGTAATGTGGGGAGATACAAGACTGGTTAGCTCTGTTGATCCTGGTTAAAGCAACCTTTAGGTATTAACAAATTAATTAAGAATATTACTCTCCTTCCTGAAAAAGAGACCATCAAGATCCACTGTGAAAATGACAGAAGGAGGGCTCTGGTTTAAGCATCCCCTGGGCAAAGATAGCATTGTGGGGCTGCTGTGCAGTGGTAGGAACCACTATCCCTGCAGAGAGGGAATGGGAGTGACTGACTCTGAAGCAGGAGACACACAAACCGTCACCTCCATTACCCAGGAGGGCTAACTAAATTAGGTGTGTTGAAGTTGAGGATAATAAAGCTTTTCTAAGAATGGCTGGAGGTGGCAACTCCTAGGCGTGCTGGAGCGGTGCACTAAATCAGTAGGCCTGGAGCAGAGATGTGGGGTCAGACCTTGTCCCAGTTAGCCATGAGTTTGAGTGCTCATGTGTGAAGTGTTGATTGGAATCTGAGGTTATGCATGTGCTGTGCAAGCTAAGATCATTCTCTGTTATTCCCAGGTCATAGAGAAGAGATACTTCTTAAGAGATGGCAATCAGGTTTGTCACTTTTCCTTCTCTTTTGTTTCATTTCTCCCTGTGTAATGTGAACTGCTGACACAGTCCTCTTTAAAACGCAGGCTTCATGCAACTTAAATGACAATCAGTGCTGGTAATTGAGTTCTTTTATCTGTGGGAGCACAGCTGTTATGGCTAGACAGAAAAATGGCTGACTTTTGTCAGCTGAAGTATTTGTCTGTAATGTGATTGGCAGCGAAATACTTAAATATGCTAACATAGTAGAAATTGGAAGAATGAAATAAAATGGGCAAATATTATTTCTTTCAGTTCTGTCAGCTTCAGGCTGCTTGGTTGCAGATTTAGGCCATAGATGCTATCCTGAAGGTCAATAAAAAGGCCTTTTTCTGCACAGCTGGAACTAGATTTTATGTTTAATACAGGTAGTTTCCAGAGGTTCAGTGGAGCCACAAGAAAAATGGCAGTATGATACTAGCTTGTAATTCATTCCTAAAGGACTGAATTAACTGTTTTCAGCGCAGTTGGGGAAGTACTTGCAAAATGACTTCTTGTTTGGGCAGGCCACTTCAGCTTTTGTGCCCCCCACCTCCCCATGTGCAGTCTGCCATGCAGGGAGTAGCGAAGTTGCATTTACCACATGTAAATGTGTTGCAAATTACCATGAAAAGCATCTCTGAAGTATAGTCACTCCTATCCTTAGAGGTAGCTGTGCTGAAAGCCCCTTGGGGAGAGTGGGGAAAAAATAGTCACAAATTACAAAATGCTTCCTTTCTTTGAGCTCTTTTTCAGTGCCTTTTAAAAATAAATTCTCTTTTGCCTCTTTCAGTTCTGCATGATGCCGTTTTTTCTTCCCCTCTCACCCTCCCCTCCCCACATTCTAGTGAAAGGAATTTTCCTTTTCATGGGAATAATATTTTAATGCAGAAACCTGCTTGCGTGCTAGTTGTCTTTGATGCATGATGTAAGATTTTTATTTTTATTATTTGATCATGTTTAGCAGCTAGCGAGGGATTAAGTCTCCATTCCTTATGGCTATGTGCCAAAGATTGCAGCCTGCTGATACTTCCCTGGCAAGAGCTCAAAAGCTTAAAACAAATCTTAAGTAGCAAACAGTCATGTTTAAAGAAGCAAAATCCAAATTGGAAATGGAGATTTCAATACAACCTTTTAATGTTATCATTTGAAGTTATCTACTTAATGTACCTCTTATCAATGTGTTTGTGGGTTTTCTACAATAGGTCACTACGATCACTCGTGTTTTGAGGTATTTCTGTTACAAAGTTCTTCAGGATGAAAAGAATGATAAGTTTCAAATTGTTCATAGCTATGACTTCAATCAGGTCTCTGATAAATAAATAATTGTTACTCTTAATTAGTGACTTTGATATAAAAGATGCTAAAGCAGATAACTTTTTACCTGTGGTGTCCAGGTACTTTTTAGTTATAATGATTGCATTTTTCCTTTTTAAATTGCCAAAGCAGTTTTCATGAGGTGAACCTTTGTACAAAATCTGCCTGATTTTATCCTTAGAGATGATTGCTTTTCAGAGATGAATAAAACTGTACCTTAGTGAATATCTGTTTGAGTTTCGGGCCTGAAAACCCTAACTACATTTAATTTGTGGAGTTTTTAGTGGACTTTTATTTTGGGAAAGTTCTTTAGGTCTCTATTTACCAATGAAGTGTGTAACCTGAGCAATCTGCTGTGAATTGTAGATTACGTTTTTGTCCCATGCCATCCATACTATGCCCATGTTCTCCTGGCACGATTTGCAGTGCTTGGTTGACTCCCGCCATTGTAATAGACTGTATTTCCTAAGAAAGTGTGGAGTTGTTCTGGGAGGGTGTGTCTGCTGGGTCGGCTGTTCCTGCTTGTGTGTAGTGAGTAAGGTAGAAGTTACTCTGGCCTTGTAATCAAGTAGTTTTATGATGCCAGTAGGACAGATGTGCAGTATTAGAAAGCAGCGCATCACTTTCTTTTGGGGATTCACAGATGCATTGAATTGAAAATCTGTCAAAAATACTGTTAAAGCCAGAGAAGCTTGTGATGGTTTCAAGTCAATTTTGTTTGTAAACATCCATTGTCACTGTGTATCAGTGTCTACAGATGGGCTGCAAAAAGCAGGAGTGCTAATCCTTTGTATTGTTGCAGCCATTTCTACCCCTATGGTTTTCTTAAAGCTTTCAGCCATTGATAAGGCTGTACTTTCAACTGCTAGTGAAGTGCTGCTGCCCAGGTTTGAAGGCATAAAGCCCCCACAGCTCTTTGGTAGGACTCGGTTATACTGTTTTATAGTTTTCAAAATGAATGGAGGAGAAATTCTTGTATGCACATGAATCTGGGGGGGAAATACAGGCTTTGAAATCTGTCATTAACTGGGTTAGGATTGAGGCTTTCGATTTCCTTTGCCAAAAAGCCTTGAGGAGCCCCACAGAATGAATGAGCCATAGTGAGGTTGTGCAGTGTTTAATGAGCGGTGCTCCTCCCGCCGTCAGCTGAAACAGTGTGGCCCTGATTCTGGAGACGGCGTGGAAGATGTTGCAGTTGGCTTGGTAACAGTGTGGGCTAGAGGGAGCTCATGCTGACATTCTGACATGACAACTTGTCTTCCCTGCCTCTAGATTCCTGGCTTCTCTGAAAGGAAGAGGTTTGGAGGAGGAACGCTGAAGAGCCTTCATTATGATTGAGCACTGAAGAAGTGGAAGATGACTTCTCTGAGTTCCTAATGACATTCCCATTCCGACTGGATGCTCAAAGACAATAATGCTTCTGTCAAGCAGAGTAGAGTGATATTACAGCTGGCTAGTCTGCTGAAGATTCTGTTGTTGGAAAAGACTCGGGAAAGGTTTTCCAAAAACCTTATCTGAAGCGTAGAGTGTTTCTTAGGATTGCAGGCCTGGATATATGGGAACATCTGGGGAAGTGTGCAATAAGTTGAATGCCTCTCACACTGCTGGGGGAAACTTCATCATACACAGCACTTACATGTGACATCCTTGTCTCCGTTTTGGAAAACTTACGGACAGTCTTTGCAATGATTTGCATTCATTTTACCTCTAAAGGAAAGATGACAGAGTGGGCCTCTCATTTACTGTAAAATGACCAAAACAAGTGAGCAAAATATAAGGATGGGTAAGGAGTGGTCTGGAAAATAATAGAATGCCTTCATTAAATGAATGGAGTGTTGTCTCATCTAGAGCACACTGTTCATCCCTACTCAAAAGGAATAAAAGCAATAGGCAGGATATGAAAAAAGATTTGAAGCCTTAAAAAGAAAATTATTAGTAGAAAACAACTGGTGTTAATTCTGCTGCTTAAATTAAAATTGTTTACTTTGGAGAGGGCAAAGTAAATCAGGTTCTCCTGTTTATCTTTTCATAATTGATTGTGGTCTTGTTTTTTATATTAAATTAAAAGGCAACGCATTGAAAACTGATGGGAAAAGTATGTTTTTATACAGTGCTTATTTGGAACAAATGTGACGTGGTCCTACTGAGCCTGAGGACTTAGTGGATTCAGAAAACATGAAATGTTAAGAACATCCTCTGAATTAAAATGGATAGAGATTTAGAAGGGATGTAAAGCTGTGTAAAAGGTAGGAACTGAGCATGATGAGAAGGAAAGTTCTGTGATACAGACGTTTCCTTTACATAGTTAGCGCTAAAGATAAAGGAGACTTGACCTGGTCTGATCTGCTGTACAGAGTCTTGTCTTCCTAAATAGCCCAAGCTTTGCACGGTTTCTCACCTCGCCAGAATTACATGGAGTGGTAAAAGCCTGATTTATGGCAGTTTCTGCTTTCCACTCCTTCCTCACAGTCACCTCTAATGGTTAAGCCTCTGGCAAAGGCTAACTAAGAGCTAGAGTTAGATATAAATAGAGATTAATAATAAGTGGGGATAGAAGAAAGTAAAATGCCGCTGTGAAATTGACAGGGAGCAGAGTTCTGCAGTCTCTGGATTACCTCTGCCTGCAGCTCTTCTGGCAGCTGCTTGGAAATAAATGGAAAACTGCCTATTGCCACTAATCAGGCACAAAAGTGACAGCTGGGGGCACCAGTCAAACTGATTAAAAATACGGATGCTTTGCTTTTCCTTAGGCCATTTCCAGAAAGGTCTGGGAGCTGTTGTAAACATGAGTGCAGTAGGTTTTTAGATGCCTGTGTGAAATAGGTTGTTAGTTTACACTTTACAACCAGAAAAAACAAGGTACCAAAATACTCATAATAAAGAACCCATGCCTGAGCTGTGCAGCTCAAGGCAGCACCAATGTCTGTCTCTGGTCCTTTGGCAATGAAAGCTGAAATTGTTTTCTCAAGGTCAGGCGCAATCGTAGCGTAACCAGATCTGGGCTCCCTCAGGTTCCTAAGAAACTGCAGAGCAGAACAAGCAAATTTTAGTGCTGTTTCCTTCTTCACCCTGCGGCATCTTTGGAGGGGCCAAACCCCTGGTTGCAGCTCACCTGTCTGTGTGTTTTAAAATAGGCCTCTAGCCCAGAGTAAGTATCTTGTTTGTTTAGATCTCAGCAGGTAACCACAATTACGTATATTTTTTCCTTCCTAGGACAAGGTGATACGTAATGGAGTTGTGCATGTTGATGACGTTACATTTATTTTTGCAGGAAGTTCCAGCTTCTTGTCAGACCCAGGAGTATGTGAGCAGCTGGAGTTAGTTCCATTGCTTTTTGAACCTCACCTGTTTCAGCTGCCCAGAAATGGTTCACTTGCAAGCTTAGGGATGTGACACCAGACGACTTTGGTGTGTCACACTTGTTTTGTGTGTTTTACCTCTCTTTTCTCTGCACACAGCCCCCTTCCATGGCCTTTGTCTCTTCTGTCTGTCTTGCCTGTGTCTGTCTATACCTCCATTCTCTCTTCCTCCCACTGCCTTTCTCACAATTACTATCCGTCTTTCTCTCCCCATTTGCCCCATCTGTCTGACCCCTCCATACCACAAGAAAGTCACAAAGACTCCTGTTTGTGCTTCCTGCTCTGCTCTTTGGTTTCCCCTTTTTTCCCATTTTCCTCTCTGTTTCCTTCTGCCATGCATTGTCTCTCTTGCTGTACCACTGAAATTCTGTTTCCTTGTTTTGCTTCATCTCTGGTGCTGTCTCTGGTTTCTATTACAGGCACACACATTTCACATCAAAACATTGTTGCTCAGTCCCTTTAAATTCAAGCTACTCTGTGTCTCTGTGTTATTTCCCAGGCAGAAATACGTGCCCAGGTGCTGGGTACCAGAGGTATCAGTGAAGGTGGCTCGTGCAGGTACATGTGAGATGTGTTGGACCTCCCATGCACACACATGTGAAATGTGGAGCAAATAAACCATGAGCCTTCCCTGTTCCCAAGGGGCTTGACAGAGCTTTCTGGTTGATCTATTACCACTTTGATGACTGGGGGAATAGTCAGAATGAATATGAATATGAATATGTCCTTAACATGGAAAATTTAGCAAAGATGTCGCTGGCTTTTTAAGCATGTGAAACCTATCCAGTAATGGGATTTGGATGCAACCTTAATACAAATTTTCATTATTGATTATATTTGCAGAGGCAGCTGCAATATGCTCCATTTGTCACAAATGAGAGATGAACTGTCATAGCCTGCAGTCAGTATCAGTCAGCTATAGTGAAGTCAGGGTTTGGGTTCTCATTTCTTAGTGGATAACAAGGTGACAGTTTTCACTGATTGAAAACCTGCTTCTGCTTTCCAGCAAAGGGATCTTAATCCTCCTATTTCTTTTATTAGTCAGCTCCTCTTGTTAGAAGTCATGTTTGTGTCTCACTTTCCTTACGAGAATGCTGGTTACTTTGATTCCTTTGTAGGGTTGAGCAATTGTGTGGCTTAGTGCACTAGTTTGCTTCGAGAAAAAGCCATTATCATTATTGATGAACCTGTCACTGGCTGGCAAGTTACCAGGAAGTGTGCAGAGGTAAAGCTTTCCTTAGTGCTGCTTTGCTGCAGCACTGTGTGTTTGGTCCTCAGACACACAGGGGTTTTAGGAAAAAACATCACATAAGGTATCAGGTAGAAGAGAGGAAGGAAAATAAAATCAGTCCCAATCTTTAACTTCAAATATTTTATCAATGCCAAAGCTCTCCCACCTAGTGAGGGCCTGCGACTTGTAGCCAAAAGTATTATTCTTAGTATTTATTATCCACTTGTGCTATTGTGGATTTATTCTGATGTGTAAACGTGGAAAATATGTTTCTTTATGGTATATGAGGACACAAAGAAGAGATTAAGAAGAGTCTCTGTCACTAACAGTGGCCATGTGAGCAGCATAAGGGATTTCCAATTGTGCAGGCAAAGCTGCAGTGAACAGCAGTTCTCAGGACCTGACTCTAAACAGATCTTGAAATGAGATGTAGCTCCCTAACAGTGAGAGTGATGATGCCTGAAACAGTTAATGGAAAAAAAGCAGATTTGTCAGTGTTTGGGGTTTTTCAGGGTAGCATTAGTAGCTTTGGTAAAGGCGTGTTTTAGCACAGCTTTGAGGAAAAGTCCCCCAGCATACTTGTAAGGAAGGTGGTTTAGATGTTCAGAGCTCTCTGTGGCAGCAAAGAGACTCTGAAATCTAGCTTTGGCAGTTCAGCTGCCTAGCCAACCCCTGCTGCAAATACCATTAAGCACAGAAATGCGTTTTCTTTTTCCTGCTTTGGCATTGTAGCACCAAGGCACAGCTTGTTAACCCCTTGGGCTTATCAATGCACAGAAATTCTGGTTCCATACCTACTGAAATTGCACAGGGAAGTTTATTCTCAGCATACCACCGCAGACTTCTCTCAATAAGATGTTGAATGCAAGGCATGCTCAAAAATAAAAACACATGCTCTTTCTTTACTAGATCAAATGAAGTCTGGACTGTGTGAGCAAGCCAACTTAAAATTCAGTCATAATTTTGACTAGGAGAAGCATAAAGTGAAATAGTGGGTGATTAACCCATGCACATCTATGTTCCCTTTGACCTGAAAGTTAATGTTTACACAGTGGAAATGCACTGCTGGCTTCGGGTTAAAGATTTATTAAAGGACAAGGATGCCCAGTAGCTGTGAAGGCTGTGACTACGGTCAGAGCTTTTATCTTGCTGTCTGATACCATCTGCTCTTCCCAAGGCTTGTTCTGCTGTGGCTTACGTGGGTTTGATGGACTGTCCTACCCTTGCTGAATAAAAGTTCAGATCACAAATTCAGTGGCTGTCCAAAATTAGCACCCTCTTCAGCCAATGCACCAGAGTGGGGAAGGACAGAACCAGGCAATGTGACTAAATTTGCTGCTGACTTCTAAGAGCGGTGGTTCTAGCTTGAAGGCAGAAGCAACACAGCAAGGTGAGCAGGTGGCTTGTCCAGGTTCTATTCATGCAGCATCTGCTTTTTGGCAACAAGGAGTGGGTGCTTTCTGCTGCAGACAATTTTTATGATCTTTCCTGAACAAATAAATGATAATAATTAACCTGTCTGGCATCTCCTGCTGAACAGTCCCAGAAAAATGACAAGGACATATTTCATAAGAGCCACTCTACAGGAAAGTACATGTTATTAAAAAGAGCCTTTTTTAACACAATGCTGTTGGCAGTGATAAAAAAAAGGTATAAATATTATTCCTTTATTTTGCTATATTGTGATGAAAGGTTAAAAAAGAGATTAAATCTGGTACTAAGTAGTACATTATCAGATAAACAAAGACAGCTGCTCTACAGAGCTCCTGTCCCATTTGGCAGTGTGTAAAGGGTTAACAAGGGTCAACAAAGCAAGTTGGGGAAGCTGGGATCACGGAGAAGAAGTGAATGAGGATATTTATTAATATGTACATCACAGATGCATGTTAGCTGATGAAGATAGGCAGGAGGAGAAGTTGGTCCTTTTAGCAACAGGGTGCATCACTGTGAAAAGCAACAGGTCGTTGCAACAGGAGGGGCACAAATGCATCAGAAAGGATCTGCCTCAGTCACCTGTGGCATCTGTTGTTCACAGGAAAGAAGAGCTTGACTTTTGGGACTGGACAATGCCTTGCTGCAAGAAGCAGTGGTGAGCTGTGATCCAATAATAGTTCACACCACGGCCCCACTACCTGAATCAGCAGGAAACAAAATGCCTTTTAATGCATATGCTGTGAATTCAAATTTTTTGAGTCCCCTTTGTCTACTGGATCAAATACAAGCTGCTTCAGCTTCTCTTTGAAAGGAAATCTTTTCCATTAACCTCCTCATCCTTCATTCACCGCCAGGATGTTGAACAGTAGCTGCTACATTTTCAAGCAAGTCCCTTGGTACTTTTATCCTGCCTCCCTGAAGTAGATGAGCTCTTTGAGCACCTCCTCAGATGCCTCTGAGAACAGCTGACAAGTAATAAGCTGCTGGTATGCGGGTACCATCCAGTTGTACATACATCGTGCAGCAAGTACAGTGGTGCTGATGTCTTTTGCTTTTTTACGTATTTCTTTTGGGTCTTGTTACGTCTTTCAGCTGGAATCTCCTTGGAGTAAAGGCCAGGTAAAGACATGCACTGGATAATGTCATAAACCCAGAAAGGTAGCTGAGAAAACACTGAATGCTTTTAATGCTCATTCTTCCAGGCTTAATTTGTTCTGTTTATGAGCCATATTTATGCAATAACAATTCATTGTGTTTCTGTGTTTCATATTTACATGATAACGAACCCAGTTGCTAAAATATTAATCAAGTACATCTATACTTCATGTTACATAAGATTTATAGTCAAGATTTATACTGCAGCTAACTAAAGGGGTTGTTTAGGCTAGATCACAGAATCACTGAGGCTGAAAGTGACCTTTGGAGATACCTAGTCTAACCACCTGCTCCAGCAGGGGCATCTGGAGCAGGTTGCCCAGGACCATATCCAGATGGGCTTTGAATATCTTGACTGGTAGAGAATGCACAACCTCTCTGTGCAATCTATTCCAGTGTTTGAACATCACTTAATATTCGCATTCATGGGCAAAAAGGGAAATCCCCAGAACTACAGGCCAGGCAGCCTCACCTCCATCCCTGAGAAGGGATGCTTCAAGGCAACTAATCCTGGAAAGCATTTTCACACACATGAAGAACATGAAGATGATTTGGAGTGATGAAGCATGGATTTATGATTTCCCTCTTAAATGGTATGGGCTAGGACAGAAACACAACACGTGTTAAGATGTTTTTTTTCTGTATTTCATATAACTTGAAGGTCTATAAATTCAGTGGCATTTCAACAGAATCTTACTACATAGTGTTTGGAATGGAATGGAATGGAATGGAATGGAATGGAATGGAATGGAATGGAAAAGCAAGGTTAGGCAGCCTAATAAGCTCTAAAACATTATGTGGCCATCAAGTGAGTAAAGTGAAAGCACCTTGTCTGTTTTTAGGGAACAAGAACAACCAGGAAATAGGCTTACACATAATTAAAAAGCAACACCTTTGTTTTTACCTGTCCCATGAGAAGAAAACAAGAGAATGGAGCCTGTAAAGAGATGTGGGCAAGGTGAAATGTAGGTTCTCAAAGGGAAATGTAAGCTAAAATGTGATGTTCTCTCTCCTGCTGTGTGTCTCAGTAAAAAGGGATCTTGGAAACCCCTGAAACTTTGCAACTGCAGTTTGCTAAACTGTAGTCAAATGTGTAATTCTTCACTGTCAGAAAATAAGTGAGGTGAACTTTTTACTCTTAAATATTGTCTGGTAGGAAAGGAGTCTCAAGGGTAGGTGACAAGTGCCAGGTACTTTATTTCTTTGGCAATGATGAATCGCTGCTCAGGGTGAGCTAACGTATTCACAAACTCTGCCTTGTCCTGATTCCTCTCTGCTGGAGCGATGTTTTCTGGCAAAGCTGGAAGAGGCCAGGGTATGGAGAGAGCCTTCCTGGCGTGCAGAAACAGAGACCTGAAGAAGACTTACAACTTGGAGATTACTCAGTCGATATTCTCCTAGAGCCGAGGAAAACTCTCCCTCCCTCTCCCCCATCCAGAACCACTGTCTCTTCATACAACCCATCTTCTCCCTCAGGGCAGCCAGCCTATTTTGCCAGACCTGAAAAGTGGCAGCTCTCAGTGGCTCTAATGTATTACTCAGCATGGTGTGAGGAGCTACCAGTTTTCAGAGAAGCCAAGATGATTTAAGACCTGCCCCTCTTGCAGCCCAAGCTCTCAGTGACTGCTGTGGGGATCACAGGGACTGGTAACTGCTTTGGGGAGGGAAGGCTTCCCGGATGCTCTAGGAGAGGAGGAGACATTAATACAGGGTCACATTCAAATTTCCGTGTACGCCTCCTAGAAATTTCCTCCTGGCAGGGCATATAGCAGAGCAGGTGATGGAAATGGAAAGAATACTGCTTTTGCTTTTTTTTTTTT
>VZTI01004115.1:246605-304658 GCA_013397865.1 Struthidea cinerea
TTTTTTGGAGGGGGGTTAAGTCCAGAATTCAAAGTGAAAAAAAAATCAAATAAAATCAATTGTGTTTTTTCCCTGTGACTTCTGGAGTGCAGAGCTACTTTCATTAGTATTCTGTAGCTAAATGCTTGCTGTCACTTCTTCCCCAGCAACAGCTTTCTTGAAAAATATTAATACTTCAGAATTTGTAAGTTCCCCCTACTAGCTCTAATCACAGGAATACAAAATCCTCCCCTGCTCTTGGCCCCAAAATGCTGTGTAATGTTGCCACACAGTGTTTCACAAATATCACTACCTTCACCACGATGGGGATGTGATCTCTTCTATCCCCAATGTCACACAGCTCAGAAGAATTAATGGACTAATATTTGTTACGCATTTAGAGGACTGTGTATAAAAATTGCTAGAGGTATCATTTATGAAAGAACATTATAAAACAGTTGCAAAATGGCTTTTCTTGGTTCTAAACACCTTGTTCTTTTCCCTTCCCCATGTGTGGGAACCATGACCCCTTTTTTAACATCTAAAGGGGAAGAGGGGCGATGAGGAAACCCAGTCCCTCTCACCAGCTGTTTATTCAGATCGATCCTGGGGCTGGCTCTGCAGAGAAGGGCTGGCATTTGGTTAAACACAGACCGGGCTGAGCAAACAGGTTGAAAATTCCCTTGGACTTTCTCACTCCCAGCACTGTCAGCCTGCCTCCAGCCCAGCTCAGTCGATCAGTGAGCAAGCTTTGTTTGGCAGGCTTCTTTGGCCAGATATCTGCTTGAGGTTTGTGTCTGCTCCAAGAGGAGGATAACCAGGAGGAGGATGACGAGCCTGCAGGTAAGAGGTCGGGTGCCTGCGACCCACCAGTGCTGGCTGTGGACACCCCTTCTCTGCTCACACTAATTTTTTGGGCTCTGTTTCCTTTTATTGTGCCCCTCTTTTGAGCATCAAGGTGTGTTCTTAAGGCTTTCTTGGGATGAAGTGTTTTGCTGTGTTTCATCTATAAATAGGCATTTCTCTGCCTCTTCACCTCCTATGGAGGTCATCATTCTTGGTCAGCACCTCTTCATGGTGGGAGTTATCCTTTCCCCACCCTCGGCACACACCCCTCCTCCTGCCCTGGCTGCCAGGGGGTGTTTTCCCCTCAGCCTATGAAATCTGGCTGGCAACATCTGCCCAGATGTTGCAACCCTGGCTGCCATCTTCCCCAGCAGCCCTGGGGAGAGGCTCCACTGAGGGCTGTTTCTCAGTTCCCCTCGCAGGACACCCTGGAACAGCAAGGTTGTGGCCATGCCCTCCTCTCCAAGCCCCAGCAGGGCAGCTGCACCATTTGGCAGAGCACAGGGGAGCTTTGGGAGAAGGGTGTGATAGGGTGGGTTTGTGGCTCAAGCATAGGAACATGAGACTTGCAACCCTGAATCTCATCAGCACCTCGCCGCTGTCGTGGGGGGCCAGCTGCCCCAGGGCCATTGGGGTGCATGAGCTGCTGCAGCAGGCAGCAAGGCCTCACCCCAGGACGTGGTGGGTCTCAAGAGCTTATGCAGGATCACCATATTTCTCCCCAGACTTTTGGGATGTCATTGTTCCCAACCCTGTTCCTAGCCCTGGAGGTACATGTGTGTGCTCCTTCACCACCTCCTGCAATGCTCATTATTTTACACAGCGCTTTTACAGGTTGTCTTGGGGTGACTTTATGATGTGTATCCCCTATCGCTACTCTGTGCCCACCAACCTTTTCTGTGCCCACCAACCTTTTCTGTGTCTTTAAACTGAGCCTGAGAGGGACAGAAAAAAAAAAAACCAAAACAAAAAACTTTTCAAAGCAGTTGTTTCAAGGACACGGAGATACACTCCTCAACCCATTACACAGGTCTTCTTATTCACCTCTGAGGAGTCCTGTCTCCTCACACAGTAAGATTTCACTCTGCCTCTTCCTTGCCTGTCTGTGACACTTCTCAGCTCTCACTGCCCTCTTTCAGCAGCAGGGCAACCTTGCCCCTGTACCATTCCAGATGAAGGTCCGACTGGTTCATGTCATGGCTGTGACTGCATCTTCCATGTCCAGCTTTGACTCACTCCTAGCAGCCCCTAATGCCTTGTTGGCTGCTGTGACTGTGGCTGCAGGCTGAGCGTGGGTCTGCTCATGGGAACAGGCTGCTCTGCCAGCAGCTCGTCTCTGAGACGTCACATGTCCCTACCCCGTCATCACCTCACCTGCTCCACCTTCTCTTGGCATCTCTCCTCCAAAACTGTTGCTTTAGCCTTCCTCCCCACTCCCCTGGCATCCATCCCTCTCTTCTATTGCCCACAGAGTGCTATGTCCCACCCTAAAGCTGAGCAGGTCCTTTCAGGAGAGGTCTGGCCTTGGACCATCTCCAGCCCTTTTGGAGCAGAGGGATGTCGAAATGTCCGGGGAGGTGGCAGCTTCTGCTGGGGATATTGGCCCTGCAGCACCAGGGCAGAGCTCTGGTTTGTGTGCTTTGGCTTCAGCCTGCAAGGAGGCTGTGAAGCCCCACACAGAGGGTGAGAGACCTGCTCTGCTGTGAAGCCCCACACAGAGGGTGAGAGACCTGCTCTGCTCATTGCCCCAAATGCTCATGTCAATGTTTCTGCATTTGTGTTAAACACTCCAGTGCCGACTGGACTGAGCTGATAAAAAGTGCCACGCTTCTTGTCGAGAGAGGAATGTTGTTTTCCTGTGTCCTGCAGCAGGAGCTGATAGAGAAATATATTATGCAGTGTTTGAAGAAGGGTCTTAATTATTTTGCAGACTATGTGTTCAGACTTCAAATGCATTTTTCCCATGCCTGCCGTCTAATCTGGAGAACAAAAGGTTATGGTTTATAGGTCAGAGCATGACACCCATTGCGAGCACTCTGCTTTACATCCCAGTTATTCCAATCAATGAGATTTGCTGAATTTTTTATGCTGTGCTGGGCTTTTATCTCTCTCATTTTATTGAAAAACTACAAAACAAAAACCAAAGTGAAGTCAGATGAATTCCTAAAGTCCTGTTGGCATAAAAATCTACAGGATCTTGAACAAAATAACAGTAGTTAAAAGCAGAACTGAAAACAAAGCGCCACAGAGAATAATTTGTGTAACAGAAAAACCACCTGCCCAATTACAATAGTGCCCATCAATCTACCCGACTGGACATATGTATAACTTATCTAGGAACTGTACAGGCCAGGCAGAGACCTAGGGAGAGGTGCCTTTGGTCAGATCATGGTGCCACTTCATGGAGAAGGGCTGGGTTCCATTTTTGCAGATTTTTCAGCCCAGGAAGGATGCTCTGGTGCTGGGCAAGCAGAAAGGGGTCATTTCCCTCGGCTTGGGGGCACCTTGTGCAACACAAACTGAGACATGGGAGGTGGGAGGTGGGCTCAGAGGGTTGGGAGGGAGAAAGGCCATGATGTGCCCGGCCCTTTCACTGCTGCCCCCAACCAACCTGTATCAGCAGGGTCCCCGCATGCTGCCCCAGAGCTCTGGAGCATGACAATTCCGAGGCATGCAGGGAGCTGATGTGGCACAGCGTTTTGGGAGCCCAAATAATGTTTGACACCAACCCCTATGGGCATGTAGAGGAGAGAAGCCTCTCTGAAGTCTGCCACAGAGGAAAACAAAATGAAACAGCGAATAAGAAAAGCCACATCCAACATCTAGGCAAAAGTCTTGGAGCCACACTCAGGGTGATAAATCACCAGCAAGACATCTCCCCTCCAGCGGCTGCAGTCCTGCCAATGTCTTTTTTTCAGCACTCGATGCAGTTACCTGAGAATTCTATTTTTTTTTTTTCTTGGCAAGAAAGAATTTATTTGACCAAACAATGATGCAGCAGCTTCTGCCGCCACTCTCGAGGCAGCGGGACAGTGCCACCCTCTGCAGCCCCTGGTGCAGCTGAGGAAGGCAGCAGCTCTGCATCCAGCCCGGTGGGAAACTGCCCCCTGCATTGCTGCGCTCGGGCAAGGTGCGGGGCGGCACCAGCGTGGGCACAGCGCAGCTGCTGCCACCAGATGCTTGCTGCTGGGTTGGTTTTCTTTCTTTCCTCTGTCCCAGCAAGCATCCCCTCTGGGGATGTGGATGGGCAGGCCAGATGGGCAGGTCACCAGCTTTTTAGCCTGAAGGACAAGGGATGGATTTGTCACAGAAAAATCTCTGTGCCTTCTTTCCCCTTCACCCCAGCAGTGTGGCACGGGGCTGCCGGGGAGCACACAATGCTTGCCAGATACACAAACGCTCCAAAGAACACTGACTGTCCCCTCCCAGCTCTCCATCAGCATTCAATAGAGCCTGTCCAATCTTGCTGGCTATGCCTCCAGAAAATCAGCTTGTTCCCTCTTCCTCCTCTTCCCCCTTTCCTCCCCTTTTCACCAGGGCTGCCCCGAAGGCAAATGCTCGGACCACCTTTATGTTACTGGTAAAGGAGGATGCAGTGTGGAAGTCTCAGTTAATTCTGGAACTGCTGCAGTCCCATCAGATATTGCTGCATTTNAGGCTGCTTAGGTGACCTACTGCTTTGCATATCAATATGCTTCTTGCAGAACCCAGCGGAGAGCAGCTCCTAGCAATGTATATTCATTTGCAAGATGAGAGAAATATTCTCCCTGAACCGATGGAAACCAGGATGTTTCCAAGTTCAGGCTGAGCAGGGCTTCCAGCCAGCCTGGGCCCCCTGGGAATGGTCTTCTCTTACAGGTCGCTGAAAGGAGCCTGAGGAAAACACATGATTTCTCAGGAGGTTTCAGGCTTGCTCTCTGAGTGTCTGCTGTGCTGGGAAAATTATAAGGGGGCTGCAAATTACCCAAGGTTGAGCACCCCTGGGGGGAATAATCCAGGCACTGTAATACTACATATAAAATAAGCCAGGTAGAGGGGCTTTGTCAGTTCACTTTTCTCTCAGACCGGTGCCTCCCGGAAGGTGCCTGTCCCTGCCAGGGCTGCTCAGTGCTGGCCACAGCCAGGGTGTGTGACAGCCAAGCCTCAGGGCTCCTGGGCTTTGCCATGCTGGCACCGCTGTGTGAAGGCTGTGTGATGAGCAGCCCCGCTACCCTTGCAGTTGTTAGAGGGGAGCATTAATATTTAACTCCCTCCCCAGGCCACGGGGCTGAACTGCTGGTCACTGCTAAAAAACACCTCTGCGTTCGCGCAGAGTTCAACAGAGCTGCTTCGTGCCTTCCTGTGGCATCTGAAGGGACTGTATTTACATTTCCTAGTGCAAAGCTAAGGTCTCTGTTATTCCTGCTTCCCTCATGTGTCTCAGGCTTGCTGCAGGGCTTTTCTCAGTGCTGCAGAGATGGGATCTGCATCCACGGTATCCTGTGGCTTTTAGCCATGCTCAGACCATGGCAGCTGTAGGCAGGGCAGGTATGGGAGGACATGTAGGTCTGTTCCATCCATGGGTCTCTTGGGAATTCACTGCCCTAGAGAGCCAGACAATCACCCAGAAATGAATTAATTCTCGCTTACTGCCATGGTGGGCAGTTCATGCCCAACTAGACAGTGCTTATTTAGGCCAAATCAGTGACACAGTTCAACTTGGCTGTGTTTCCCTTCCTCCCTCATCCCATCTACATCCCGTCCTTTTCTTTGAGCATGGGGATTTATCACAAGATGTGTCAACCAAATGATTCCCAGTTCCATTCCCCAAGAATCTGAGGACCCAGTGAACAAATTTGCAAGGCAGTCTGCAGATTTTGGAATATCCATGATTGAAGCAAAGTCAGATTGAATGTGAATGGTGCTAGCACACATCCATGTTGGTGCACAGTTCTTCCTATCCATCACCCTGTTCTTCTTGAGTCTGACAGTCTATGTGATATTTGGGTTATTTCTCAAGTGCCTTGATGGAGCAGAATGTAGTCAAAATAGACACGTGAAGTTAGGAGAGCAATTCCTGTCTGTGCTTCCCAGCCCACCACACAGTTAGCTAATGAAGCAAATCTAGGAGGTGTGAAAATGGTCTATGGCAACATGCAAGCAGATACTTGAGAAAGTCTTAATGCATACAAAGAGCCTGGGAAAATGCATGGGAATGCAATGGGTGGGTTGTTTGGAGAGGTTTTGATTGTGTTTTCAAAACAGTGATGAGCTGTGTGGTTTATTTCACAGTACATGTCGGGATTTGGAAATGAACATGTTTCTGAGGATCCACGCTGTCCAGGAGCTTTACCAGAGGGTCAGGTACTGAGGTTTTTTTAAGTGCTTTATCAAAATGCACTCTTGAGTGAATATCTAATCCCTGGGCTTCTTTTCATCGTAACATGTTTCCTTTCTCTCTGCCTCCTTGAAAATCTCCAGGAACCTTCTTTATGCAAGACTGGAATAATAAGATGCTGGCGGAAGTCAGAACTAAAGATTTCCATTCACACTTTCTATTTTTAAGTTATTTGTGAGCTTGCAACTCTCACCTTGGGGGTTAATACTTGCCTAAATTACCTCTGCTCAGCAACAGGGTTTTTTTTCCTAAAGGAGTCTGCAATACAAGTGGCTCAGCCACACTGAAAAGGAAGCCACCAGCTCTGGATTAAACCAGAGCAGAATTTTGAAGATCAGCAGGGAGACATGCTCATGGAGGAGAGACAGCTTTCACAACCTCTGTAGGAATGGGGTTCAATGAAGCTGCCATACGAGCCTTTGGCAGGGAGCAGCTTCTTTGTAGGGAGGGGACATGAATGCCTGTAGAGCAGGCATTCATGTCCTGCTCTACAGGCAAGAGAGCAAGCTGAGAGATTCATTCTTAAAAGTAACTTCTGAATGTGTTTGATGAAAACAAATTATGTGGAGTTGTTCTGTTTTAAGGAAAAGAATCACAACCCAGGTGGTCCTACCCTCTTGGTGCCCAGAGGTGAAAATGAAGCACTGAAGAGTTAAAGCTCTCTCACCTCCTTTGTGCTGGTCTCCTTCACACCAGCACACATTTTGAGGCTGCTTGTGGCTTCCCTCAGATCTCCTGTAACCCTTTGGACTTGGATGGCAGCACCTCTCCTATGAAGACAGGCTTAGAGAGTTGGGGCTATTCAGCCTGGAGAAGAGAAGGCTCCAGGAAGAAGTTATAGCACCTTCCAGTACCCAAAAGGGGCTACAAGGGAGCTGGAGAGGGAATTTTCACAAGGACGTGTAGTGGACAGGACAAGGGAGAATGGCTTTAAACCAAAAGAAGGCAGGTTTAGATTAAATATTAAGAAGAAATTCTTTACCATGAGAGTGGTGCAACACTGGCACAGGTTGCCCAGAGAAGTTGTGGATACCCCACCCCTGGAAGTGTTCTAGGTCAGGTTGGATCGGGCTTTGAGAAACCTGGTCTAGTGGGAAGTGTCCCTGTCCGTGGCAGGAGGGTCAGAACTAGATGATCTTTAGGGTCCCTTCCAATCCAAACCATTCTAGGATTTTATGACTTGGTGCTTAGCCAGTTACATCCCTTGGTGCTCCTCTTCACCTTCGGTGCGAAGAATTAAGGTCAAATGGAGACCTTTTCAACTTTTGCTTTTCCTGAGTTTTCTGGATTTCCCCAGTTCTGATCTTTCACATGTTGTGTGCCAGTGAGGACACTAACACACAACACAGGGACATGTTAAATGCATATCTGTGTCCCCTAGGTCTGCATGGCAGCCCATGGTGTGCTCACAAGAAAGACAAACTGCTGTGCTGATTCAGGCTGATAGCTTGGCTGGTACAGTGTCTTGTTTCTGAGGCTGGCTAGAAAAAATGTAAGATAGAGGCACCTTAAAACTGGAAGATCAACAGTGGTGGCTGCTGGTCTAAAAAGGCACTGGGCTGTGGTGGATGCACTCTTTGAGGATTTCCATAGCACACCGCTTACCAAAGCAGACTCCTCCAGCTCCTGGCTGAGGTACTCTCATCTGGACAGAGTGTGGACTGTATCAAAAGAGTTAATAGAAAAATCTGAAAACAAGTTAGACAAAAAAATCTTCAGTCCCGGGAGTGGATCCTTTCTCCGATGCAGTATTTATAAGACTGGCATCTGCAGTAGTGCTGGCTAAGTTAAAAATTCCAAGGGCTATTTATTCCCCTGCTTCACTGCATACCCGTACTGACAAGATGGAGCTTGAGGGCTGGAAGCTACATGCACTCAGAGAGCTTTAGCTCTCCCCTCTGCCCACCTCTCAGGACAGGGTTTGATACCTTATGGATGGCTGGTCTGCTCAGCAGCAGGATGACAGGATGTTGTAGTAGACCTTGCAGGAGGGAGATAGGATAGCCAGTGGTGTATGACTGTCCCACAGGGGTGTTTCCTGCAGTTCTTGGGTGCCTTTGCTTCTTGCTGATCTCAGACAAATAGATGGTGGCCTACTTAGATCAAAATGCTTAATTTCTGTTCTCTAAAGAGCAGGAGTCTGTCCTCCAGTTATGAGCTCATAAGGGTTGCTAAAACCTGTGCTAGTTGTACCCACGGCTCTGCAAAGGGGAAAGTGCCCCTTTTGTACTCCAAAGGAAGAGTCTCACTGTGCAGAAACCCTGTAGGAAGCAAAGGCTCCTACACAGGTCACTCATGCTTTTGGGCAGCAAGCAGCACTGTCAGGAGGAAGCAGCACGACACTAAAACGCCTGCTCTGGGCGCTGATTCCATAGGCAGAGGGCAGGGGGAGAAGGGGGAATTCAGTGCATTCAGCTTTATCAGCCTTCCGGAAAGCCAGCCAGACGTGATGTTCTGGGGTAACCTCTCTGCACACTTGGTCTGAGAAAAGTTTGTGCTCAATACCAGTCTGCTTTGCAGTCTGTATCCACTGGGAATTATTTTCTTTTCCCTGATACTCCTGCTCCTAACCCTGTGGAGCACTGCCCTTGCAGCTTATTCTACTGCTGCCCCAGTGGCTGTGCTGACTCCTTGGGGCACTCTTGTGGCATGTGGGAATGGGGTTTGGGGTCTGGCTGGTGCCTCAGAGGAGCAAGAACATGCAAGTACTGGAGCTGAAGAACAGCCTCAGGACAGCACAGCACCCCATGGCATCAGCGTGCCAGATGCCCAGGTCAGTGCTCTGCTGGAGGCTTCAGAGCCAAGTTCCATGCCACTGCCTCTCACTCCTTGTTTTTCCTTCTCCTCCATCCAGAATAACCCTCAAGTCTGCCCTTACGGCCTGTACGCGGAACAGCTCTCGGGCTCTGCCTTCACCTGTCCCCGGCCCACCAACAAGCGAAGGTACCGTGACCCCTGGCAGTGGCTGGGGGATATGGCACCTGGGGTGAGCACTGGGGAGCAGTGGAGAGGCTGCCTCGGTGCCACCAGTGCTTTCTGCAAGCCTAGAAGGGTAAAAAACCTCTACTGTGCACTAGGAGAGGGACAAGGACAGAAGACCATGGGAGAGAGAAAGAAAAGGATTTGGTGGGGCAAGTGGGTTATGAAAATGTTGAGAAAGGAGTGATTGGGGTGGGAAAGAAAGTGGTTTTCTGAGCAAGGTGTGGAAGGGGGGGATGTTTACAGGGACCACATGGCCCCGAGTGGGTTGTGTGTGCTGTGTGAAACAACCCCGGGGTTTCAGCCATGATGCTCCTATGGAAACATCACCCCTGCCACTGGCACTGGTAAGCACCTGATTATTGAATAGAGTCAAAACTAAGCCTCTGAGAAAGACTCTTTCCTCCTAAGGGAGGTTCCTGCACACTGGTTGGGGCCAGTGTGCTGCTAGCTCAGTCTGTTCCCATTTTGGGGCTGCCCAAGGCCTCAGAAAGGTGCCAGGCACCCAGCATGCTCTTTAGCACCTCAGCAGTTCTGGGAACAGCTTGTTCCAGACAGCAACAAACTTCCCAGAGCTCTGTCCCGATTGTCATGCTCCAGCCACAACCAGATTGCAGAGGATGGGTTTCTCTTTTTGCTTCTCCCACTATGGCTCTTCTGTCCCTTTTGCTGCTTATTCAAAGAAAAGGAAAATGCACCATCTGAGATGCCTCTGCTCTCCAGGCTGGTCCCAGCTCTCAGTGTGCGTGGGAAAGGGATGAATCATTGTTTGCTGCACACAGTTGTCCTTGATGGAATTTTTACAGCTCTCAAGGGAGAGCTCCCTCCTCCCCTCTCCCACTTGCCCAAACTGCAACCACCACTGTTAACACATCGAAGGCACTGGCAGCCCTGCCTAGCTCAGGCTTTCCTGATCACCTCTGCTCTCTCACCTGATTGAAAGCCCAGCTTCAGGCTTGGCTGCACTATGCAGGGCGTGTGGATGCTGGAGTGGCAGTGGTGGCAAGGTGCACAGCCACAGCAGGCAGCAAGGGAGGAGAGCGACGGTCCCAGGCAGTGACGGAGGCATGGGGGACCTCCTACAGCAGCAGGAAGCATCACATAAAACTTTGGGCTTTGCTGCATGGGCATGGCCAGCCAGGCACAGGATGCTACTTTTTTTAATCCATCCAAATTCAGATACAGGCTGTGACCTTTTGTCTCCAGAGAGCTCCTCTGTTCTTTCTGTTGGACACTGCTCGTCCCTGTCGTGTCTCAGCTGCTTTACAGCTGTGCTTAAACAAGCTTCTTTTTCCAACTGCAAGATTGCTGTAGTTCAGCCACAGAACAAGCTGTACCTTTATATTTTATATGCATATATGTGTGAATGTAGACATATGTAATTATACGTAAACACACATATAGACATTTACCTATATAAAGCACGACATGTTTGTATTTAGAGTCTATAATAAAAGCCATGTCTCTGGAAACCTCTGGCTGTGAGCTGTTGTTTGACATTTAATTTGAATATTAATATTACTAATTTGATATTTAATAAATCTTTTGTTCCAGTTGCTACCCATGTAAATGTTATTCTAGGAGCTCAGTCAGTGAGCAGCTACCCAGAGGGTTTAACCTCTTCCCCAGGCTAATCCAGGTGTTTTCCTTCTTTGTAGCTGGCTGTATCGAATCCTACCTTCAGTTTGCCACAAACCCTTCAAACCTCTCGAGGAGGGCCACTTGACACACGACTGGGATGAAATTGAGCCTGATCCCAACCAGGTAACTATGCTGGAAGGAGCCCTAGTCCTGCCAGGAGGACAGTCAAATATCAAAGTAATCAGAAGTGCAAAGGCACTGAGTTGCAAGAGGTCTGACAGGAGCCATGGGTTCCTGGGGGTCTGGCCAAGTGAGGAAGAGGGTCTTGTCTGCCACCTGTTCATTGCTCCTCACCATGGTCACCCAAGGAGGGACAGCCCTTGATGCTTGTTGCTTCCCATCTTGACAGATCCTTGTGCTGCTTCCCAGCACTGCTACAGTGCCACAGGGTTAGACCTGTGCTACCAGGCATCTCCCCTGGGGGCTCCTGTTGGCCACCTTTTAATCTGCTCTCTCTTCTCCTTCAGTGTCCCCCATCAAAATCTCATCATGCCCCAGCCCAGCAGGCAGAGCAGCAGCATGTCTCTGCCATCCATCCTCTCCTTCCCTGCACTTTTGGAGAGGTTACTGGCTGCCAGCCCGTTTCTCTGCAGCCCTCATGGGAAATCTCACTTCATTCTGGAGAGTCACACAGAGAGATGGCATTTGTCTTCCTCTGTTACGGCCTTGCCGTTTTCTTTAATCATGATTTCTTCCCTGCCAGCCCCAGAACATTTGGTGTTGCTAATCTGCTGCCATTCTCCTCTCAACATCATCTCATGGTCATTGGTTTTCACTTCTCTCAGGTTTTGCCCTTTGATGCATCCTGATTAGCTAATTTCCAGCCTCCCAGCAGCCTCACCATTTGTCTAAATAATCCCCCAGTTCTGCTGGAATATGTTTTCCAGCCAATGACCAAGGAGCAGTGACAGGCTCATATTTAAATGCCTTTGGTGCTCCTTCCCAGATGAAGCTCCAATGACTTCTGTTATCACCTCATCCATCCTGGATGCCCTTTTGCACCCTACATCTGCCTTATGATTATTTATGATTACAGTAATTCCAAGATGCCCAGCTCTCAAGCCTCTGAAGCCATTTACGTGTAGTACCTTTTTTGCCTAAGGAAACAGCAGCAAAGCTCCTGCCCACTCCCCCTTCTTCCACTTTCAGTGGCAACCACCAAACACAGCGGAGTTATCCTGGTAGTAAGTGGGAGCCACCTTCCTGCTTTCCTTCTTATCCTCTGTAGCAGAGCCAGAGACAAGGTTCAGTTTGTTGGACAAGACCTACTCTTCTTTGCGATGCTTTGTGTTTCACCCAGATACTTAAGGAGCTTCCCCAATCCTCATCCATCTAAAAAGATGGCCGTATGGAAGCACCTTGTGCAAAGCCCATTGAAGTCATCAAAAGGAAAAATTGCACTTTAAAATTACCCAAGGACACTGGCAGAATTATAGAAGACACAGATGACAAAACTGAGAAGGAGTCAAATGTGATGAAAAAATGTGGGGTGGCATTTGAGCGAGAAATGCTGAAACAGAAGAAAGCTCTCCAGACTGGAACAAAGATGACCAAGGGAAGCTATGATTGAGAGGCAGGGAGAAAACAAATACCAATAACAAATGTCACAGTAAAAAAAACCCAAAAAACAACCAACCAAAAAAAAAAATCATAAAATCCCCAGACAAACATAAACTCTGGAACTTCTTGTCAGAGGATGCAGGTGGATTCAAATCCAATAAATATATTGGACTTCTCTGGCACCTTCTGCCTGAGGACCTTGATAGACTTTGCAAGAAGTAATTAGTGCTGCTTATGGCTCCTACTCATGCAGGCAGAGCTATTTCTGCTTTGGATGTGCGGAAATTCTAGTGGAGCAAACAGGAGTGTCATGTTTAGGTCACAGAGGGACTGAATCATTCAGCATGGACTGGAGCACAGGACCATGACAATTTGACCGTGGAAAGCTGGCTCATCTGAATTTCTTTGCTCTCAAAAGTGTTGTTAGTAATAGAGACAGACTTTAAATAGGATTTTTTTTTAACCTTGGCACTGCAAAGGCTTGCCAATTACTTTACAAAACTATGATTAAAAATTTTAAAAGCCCCCCCAAATAAAAAAAAAAAAAAAAAAAAAACCAAAAACAACAACAAAAAAACCCAAACAAACAAACAAACAAACAAACAAAAAAGAAAACCACCCTAACCAGATTATCAAGGCAACAAGGAAAGAGAAAGCTACCTCAGCTAGCAGAGGGCAGGGAAGCAGGGGGAGGACAGGGCTCTACTTCCTTTTGAATTACCACCATTTGTGTTCTGACCACTGGCATCTCTTTCTTGTTTTTTTTTTGCTGCAATCTAGCTGCGATGGAAACCTTTCGAGATTCCAAAAGCCCCTCAGAATAAGATGGACTTTGTGAGCGTAAGTTGGGGAACCAGGGCATCTGGGCATCCTCCATCTCTGTTCCCCCTCAGGGGGTGGCAGGGCACACAAGATGCTCAGAATTGGGCTGATACTGGCAGTTTTGAAACCACTGGGCTTGCAGAGCATCTGTGGGAGGGGAGAGGATTGCAGATTTCAAGCAACTGACAGTGGGCTTGATTTTCTTCATTGACTTTTAAGGAACTCTTAAAGAAAAAAAAAAGCCCCAGCCCTCAGTTTTCCCCAGACCCTTGGCTGGAAAACACCAGCTTACATGGATTTTAAGAAACCCTGAGTATGTTAAAGAGAAGCCAACACATTTGACAAAAGGCCCCACAGAGAAAGGCTGGTAGCAGTGTGGGAAGTGGGAGAGGGAGTGAGTCCCAGCAAGGGGGTGGGGTGAGGGGGAGAAATAGGGCTGCCCCTGCTCCCCTGCCTGCCGCTCACTGCTGGTGCTTTGGGTTTGCCTGTAGGGACTGCACACCTTGTGCGGCGCCGGTGAGCCCAGAGGACGCAATGGCATCGCAGTCCATATTTTTGTCTGCAACACCTCCATGGTCGACAGGTCAGTGTCTGTTGTGCTGGTGGCTCAGGCTGCTCCAGGCTGGCTGTCTGCATGTGCCTGCCTGGTGCCACCAGCTTGAGTCCAGCTCCCAGCATCGCTGTATGTCCTGTGTTCCTGTGTGCACAGGCAAACGTGTTCTTCGTGTACGGCAAGGATGTTTGTGAAGCAGGTTGTGCTCTGTGGTCAAACACTGGAGGAGTGGGTGGGGAACCACCAAGAGAAGTAGGGAGCTGGACATGGGGGTGCAGCAAGAGGAGATGTGTTGCATTTAGATGCTCTTGTCTCAGGGACTGGAGCTGCTCCTCAGAATTCAACACACGTGCAGCAGGCATTGCTGGTCCCTGCAGTGGCTCAGGGGGGAAATCAGCCCCACGCCCCAGTTTACAACAGCTGATGTGCCCATGACTACAAAGGCAGGGACCTGGCAGAGGTCACAGAACATCCTGCTTCCAGGCTGGGCCATTTACTTAAGAGTTGGACTTGATGATCCTTGTGGATCTTCCAACTCAGAATAGTCTGTGAAACTCTGCCATGTCAGTCTCCCAGCTCAAAACTCCCAGCTGTGGCTGTGGTGTACACAAATGCATGGGGCTTATAGCACCTTAACCTTACTGTTTCCCTTTTTCTTTAGATGCCTTTATAATTCGGATGGCGACTTCCTGATTGGTGAGATGATGCTTTGGCTTCTTTTTTCCTCCAGGTGGTTCTACCTGGGGTACCACCTGCCTGCCTCTTTGTTCTTCCAGAGCCTTGGGCTCTACAGCCAAGATTTGGAGGAAAGGATGGCTTCACCCCCATGCCATGCAGATATGGTGGTCTGGCACAAGCTGGGCTGTTGGGCAAGTTGCACTGCTCCTGTGCCAGACCTTCAACTCTTTGAGCAGTGACCCAGTTTCCTAGGCATGGTGCTCAGGGATCATTTCCCAATGCTCCCCAGACTGGTATTAGACACGCCACAGGCAGAGGTTTTCTGGAAATCATAAACCTCAGGATTTCTGAACGGCTTACAGTTAGATGCCTTTGTTGCTTCAGCCCAAGATTGTTTGGCACGGCAGCTTAGCTCCCATGCTGTGCCACCCTCAGGCAACCAGACTGCCACAGTGAGTGTGGAGGTTGATACATAAAGTCCACACATACTGAAAAATATTCTGAGTGGTACCAGAAGACAGATATTTGCTTGCATCTTTCTTGAGTAAGGAACAGGAATGCCTTCGGGACACCAACAGGAACATTTGTCCCATCAAATAGCTATTAAATTGTTCTCACTCACCTCCCTCACTACTGTGAAGTAAAAGTGCCAGGGCAGGTTTTGTAAATCTGCAAGTTTTTCAAGTCAAAATGTGAGCTCTCCTGTGCCAAGACAATCATGGAAAACAATGCAGATGTTAGCAGAGTATTGCTTCTACCCTCAGGAAGCAGTTATTCCCAGATATCTCACACTGCCACAGTCATGACAAACACGTGTACATGCATTATTTCATGTGAAGATTGTGAGACAGACAGGTATGCACACAAATATACCAAATCCCATTTACATGGACTGTGGTGCAAACCTGACCTCAAGGGGCCACGAAGTTTTGGCTCATACAAGTACCTTCTGTGATGTGGGGATGATGGGGCTGGTCAGGAAGCTTCACTCCAGTGCAGATGTCCCTGCTTCAAGACTCTGCATGGGAGCCCAGAATCCCTGTGTAGCTGTATCAGAAAGGGCCCACATCTCTTCCTTGGAGCCTGGGTGCTCTGACAAGGACAGAGAAGGTGGCAATCATCACATTACTTCAGCTCCTCTGCCTGCATTTTGTTTCCACAGTGCCCCAGCAAGGAAAACTGCTCATCACAACTGAGTTTGGGAAGATGCTAGTGGAGCCCAATGAAATCTGTGTCATCCAGGTAAGGGCTGAATGCACCTTGCCTGTGGCTCAGAGCCAGATGTTGGAGCAAGCCTACTCTTGCAGTCAGCTCCTCGAGGTTTGTCAGCAAAGTCCTGGGAGGATCCTAGCATCTTTCTTTATTTTCCAGCAAGGAATGCGTTTCAGCGTGGAGGTGTTCGGAGAGACCAGAGGCTACATCCTGGAGGTGTATGGGGCACACTTTGAGCTGCCTGACCTGGGACCCATTGGTAATGATCTCCTGTTAGATCTGCAGGGAATTTCATAGGGACAGGCATGAATTGCAAGCCCAAATCAATCACGTCCTCCCATGCACATGCTCCTTCACAAAGATGCTTTCCATTACAGCACTGTTATTCCCCAGAAGAGCAGACATCTGCCCAAAAAAATGTGACAAACCAGTTGTCCAGAGATTCCCCTGGCACTGAAGGGACCATTTATCTCCCACTCTCTTTTCTACAATTTTCTTTTCTGTTCCGGTCTGGGTGTCCCCATCTGCTGGCTCTGAACCTGTTCCTACCGAAAGAAACCCAGAAGGCCATCACCACTGATGCCTCATACTTACAGATATGGCATAAACTGGAGTGATATGAGAGAATTTTCCTGGTAAAAGGGCAGACTTCAGAGGCGACAGATACTCCTGAAGGCTCACTTTAGATTTAATCAAGTGGGTTTTTTCCCCCTATCTCTGTTAACAGAGACACCTTGGAGCTCTAGAATGCTCTACTGTCAGAAACTGCTTCCCCTGGAGAATTAGAAACCAATAAAATGAGCAGCACAGGACTTGGATCAGCAACACACTCACATCTCCGTGTGGTGCTGCCAGGGCGGATCTGCTTTCACTGAGTGCAGGTCTAGCTCTCATAAATCACAGATCCTCTGTGCCAGATGCCTCCTGCTCTGCGTGGAGTCACAGATCGTGAAGGCACAGCCTCTTGCTGCCACGACAAAGATATTGCAAAGGGAGATGGCATCTGAAGGTCTGCTGCCTACATTGTGATTTCCCAGTCAGCTTTCTGGGAGTGCTCAGTTCAGGTTATGTCACCTTCCTTATCCCTTGGGTACTTGCCTCCAAATTTATCTCGCTGAGAAAAACACCTCCTGGTTACTGCTACTAAGATTGTGTTAAGGAAGGGAAGTGAAACGCCTCTTATAACAGCTAAAATAAATATAAAACCAGTGCCAATAGTTCTCCACATTCAGAGTGGTGTTTTGAGGTTGGTTGTTTTTTGTTTCAGGTTGGATTGGGTTTTTTTTCCCCACTAGATATTTTTAGCTCTCAGCATGATCTGAAAGACTGGCCATGCTTCAAGCAAATTAACTGGTATTATCAATCAGTAACAAGCTTGGCTTGGCTAATCTGCATTCAGGGGCTTTTGCATCTCATGGCTGTGGTGAAACTGAAGCTGGTCATTCTTCCAAGTGGAGAACCAACCCAATTTGCAGCTGTTCCATGGGACCCCACTAGAACATCTCTCCTGTATGACACGCTGGGTACATCTTTTTCCACATGGAGCCTACAGTGATTTTTCAGCAGCTTGCCTTTTAGCCAGCTGCAGCTTTCTGCCTTCATCCACCATACCCTGTGCCTGCTCCACTTGAATATTGATATAGTTGCCCAGCCTGTTTGCAGTAAGTTTTCCCATTAGCTAGTTTTTCAGAAACAGTTAGACTTTCTTTGGTATTTTGGTTTGGTTCTTTTTTTTTGTCTCCAGAAGGCAGGAATCTATTCTAAGGCTTACTTTCTGGAGAAAAGAAAAAGAGTGCACTTGTCTGTAAACCTTTTCAGGAGATGGTAATTATAAGAGCTCCTCTTCTTACCACCTACCCGCCTTCCCCTCAGAGACCAAGATCCTTTGTATTTCAGTCTTACTTTATTTTAACTTCACTTTTCACTTGGAAAAAAAGTGACAGCTGGAGAAAAGCAGTGGCTGTTAAACCTTAGCAGCGGGTAGTAATGTCTGCATTTTTATCCAAGAAATTCAAAACCACCTTGTAACAATAATACTAATGAGGAGAAGAATGCTCCAGCACCCATATGGTGCTTTGCACTTTGAAACTGCACTCCTCACATTAAGCAACCCCTCAGTATGCCCAGAGTCTGTAGGTATCACTATTTTATTACTCTCTTTGTTAGCATTCAGGAATGTATTTGGCCCCCTCATGACATGCCTCGTAACTTCTGCATGGCTAAGCATCCAAGTCAGCAGGATGTCCAGGAACAGAGAGCAATTCATCCTCCATTTTTTACTTAATTCCTGGTTGTTACATACCTTTAACTGAGGATGACGTACTAATCTCATTCAGAAGGCACCTAGTGGAGACCTGTCTTAGTCACAAAGGGAGCATGGACTTGAACGCTAGGATGAATTACAATTACCTATTCATAGCAGCATGAGAAGTACATGACTATTTCAGGTTTTGTGATGGGCCAAGGAGCAGTTGGGTCATTCATAACACAAAAGGACACCCACAAAGCCAGGAAATTGCACCAGCCTCTCACTTCACTAGCAGATTGCCCAAAGAGCTTTGTCACCTCTCCTTCTTTCCTAGGAGCCAATGGCCTGGCCAACCCACGTGACTTCTTGGTGCCTGTGGCGTGGTACGAGGACCGCCAAGTGCCAGGGGGCTACACAGTGATCAGCAAGTACCAGGGCAAGCTGTTTGCAGCCCAGCAGGTGAGGATGCCCTGGGAGAACAGGTAACACTGAAGCGCAGTGACTGCCAGTGCATGGCTTGGGATATGCAGCTCAGTAGCATGGATGTAGTTTTAGGAAGTCCTGCTGAGTTAGGTGGAGCAGAACTGAGCCCTTGTCTTCTTGGGTCATTCATTTTCCCAGCTGAGGATCCTCAGTCTGGGAAAAAAGTGTTTGTGAAAACTTGGTTGTCCAAAAATTCAACAGTGGTCTTTGCCTCCATATGTTTATAGTGACAAAGTAGAGATGAGGAGCTGGGGCTACTGTGAAAATCCAGAGTTTCCTTACTGGAGAGCTGGTGTTGCAGCTGGTCTTGTGCAAGCACTGCCTGAGCATTTAAAACAGCTCTTCGAGACCAAACCCCAGAGGGAAGGCTGAGGCTCACCAAGCGGAAACACTGAGGAAAATCTCATCCTCACAACGTTGGGCTGTGCTTAAAGGGCTGCCAGTGTACCTCTGAGCAGTACTAAACCCACTTTTCATTTGGGAAAGAGCAGCATCCTGCACATGTGCAGCATGTTGGAAGGCTGTATGTGGTAATCCTCTGTCTCTTTGCATTGCTAGGATTACTCCCCCTTCAATGTTGTAGCTTGGCATGGGAACTACACGCCGTATAAATACCATCTGGAAAAATTCATGGTCATTAATGCTGTTGCTTTTGACCACGCGGTAAGTTCTGGAACTGGGCAAGGCAGAGCAAAACTTTGTGGCTACCGTACCATCCAAACCCACCCTGAGCTCCAGGGGCTCTGTGCCTCTTAAAAAATATGTTATACTCTAAGAAACAGTGTGAAATCTCTTGTGCTTCTTTCCCTGGGACCAAACCAAGATTTCATAGAGGAAGACATCCTCCTTTGTGGTACAAAGACATAACTGGAGGTTGATCAGGTTCTAAAACAGCTCTGTGCAGCTTAGCATAGAACTTCTGTGCCCTGGAGGAGGGATGAATACTGATGCCAACATACACTGTGTAACTCAGCAAAAAGACTGTTGCTTCAAATTCTTGCCTTGATTTATTTCTTGCTATTGGACAGATTCCTTTCTCTAAGTTGTGGATGTGTCTAGTTCCTCTGAGTCCAGCACTGAAATTAATTTTGAAGAGCTGGCAGCTTTCATTGTAATAATTTCTAGATCTTATGGAAAATAACTAAAGCCAAAACTAATGTGAGCAACTCATCTAAAAAGGAAACCAGTCCAGTGGGAGAGGTGCCAAGTGAGAGCAATGCAAGTGAGTGTGCAAGGAGACTGGAGCATTTCTAGTGAGAAAACCAACTGAAAGTTTTGTTTAAAACTCCAGAAAAATCTGCCAGGAGAAGGATGGGTTTGGGATCAAAGCCCAGAAAATCACTTTACTGGACTTGAGACTTCAACAAGCCACAATTTCTCTGCAGTTTCTTCTCCGTTTGTAAACTAACAGGGCCATGAGGCTAAATGCCTCTAGCAGGATGTTCCTGTCCTCTGTAACTGGCTAAGGAAAAGGTGTGGTTTTGTGGTAGGAGTGTTGGAGACTGCTCCTGGAATTGCAGTACCTCATGGAGGTGCTGTCCACCCTCTGCATCTGTGCTGCCAGCTACAAGGGCCAGGATGGGGAAGGATCATAAAAGCTGCTCAAAGGAAGAACCATCCAGACCTGTTTCTCGTCCCCCCATGTACAGCATGGAATTGTGATGCTGAGTGCTGTCCCACAGGGTCCCAAATCTCATCCACGCTATCAGGTGCAGGTGACAAAAGTGTTTAGGCAAGGGAGAGGCTGTATCAGTCAGGTTTACCAGTTGGGTGACCTGAGCAGACAGCTCTAAGCCCTGCTCTCTTTCATGCTTTTTTTTGCTTTGCTTTTTTCCAGGATCCTTCCATCTTCACTGTCCTGACAGCCAAGACGACCCGTGCTGGAGTGGCACTCGCTGACTTTGTCATATTCCCCCCGCGATGGGGGGTAGCTAACAACACCTTCCGTCCACCTTACTACCACCGTACGTCTGCCCTTTCTTGGTGGTACTTGAGTCCAGAACTGCAGAAAAGAAACAAGTCTCCATTTATTTGAGAGCATGAGCAGGGAAGCAGCAGTCTGGTTTGTTGTCCTTGGCTCAGTTAGTCAGCTTCTTGGAGTCAGTCAGTCCTCCCTGGAAAATGAACAAATCCAAAGCTGTTCCTATTTAAAGCATCTCATGAAAACTCAAAGGTTATGGGCTCACTGAGTCTTCAGAGATGGATGGGTCTGTACTCAAGGGCCTCCCACAGAGACTGGGTGCATATTGAACCTGGCATTGTACAAATGAGTCAGATATTGTCTTGTCCAGCCATGAATCACTTAGTATCTCATTAGAGTACCTAGATAAAGAACAGGAGAAAGAGAAATATCATATTACAAGTGGTGAGAAGCACAGGGGGGTGTAGAGCCGGCACTTGTATGGTGAGATCGGAGTTACAGCAAAGGAGGGAATTGGCTCTCCTGAGCCGTTCTTCACCACCTGCACAGTGGTGGAGGTACTACTGGCATTTAAGAAGCCAGTGATGAGGAACTGGGCTCCCTCTCAGGCAGAGAGTTGATTAATGTGTTTTGGATTTGGTTGCCATCCCCCAGAGCTGGTTTCGTTTTGGGAGTTTTTTGGCTTCATCTTGGCAGAGCGTGGCAACGTGT
Organism: Struthidea cinerea; assembly: GCA_013397865.1. Classification (NCBI taxonomy): domain Eukaryota; kingdom Metazoa; phylum Chordata; class Aves; order Passeriformes; family Corcoracidae; genus Struthidea; species Struthidea cinerea. Next base: position 267,616 of record VZTI01004115.1, read on the forward strand.
TGCATTGAATGGATGCTAGAAATCCAGTTCCCCACGTGGGACTGCCCTTCCAGGGAGAGGATGAGACACCCTGCTCCATGAGACTGAGGGGGGAAAGCCTGGCCATCCTGCACCCTTTATGTCAACAGTTAAGAGGCCTCATCTCAGAAACTACCAAGTGACAATGCTGTGGTCACTCTGAAGTGCTGAGAGGCTTCCTGCACACTTACTAACCACAATTTAACAGCCAGTTCCTTCTGCTACTTGGATTATTTCCAAGCATCTTGGAGGCCAGCAGAATCAGTGGCACTTGCAAGCATAGTAGGCAGCTGTGCAGCCATCTGAGTAAATCCCACAGGCAAAGTCCTGCCCTGTCATTCGGCTTTCATTTGCAACAATGAGGGTGACATGAAAACACATCTCCTGACTGGCTGGGATAGTGCCAAGACATTTTCTAGACCCTAAGAGGTGAGACACACTGCTGCTTAACCACAATGAACTTGCTGCTCATCAGCAGAGCATTGATTTTACATCGATGCATTGTGAGCCACAGCAAATATGAAGCTGTTCAACCTTGCTTTGTGTGCGCTAAAAGACAAAAAGGACTCTCCTTCTCTTGTCCGTGTTGTGATGATCTAAGTACCCATGAAGACAGCTGCGGCTGCCACAGCTACTCACTTGACCACAGCACCTCAGCCATAAGCTTGAGCACTAAATTCATGATGAGCAGGTTGGTTGTCTGCTCTACCCCAGCCATGGAGGGGAAGAGCTTGAGTGGGTAAGGCAGACATTGTGGTAGTCAACTACTGAGACACTGCACATGTTAGTTCCCTCTGAAATTAGTGCTGTGATGAGAATCTTGTTGCATTAAGAGAGGTACAGCAGGACTGAGCAACTCTGGGGTAGAAGTACCATATTGATGTCAACAAGTTCAGTTCTGTTGAACTCCCTTCTCTCCAAGTATTTCACAAGAGGCCTATTTTGCTTGCCAGAATCCTTAGTTGCCTCCTCTTCTCAGGTGCTGTGGAAAGCCTGTGTTCAGAGAATTTTGATGCACTCAAGAGTTATCATTTTCATATTGTGTTAACTTTGCCCCAAGTATAGCACTGGTGTTTCAAAAATATTTCTCCTAGACACCATAAAAATTTCACATACAAAGGGGGCCGTGCATCTTGTAAATACTGACTTCTCCTGGCCACATTTACATCCTCAGAGGCTGTGAATTACTCCTAAGTACTTCTGAACTCAGATTGAAAATGTCTGATGCAGTTTTTATACCATGGGCTTATATTAATTCTGTCCGAGGGAGTGCTTACGTGATTCTCATGATGGTGCTTATGTGATTCTCTACTGGCCACTAAGAGATTTTAACTTCACAAGATCCTGTTTGTAGAGACAACACTATTTAACTAACAGGGAAGGGAGGCACACCTAAGTTGTTTGGGTTCACATATGAAATTTGCAAGCAAAAAGAAACTGGACTCTGCTCATCTCTCACATTTCAAGCTGGTTTCCTACTTACCTGCCCAGTCTTCCTAAGAGATATTAAAATTCCTGTTGCAGACAAACTGGCTGTCCAGCTCTCAGGGTCTGTACTGTAGTTTAAATGTGCCAAGTGCCGTACATGAGCAGGTTCAATGAAAAGCTTGTAACAATCCAGGCTTACAGAGAGACTCTGACAACTTGGGATGAAAATTAATGAATGTTTGCATACATATATAGGCCAACCCTGCTTTGAGCTAAATTAGTTTTGCTGCTAAACATTTCAGACCCTGGATTGTACTTAACAAAGGCTGAACTAGTGGTTAAAAAGGGCTATATATAAAATAGCTATGGAAGCATGTCCTGGTTTTGCAAAAACTAACTGCTGGCAGGAAGTTGCCATATTGTTTAGTCACATCAGGAGTAGTAAAGCTGAAAGCTTGGATGGCAGCTGTTAAAATACGTTCCTTACAGGGAGCATAACTGAGTAGGTACTGAATGATTAGATATAACCATCTTTGCCTAAGTTAGTGGTGTGCTACTCTAGCGGTTTCAGAGGGTCTACTGAAAGTATTTTTCCTCAGGGAAGGACAGAATTTGGCTCCTTGTCTTTGGGCTTACAGTGGCTGTAGAGAAATAGGCAGATAATGCATGAATTAAAAGCATAAGGTAATGAAGTCCCTAACTACACTGGAGGTGGTATAAGAGTATCAAAATAATTTCATGCTTGTAACTTGAGACAGCAGAGCAAACTCTCTCACAAGGCTGTTGATCAGGCATTTTGTGTCTGTAACACAGGGATGATTATACAGAACTTCCTTTCTGGCACTTCACAATCCCTATTCCAAGTCTGTAAAATCAGGTTACACCATGCAGTCCATATGCAGGTGTATTACTTAGCTCGAGATGGTAGGAAAAGCACAGGTCATTTAGGGATTGATGGAACCACCTTCATTAGGGTGATTTCTAATGAATGTCCTGCATTAGGGAGCTCTGTTTCTGAATCCAGATAATAAAATCCTGTACAACTTTACAAGCATTGCCTGTGGGATCCCTGATGTCCCCTTGCATGACACCCTGTTTAGAAACCTCCACTCCACCCTCTGCTTGGCCCAGCTTAGCACATGGGTTTCAAGGAGCTCACAGCCTGTCTGTAATCCCTCCCAATCACCTTCTCTTTGCCTCCTGCAGGGAACTGTATGAGTGAGTTCATGGGGCTCATCAAAGGCCACTATGAAGCAAAAGAGGAAGGTTTCCAGCCAGGAGGCGGCAGCTTGCACAGCATGATGACCCCTCACGGACCGGATGCTGACTGCTTTGAGAAGGCGAGCAAAGCCAAGCTGGAGCCAGAGCGAGTTGCAGACGGGACCATGGTAAGGAGCCAAGGGAGCTAGTGAGAGTTGGAACACAGCATGGCATAGCGCCCACTTTTAAACTAAAGCCTAGTACTGTAGCTTCTTGCTGGCAAGTTGGAAAAGTACTTGGACCCAATGGCTGCAGCATTCACCTCCCTCACCAATGAGCACTGTTCAGCTCCCAGGAGCTCCCCTGGAGACATTCGATGCCAGGCAGCTTTGATCATCTGCCCAACATAAACTGCTGCCTGAGCAGGAAGCTGAGAATTTCATTTTTGTCTTAGCCTGTGGGCAAAGAAGCAAACACCCTGACTGTCCTCCTGTCTCCACCCCCTAAAATCTAATGACAATCATCAACAGACCTTTAACTAGAGCTTTTGGAACAACCTGGCTTTCCTGGGCATGCAGGGAGTCCAGTGCCACTCCTGAGACCGGACTAGTACCAGCATTGCATTGCCAGATCTGAGTAGCATTCTCCCTGAGTTGGTCAGGCTGAAGACAGAACCTGGAAGTACTGGACTGTTGCTGTGAGCGGCACTGACGGCAAGGAATGTCACGACTAAGTTCAGAAGGGAAAGCAGTTCTGACCTTTATTAATTAATTCATTCATCTTTTATAACATGGTTCGCAAAGAGTGAGTTGAATGGCGTAAGACAATTGGGTGCTCGGCCATCCACCCCCTGAGGGGATTGGTCAAGCTCTAAGACACTTGTTTCAAAATATCAGAAAGCTAGAACCATAACAATCTTGCATAACAAACCCAGGTGCAAGATAAGGAGTTAGTTTACAAAAACCCATAGCAGTGTTTTCACAGCTTCTGTGAGAACTGCAAAGTTCTCACAGAACGCTGCAGAAAAGCTGAAAGATTTCTCTACCAAAGCTTTTCAGCATCCACACTGCACCATGTATACAAATCCTGTTTGTGGTAGAGCAGACACCTTGCCTGGATTTAAAGTTTCCCTATTTTACCCTAACCTGCCTTTCCTCTTCCCAACAGGCCTTCATGTTTGAATCATCCCTCAGCCTTGCTGTCACCAAATGGGGCCTCCAGACCTCCAATCGCTTAGATAAAAACTACTACAAGTGCTGGGAACCTCTGAAAAGCCATTTTAACCCTAAATGCAAGTGAAGAGAAGTGCTTGCTGCTTGTAACACGTGAGTGAAGGCAGGGAAGTCCAGCATACCTATGTGTGATGGCAGTTTGACTCGGGCAGTGCAGAATGCTCTAGCACAGAATGGCACTTCCACCAGCCACCAAAATGATCATCCCTAAGTAACGTGGGAATGCAATAAAATCCATCATTATTCTTAACTTTCGAGTATCCAATTAAAACTTTCCTGGTGACATGTTGAAGCTGAAGTACTTGCATGGCTCTCGCATGTAGCTGGTGTGAAAGCTGTACCTTGTGTGGACACGAGGTGACAGCCAGCTCCCGTTCACAGGGCCTGCTGAAAATACAACCCAACGTGAATTTCCCAGGGAGAAGCTAGGGACTGACAAAGCATTGTATGCTGTCTGTATGGGAAGAGCTTTATAAACAGAGCTGAAGGCTCTACCAGGCCTAAGCCCACTATCAGAGCAAGTCAATTCAACCTGCTCATCCATGGAGGGTTGCCAAGGAAAGACTTGGTTGTCAGAAAAGTAGACCACAAATGAAAAAAGGTTGGAAAATCCAAAACACTTCACTGCTAAGTAAGAGAAAGTTTCTATTCCACGCTATGACCACCCTGCAATATTGACTTGTTTGTCAGCATTTGACAAATTCTCTCCCTAGCTCTGTGCTAATCTGCAACATAGCAAATTCAAAAGGGCTTCTCTGGCCAGTCCAAGCATTTGTTCCTGGGAAGGTACCTGGAAAAAAGCTCAACTGCAGACATCATGGAGGACCTCAACATTGACTGGAGTATGCAAACCTCACCCCCAGCTGGTGAATTCCACAGGGTGGAAGCAGCAAGCAAAGCCCCAAGTAAAGTGGGAACCAGGACGACAGCCAGGAACCCCACACTTCAGGCTAAAGCACTAAAGTACAGACTTTAGCACATACCCACGTGGAAATTTCTAAATTCGGTGCAACCAGATCTATGTTTCTTACTTCCCAAGAGAAGCAATTTTCCAGAAGAGAAGGAAATGTAGACCTTTGACACACAGTATCAGTCAGTTACATCTATCGACAGTTTTGATCTGCACCAGGTCCTTGGGGGGGAAAAAAGCATCAGCTTTGAGCAAAGTATGATAAAATCTAAACGGAGATGTTTCCTCTAAAATAGCCAGTTCAGAAAAGGACATTTGGGAAAATCAATTTGCCAGAGAAGCTGATTTAATCAGACTGATCCAGGGATAAATGAGGTCTAAACGTTTCACATGCAGAAGGGAAAAGCTTGTTTTCTGTTTGGGACCTAAATTATCATCCAGTGACCTAAAGGCTTGAATTTCTCTTGTATAGACACATCACCAAAGTATATATGGGTAGTAACACATTAGTCAAGGGTAAAATTCCACCAGGCACATTCACCCTCCAACCTTCACCCTAGGTACCTGATTGGAAACTTCTCTTTCCTTCCTCACTGCACCCAGAACCACTGCCTCAAACACCAGCCCCACCTCCAGCAGCATGGTACGCTCATTCCTAGCAAGAAAACAGCTTGGAGAGTTCTGGAAATAACAAGAGAGAAAAGTAGGGCAGCCTTTCCCCAAGCACCACGCTCAAACCTGCAGGGACGTAGCATCAGAGACTCTGGGCTGGAATGGGCTGGAAAAGAAAGGGCTGTGGCAGGTGCCGCAAGCATCAATCCAAGGTTGGCTTAAAAGATCAGAGGTGCTATGCTCATCCACAACCCATCCCGAAGCATTTGCTCAGCCGGCCTGAAACAAATACAGCTGCAAGGGAGAATTTACATGTGTGGCAACTCAAGTTCCAATTAGCTGAGGAAATGGGTCCTGGGAGATCAAATTAGTTTGTGGCAGAAAGAATAGTTAATTTAGCATGCTCAGACAAGCAATTATTTCTTTCCCTAAATACCATTCTCTCCATGCATTGATGCCTCTCTGCACTGATCCACAGCCCTATCTTGTAATATCATTTGTGACAGTCTTTTAGGAGCTATTCTGCAGAGAATAATCTGGGTTTGCTTTAGTTAAACTAGCAGAACAAGCTGCAGAAACTAGTGCAAAAGGATTGCTGGGAGCACATACGGGATTGCAAAACCAGGGCACTGACTAGCCCAGCTTCTGTACACAGCATTATTGCCAAACTCCACACAATCTGAATGTTTCATGGCCCACACAGGAAAGAGCTACAATAGGAAACACTTAAAATTAAAAAAAACAAAACAGTGAGGGTGATTTTATTGTGAAGGTGACTGAGCACATGCACAGGTTGCCATGGGAGCTTGTGGAGTGTTCACCTCTGGAGATACTCAAAAGCCACCTGTACATACATGGCCCACTTTAGACGGCCCTACTTGAGCAGAGGGTTGGACTTAGATGACCTCCAGAGGTCCCTTCCAAACTCAGCCATTTTGTGATTATGTGGAAAAGCTCATCAACTCTGCAGGAGAAGGACGGCAAATGGCCCATATTTACATCTTTACCATGCAGGAAAAGGACGCAGTAGAGCTGTTTTTGCTGACTTCACATTGGCTGCTTTCCCAGCAAGCAGAGGGACGTTTTCAACTTTTATATCAGACTGAGCTTCTGGTATGAACCTCAAAGCTTGGGAAGAAACTGCCCCCATAGTCTGAAGAATGAGGGCACCTACAGGCCACATAAAAATTCAAGTATGCATCAAAAATCTTTTCCTTGCACTCACATCTCAGTATATTGGCAGTAACAGTTCCAGAGTCTCCTATACCAGTTGACCTGGGCAGAAAAGACTTGTGTTCTTACAAGAATAAACAGAAAAGGCATCTTTGCAGGCATAAGATTCAGTTATGCTTGGTGGTGGATTTTTTTTTTTGCAACACAGCCCCCTTACAGGGATGAAATGGATTCTCCTATACTACAAGAGAATCAGTGCCAAAGTAAAAATCCTTATCTTACACTTCTTGTCTCTCACTCACAGGAACCACAGAGTAAGTGGAAATCCTAGTTACATACAGCATGACAACATTCAGCTCACTATTTCCAAATCTGCTAATTTTATCCAGAAGGTTATTGCAATAAACAAACACATGGTTTAGGCTTGTAGTTCATTAGGGAAAAGAAAAATTAACTCAGCTTATTGAGAGCAGTCAGGCAGACTCGCAAGCTCTTAAAAATGTATCATAGAACTTGCCTATTATCCAGTTAGGGCAAACCACACAGCCAAACTGACACCCACAGCCAAAGTGACACCAAGAAGAAATATCTAGAAGGCAAGCAATAGTTCCTTTAGGAAACTGCTTTGGTCTTGCTTAGCATTTTAGCCTGCTAGTAATTTTAAACTTCAGCCTTCTTGTACAGCAGTGACTTCCACGGTTTAAAAGGATCCTCTGTACGTACACCAAAAGAGTACAATGGCTGAGTTCCAGACACCCTTTCTGTATCCATCTGGTTTATATATAAAGATCCTACATTTTTGCACTTTCCATGATTTTTAAAGATGCAAGACAACCAACAAGCAGTTAAAATTTATTCTTATGACAGAGAAATGTCATCACATAATACATCTTATTTATTTATATCCCATGAACACGACTGCAATTCCAGGACCTTAGAAGAATACACTGTACGGTCGCTTGTATTTACCTTCCTGGATACGCTTCTCTTTACGATCCTGTGGAAGAGAGAGAACACTTATCATTATCCTACTAGAGAAGGACTTTCAATCAGCTTGGGATAAGAGAACAGCAGTTCTAGTATTTCACCATGGACTATGTGAAGATAGCACCATATAGGATTTTAAGGGTCTTTTCCACCGAAAGTGATTCCACGAGCACAAACTGTTTAAAAGTAAAAGATAACAAGGCACTTAGCTTCATCTACTAAAAACCTGCTCGGTTTGACCTCACATCCAGGTACTCTCACAGACCAATTCCTGTGAGGCATTTTTCACCAAACTAGTTTTGTCTCAGATAATTTGTACCTTGGTATCTACCTCCTCCTTCTGGCTGAATACTCCAGCTTAGAGAACTAATTATGGAGAAACTTCTTAATAACTTGCCTAAAAGTGCCTGTGCTCACTTTCTACCCCTTTGTATCTCACTCTGCAGTCATGTACCCTTCTGACAGATACCATTACAGTACACAGGCACTGCGGATAGTGCCCAGATTCCTTCTGCTGGATAAAACCAGAAGATTTGCTCAAGACCTGGCAATTTACCTCTTGCTTTCCCAGACAAACAGCAAGCACTCCTCAGAGAAAAGGCTGTGACTATTGTGCTTTATGTACTACCAGGAAAACAAGAAAAATCCCCAAACATCACTAAAGGAACTGGAATAAAGGAAAGTGAATTACCTTGGACTCTAATTAAAGACTTCAGCATGACAAAATACTGCAGAGGTACTGAAGTCTCAAGAACATTTATATCAACATGCTCAGCATGTTTCCTAAAACCTGAATGTTCGATTCACCCTAGCAAACAACATTCCCTACAAATATTCTATTAATTTATGTTAGTGCTTTGTGGTTTATGACTTGATCTAAAATGCTACTTCTGTGCAAAAGAGGGAAATAAAAGTGTTTTACAACAGCCATAAATTCTCTACTAAAACCAGCCACTGTCTGCCTGTTAGCATTTTTTATCTATGTATATAGTTGAGTTTTTTTATAATGATCTACCATTGCTCAGATTCTGACACCCATAGCTTAGGAGTTAGAACAGAAACAAGAGAAACCTTCCAAAATATTAAAACGTCCGGCTGAGATCAGACACTGCAATTAGCATAATTACTCCTCCCCATTTGTTTCATGAAATGAGAGAAATGGTCCAGCAATTGCACAGAAAAATTGCTAGGCCTGTCATCCATACGCTTCCTGTGTATTTTAAGTTCAAAAAGCATAGTTAATGCATGTCAACTGCTGAAAATAAGAGTAACTTATGATTAATTTTCACTGTCAGTGCTAGAAAGAGCTTTGTGATCAGGCAAAACAGCCTGATCAGGCAAACTGTGACTGGCCATACCCAAGGATACAACAAAGGGCTCTCAGAAAAACAGGACTCTGCAACCAATAACAGGCTTTGAGACGGCAGGCTCGCTATCAGCCTTCCTTCCCTCATTCCTTTAATAGTACTAATCATTCTTAGGCGCATGAGGATCCCACAAATTGAGACTCCAAGCAGATCTACATTTCACAAGCTGGTGTTTTTGGTGTTCGCTGATGCTCAGCGTTGTCGGCCCCGACTTACCCTGTCAGCTTTTAAGACAAAAATCCAGAAGAGGAGGGGGCCTAACCCATAAGCAGCTCCTAGAAAGGACGTCTTGGGTGTCGGGCGGAAAGTAGGGTAGACGTTCTGCGACTTCGCGTAGGCCCAGCGGACCAAGGCGGGATTTTCCTGGGGTGCAAAGAGAACGGCGGTGAGGCCCGCGGGGCTCTGCACTGGCACCTCCATCCGGGGACTGAGGCCAGGGCACACCGGGAAGGGCACCAAGGTCACGGGGAGGGCGGGCAGCGTCCCGCCAGCACGGCCCCGGCCCAAGAACGGCCCCGGCCGCAGGCGCAGGCCCCGCTCCGGGACGCCGCCGGGTGAGGCGGACAAGCCCCGCGCTTCCCCCGCCGCCCCCTCACCGCCCTCCCTCCCCACTCACGATGATGGCGGGCGGGCTGGGGTTGTTAAGCTGCAGCTGGTACTGCCGCTTGAGCCGGGAGCGGATCACCAGGCGCTCGGCCTCGGCGCGGCGCTTCTCCGGCGATGTGTCGAAGGTGTCGGGGTTGAGCTCGGCGGGCAGCGAGACGAAGCTGTTCGCCCTGTACAGTTTAGCCGCCGACGGAGGCGGCGCCGACGCCATCTTGGAGAGCCGGCCCTGCCGCCGGCAGGGGGCGGTGCCGGCCCCGCCCCCGCCGCGCCCCCTGCGGGAGCGGCGACCTCCCCTCACAGATGCGGGGTCACGGAGTGGTTTGGGTTAAAGGCGTAGTAAAGCTCATCTTGTTCCGACCCCGTTGGCACGGGCAGGGACACCTTCCACTAGATCAGGTTTATCAGAGCTCCATCCAGCCTGGCCTTGAATATCTCCGAGGGATGGGGCATCCACAACTTCTCTGGGCAACACGTGCCAGTGCCTCACCACACTCAGGGTAAAGGTTTTTTTTCCTAATATCTAACCTAAAGCTACTCTTTCTATTTGAACCCATTCCCCCTGCTCCTGTCACTACATGCTCTTGTAAATAACCTTTCCCAGTCTTTCCTGTAAGTTCCCTTCAGGTACTGGAAGACCAAATTAGGTCACCTCAAAGCCTTTTCTTTCCCAAGCTGAACAATCAGCCTTTCCTCGTAGGAGAGGTGCTCCATCCCTCTGACCATCTTGTTGGCCTCCTCTGGACTCGCTCCAACAGGTCGATGTCCTTCCTGTGCTGGAGACCCAGACCTGGATGCAGCACCGCAGGTGGGGTCTCACAGAGCAGAGGGACAGAATCCCCTCCCTTGACCTGCTTTGGATGCAGCTCAGGACACCTTTGGCTTTCTGCGCTGTGAGTGCATGTGGCCACATCATGTCCAGCCTCTCATCCACCAGCATCCCCAAGTCCTTCTCATCAGAGCTGCTCTCGACCTGTTCATCCCCCTGTCTGTGTTGATACCAGAGTTGCCCCGATCCAGGTGCAGCAGCTTGCACTTGGTCTTGTTAAACCTCATGAGATTCCCATGTGCCCACTTCTCCAGCCTGTCTTGGCCTTACCCGGCCTCACCTGCTGTGGCTCAGGTCGGCTCAGGGCATGTCAGGGGAAGGTTTTGGTCTCACAATAACAACAGTCCCAGCGAGTGAATTTTTCCTGTCCCCTGCAATTAAAATGGCCTTCAGGATGAGCCACAGGTCAGGACTGCTGACCTGCTTGAGTCTGCTGGACAAGGGGGTGCCATTGCTGTGGGGGTGTTTACTGCCCTTTTGAACAGTATTTCTGTGTTTTAGAAAGTGTACTAAATGTATGTCAAATTGCTAAAAATAAAAGTCTCTTACAATTACAGGATCATGGAATCACAGAATATTCTGTGTTGGAAGTGACCCACAAGGATCATCAAGTCCAACTTAGCCATGCACAGGAGCATCCCCAAGAGTCACACCCTGTGCCTGCGAGCATTGTCCAAAAGCTTCTTGAACTCTGTCAGGCTTGGTGCTGTGACCACTTCCCTGGGGAGCCTGTTCCAGTGCTCAGCCACCCTCTGGGTGAAGAACCTTTTCCTAATATCCAACCTAAACCTCCCTTGACTCAACTTTAGGCCATTCCCTTGGGTCCTGTCACTGGTCACCTGAGAGAAGAGATCAGTACCTGTCCCTCCATGTCCCCTCACGAGGAAGTTTTAGATTGCAATTAATTTACACTGTCAGTGCTACAGAGAGCTTTGTTATAGCTATGTTGGAACATTAATTCCTTTTTGAACTGAATAAAAAATCCTTAAGTCTGAACAGTATTCCATGTTACACAAGAGATATGTTGCAGGCAGACTGGTATTTGCAAAATCCCACAGTTATTGACTTTCAGCTTCAAACTGTCCCTTTGATTCTTTAACCAAGGCTCAGCTGACTGGACAAGCTGCCAGGTAACCTCCAGGATTCTCATGAGGTGACTCACCCTGATATTACTGACTGGTTCAGGAATCACCCTCTGCTTGGTGAACACTGGGCAGAAAAAGCAGGGCTTTGACCTTGCACTGCTTTTGGCCAGAGTGTGCCCAGATGGCCAAGAAGGCCAGTGGCATCCTGGCCTGGATCAGCAATAGCGTGGCCAGCAGGACCAGGGCCGGGATTGTCCCCCAGTACTCAGCACTGGTGAGGCCACACCTTTATAACTGTGAACAGTCCTGGACCCCTCTCTACAACAAAGACATTGAGGTGCTGAAGTGAGTCCAGAGAAGGGCAATGGGGCTGGTGAAGGGTCAGGAGCACAATTCCCATGAGGAGCAGCTGGGGTTGTTTAGCCTGGAGAAAAGGAGGCTCAGGGGAGACCTTATTGCTCTCAACAACTATCTGAAAGGAGGTTGTAGCCAGATGTGGAGTTGGTCTCTGCTCCCATGTAACAAGTGGTTGGACAAGAGAAAATGGCCTCAGGTTGTGCCAGGGGACATTTAGATTAGATATTAAGAAAAATCTATTCACCGAAAGGATTGTCCAGCACTGGAAGAGGCTGCTCGAGGAAGTGGTGCAGTTACTTTCTCTGGAGATATTCAAAAGACATGGCACGTAGGAACACTGTTTAGTGATGGACTTGGCAGTGCTGAGTTAATTATTGGACCTGATGATCTTCGAGTTATTTTGCAACCTTAATGATTCTAAGACTTTGGCTTTAGGAAGTTTTTATCTTGTCAGTATTAAGAACTTTGTTCTTCAGTGATGTAAAGAAATATATGCAAGTTGTCTTTCTGGAAACAAAGTAGCCAGTAAACAAGTTTACTGTTGTGTTTTCTTCTTCCAATATACAAAGCAGTTATAGTAATTCTGCTGATTGGGACCCAACAAGTTAATGGCTGTGCATTATACACTGGTTTACACTGTGGTAACTGCAGACTCGGGTAATGTTGGATGAGGGATTACAGTTTCCTCCTAAGCATACGCAAAATAATACTGCTGGCTTTATTTAAAATGCTGTGCTTTGGCTCTGCAATAATAGAGCAAAAGCTCTTCCTCGCATCCTACAATTTCACTCTTTTTCCTAAGCCCTTGGAAAATAAATTACCTCCTTTTAGTCTGAACAGCTAATTAGGAGTTGTGGCTTTCTTTCAGCAGGATGAAATACAAGTTGGATCTGAGTTTGTGTACCTTGAGCAGCCCCACGACAACACATAGCATTAGGTACTTTTCTCTCTTAAGTACAAGCCTATAGTCCTCTCAGAAATCTCTCCAGCTTCTCCACCTTTTTTGTTCACAAACATGTGTCTGCAAATCCAAGTGAAAACCAAGCTGCTTCATTCACAGTCTGCTCCCAGGGAAGTACTTATATGCCCTGTTGCTTTTTCTCCCAGGGTTTTCAGCTTGGGTCAGTGGCTCCCATATCATGGAAGAATATACGCCCTTTATGTCCCATTTTGTGACCATTGGATTTAGTGAGCTCTGTGTCTCCAGCTCCACAATCTGTGTCTCTTCATAACCAGCATGTAGAGAGCTACTTTAGCAGCACGGTACCTACACCAGCAGCACTGCCATGTGGCACTCCTGTGGTACTTTCATCTCCGAGTGTTCCCAAAGACTTGGCAGCCTGTGTCTCCCAGCCCCTGCATGGCTTGCTGCTTTAGAAACTGCTCCTCCCTGCTCTCTCTTATTTCTTAATAAATGACACGTGCAGCCTTGAAACAGATTGATTCCTGGCAGGAGCAGGAGTGCAGATTGGATTAGCAAACTGGGAAGGGTTAGCTGCTCTGTGGGAAATGGTGGGGTTTTTTCCCTCTTTGCTGCATCACAGAGTGGAACAGAAGACTCCTGTTCCTGCAGTTCTCCCAAAGGACTTTAAAACAGCCAGATCCCTTTCTCCCCCCAATCTGCTGACTCCCGAGGTCTGTCTGTAGTGTTGTGCGACAGTTCCTGTGGGCAGGAGCAAAGATGGTCTTGTGGTGAAGTCACTTGGCAAAGGCAGCGGGTTCAGCTCCCAGCCCAGATGCAGAATCTTTGTGATCTTATCAGTGCAGGTCCAAGCTGTACCTTCTCCCTCTCCCCAGAGCTCATAGCTGTGAGTGTGCATGCTTGGCATGCAAACAGTGCTGAAATTAATTCTACTGGGAGAAAAACAGAAGGTACAAAGCAGCATTTCCATTAACAATGTAATGTACTGTATTAGAAAACTGAGCTGCCAGCTGCTATGCTATGCACACCTTTGCATTCTATCTCTAATCGCTAACTCATCCTCCTTCCCAAAGGATCCAAATCCTCACAGGGAGTCTTTTCTGAGAGATGGCACTTGTTTCATGGGGTAAGAAAATAACTAAATCCCTTCCAGAGAAACATACTCTCTGACACTGAAGCCTGTTGTTTTCACTCCTCCAGGGGTGAATTTGTTCACTTTCTTTGTTTTGTAACAACCACGTCTCTAACTTTAAAACACATCCTTCAGCAAAATCCCGGGTCACCAATAGTAAGTGTCTAAACCTTGCATAAAGCAATGCAGGACAAAGACAGAAACGCTGCAGTCAAAGCACTTGACTGAAATCAGTGATTGTTTTTTCTCCTGCTGACAGGAACTGCTGCACACAGTGAGAAATGCTGCGGTGACAAACTGTACTCCTGTGGTCCTCCTGGACCACCCTATGGCAGACTGAACAGTCTTGCTGCTACCGCAAACCACTTTTGAAACAAAAGATTTTGCAAGAATGAACAAGACCCTTCTTGTCCCTGTTTTTGTCAGCCAGATCTTGAAGCTCGTCTGACTCTCCTCCTGACTGCTAGTGTTGACCTAAGGCAAGCGGCAGGAATATAAAGCAGGCTCTAGTGAAGGTGGGGCCAGTCTCAGTAGGGCAGCACAGGCTTGAACTAGAACATGCTGGCCATAAAGCCACATCCGTATGGGCTCACACACCAAGGCTTAACAGGTAAGACCCCAAGTGTCTTTTTCTTATTTTTAATCGGGACTGATGTTTACTGAATGTTCAAGGTTGGCAGTATTAAATGAAATTGACAATTCTCCTATGAAAATGCCTTTGAAGTTTAAATTATCTGTTTTCTTTGCCATCAGCAGTAACCAAAATGGGAAGAACAGTCAAGAAAATTAATCTTTGTCCAGAACCCCGTGGAGGGTTGACCTTGACTGACTGCCAGACATCCACCCAGCTGCTTTCTCACTCCTCTCCTTGAAAGGGCTGGGGGAGAAAATGACACAGAAAATCTCATGGTATGATAAAAGTGCAGTTGTTAAGAAAAGCAAAAGCTGCACATGGAAACAAAGTAAAAAGAGGAATTCATTCACTACAACCCATCAGCAGGCAGATGTCCAGCTAGTTTTTGGGAAGCAAGGCCTCAATAGGCATAGCAGTTGCTTGGGAAGACAGATGACATCACCACAAATATTCTCCCAGCATCCTCCTTTCCTTCAGCTATTATTTCTATGGCGGATATCATATGGCATGGGTTATCCCTTTGGTTATTTGGGTCAGCTGGCCCAGTTATTCCCTTTCTCAATCTCTTGCCCATCTCCAGCCTATAGACCTTCAAAGTTGTTGGTTGGAGAGAAAGCCCTGACACTGTGCTAGCACTGCTCAGCAGTACCCAAACCCGTTTGCTACCAGTGCTATTTTAACCACAGATGAAAGGCACAGACCCTATAGGTTGCTGTGAAGGAAATTAAGTCCATCCCAACCAAACCCAGTACAAAGCCAGTTTGAATGCTGTCTGACAAACCACTGAATTTCAGAGACCATCCTCATACAAGTTAGCCTGAAATCAGACACAGTTCTATGAACTCTTTGATTGAAGCTGCAAATAACTTCCACCTGGAGTTTAAAGTAAACCAAGATACTTTCAGTTTAGAACTGTGTGATTTTGCTGATGGCTTTTCAGTCATGCCCTGAAATACACAGACTGGATTTTTTTGACTGTATACACAAAGTCACATCTTTTCAGTGTGACCAGACTAAGTGACTCTGTGCTTCAAGTGAAGGAGAGAAAAATTAATGTAAGTCACAGACCTGTCTACCTACCTCCAAGGTGACCATGCATGATGTTTTCAGAAGAGAGAGGTTAAATGTGCTGTCAACTCGAAAAGTACTGGTGCCTGTCAAACTTGTGCTGAATGCTTGCAGTTGCCCTGTTTGAATCAGTTGTCAGGCTGGGTCAACATGTTGCTGAGCTCTGTTGTGAATTCTCACTGACCTTTTGGAAAGAAAGCAAGCTGGAAAACAGGGGGGACGCTGACAAAATCACTCATATCACAAGAAGGTTCCTGAACAGAGGCCTCTTACTTCTAATTCCCACATGTAATGGCCAAGAAGGGTCATTTGGCTCCTGCTCCCATTCTATACAAGTGAATAAATAGTGCTGAGTGTGCTGCTGGCCTTCTTCTGAAGGGGCATCAATATCAGGCATACATCTGCATGGATATATCCATGGTAAAAGCCAACTGGATACAGAAGGGAGCAGTGTAAGAAGCAGTAGGATCTGGCATAGTTTATTTGAGCTCAGAACGAGTGTATCTAACTGCAGCATATAGCTATATTAATAAATTGTACAGATCCATGTAAGTCATTCTGTGTTAAGACCCGAAGTCCCCAGTATTTTATAGTTGTGTAAAGGAAGCCTGGCATGCAAAGGAAGGAGTTAAGATGGTTAGGAGAATTATGAATTGTTAGTACAGCCAACAGGCCACCCATAAATGTGTATCAAATGTTGAGCTCAGCAGGAGTTAGTTACAAAACTAGGACACTTAATGAGTCATGAAGAGCCAGGAATAATGAGACATAGCATTAAACAAACCATTTCTGCCTCTCCTTGGCTTGTCCAGAGATGATGGCAAGAAGCCCTCTGCTGTTTCAGCTTTTCCTGTCAAAATAAAACTTTCGAGTCACACTGAATTATAGCTGTGGCTGAGCTGCCTCAGCCAGGGAGCTGGTGCCGCCTTGGCGGCCCTGGTGGGAGAAGGATAAGCTGGCAGCCAGCATTTCTTCTCCACTCCTTTGCAGGTCATCGATTGTAGCATTTTGTAGTGTTACATTCTTAGCTCTTGTCCTAGTTTGGACAAATTTGGAGGAGAATACCCTCTGATAGAAGTCAGGTCACAACCACCCCTCCCCCCCCAGGTTCGGGAAAAATTTTCCTCAAAGGAAAGTGAAAGAGATAACAAGCTATTTATTTAACAAACACACAGGTGGGGAATAATAATGCTAAATAATGAGATCGATCTCTCTGTGGAGAGAAAACCTGAGAAGATTTCAGAGGTCCTCTGTAGGTGCGGTCTCTCCTCCTCGGAGCTGGTCGGCGAGGGGCCACCCCCCCCCGGGCCTCCGGGAAAATTCTCCTGATGTGTTCAGATGTTGTTGAAACAGTCCAGAAGAGAAGAAAAGAGCAAAAAAACCCCAAAATCCTAGGAAAACAAAATTCAACCCTCCGTCTCTCGCTGGGAGAAAAAAGAGCTGAAAAAAAACCAAGGGTACCGCAGAAACAGAGGAGCGTATCTCAGTGTCCTTGAAACAACTGCTTTGAAAAGTTTGTTTTCTGTCCTTCTCAGGCTCCGTTTAAAGACACAGAAAAGATTGGTGGGCATAGGGTAGTGATAGGGGATACACATTATAAAGTCACCCCAAGACAGCTCTCCCTCTGCTTCCAGCTCCTTGCACAAGAAACTATTAATAGTTACATAACAATGAAGAGTGGGAGAGGAAGAGGTCTTAGAGTAGGGTGGGAATTTGAAACATACCCTGCATGTCTGAGGGTAAGTCCTGTTAAGTGTTAGAAGTGCTTAGCCAGTCAATGGCTAACACTGTTGCTAGACTTCCCCTCACAATGGCTGTCAGGAACTGGAGTACCTCCAGCAAGCTGTCATTGCTCCAGCCACCCTCCACCTGGCCCAGGTGCAGCATTGAAGCTGAGATCCTTGCCTTAGAGCTGGCCTGAACTGTGGGGAATGTGTGTTGTATCTAGGCGTGGCTCAAATTCCTAGCTTGACCTCAGGCCTTCCTTACTACTTCGGCCTTGCCTGGACAACACTGGACTGCAGCTGGTTATGGTTATTGCCACTGGACCTACCCTCATCACCTTGTCTGGCTCCCAGCTCAGCCCAGTCTTGCCATTCCTGGACTGCACTGTCACTCATGGAGGTGCTCAACCTCATGGCCGTGGGGATTGTATGTGGTGCCAAGGGTGAACTCACACTGCTGCCAGTAAAAATTCTCAAAGCAGTTGCTAACAGGAGTCAGTGAGAAGAAACTCAGGTGTTGCTGGAAATGGCTCACACAGCATAAGGGCCATTATGCTTGGCCATCTTTTCTGGCCTGCTGCTCCTGACACCGATCATAACCAGCAGCAGATGTTTCTTTTTTCCCCATTTCTCTGCAGGTTTTGCTCTGCCCACAAAAGAAAGGACTAGATCTGCCTCATTCAGTTTGGCTATCAGAAAAGTAGCAGTGCCTGCTGTGAACTCTGCCTGCTTCTCTCTGACATGGTGGGGGGAGTTTCAGATGGTGAGTCCTCCTATCCCAAAACACGTCGGAGAGACTGTGAACCATCCCTTGGAGATTCATTTTTTTCTCCATGGGTTGTGGAAAGAGTTTAGTGTAGTCCAGATACTTTCTAGCTTCCTAAGTATCCACTGTGTGACAGAGTGCCATGGCTTGTGCAGCTTGGAGCAAAATGTTACATACCCTTTACTGCACCTGGATGATGCTCCTCTAAGTTCTTCCCAGACCCACGGGTGAAATTCTGGACTTGCTGACAGCAAAGGAGAGCCCTATGAAAAATGGCTCTGGCCTACAAAGCTTTCAGATTCCCTGCAATGTCTTACTTGAAGTTACCTGATGGGTTTAGCTGGATTTTCTTTTACAAACAGAATCAGAGTATAGGGAAAAGCCTGCTGTGTGAAGATCCAACCAGGAGGGGCCAGGGAAACTTTAATCCCCAACAGATATGGCCACTCCTGCTTATCAAGACAGAAATACAGTGCCCCAACAGTTGGTTTGGTGTTAGGAACTTTGCCTGTCAAGGTAGAGTCCACTTAAGAAGGACTTGGAGGAAGCCTCATTTTGTGGGATCATCAAGTCCAAAACTCATCCACAGCCTGAAATTAATTTTCAACTTGAAAAAGAAGTAGGACTTTATAGACAATGACACTTTTAGAAGTCACAAATTTCTCTTTTGTACAGGAAGATTCTCCAACCCTGTGTGGGGAAAAAAAACCTCCAGCCTGAAATCTGTGATAGATGAGCCTTGAAGGAGAAGCAGCTCTGTTGTACTGCTACATAGAAAAAGATACTCACTTTATTTTGCTTTATATATTTTCTTAGAAGTCTGGAGCTTAAATTTTAAATCAAGTCTTTGGGAACACACTGTGAAGCAGACCATCAGTATGAATAAAATACGTTAGTAGGAACATGTTGAATTTAGTGTGACTATTTGGCAATCTCTGTATTGCAGTGGGGAAGGACTTAGTTGTGGCAATGCAGAGTGGTTTTTTCTTTGCTCAAGTGAAAGATAGAATACAAATGAGGCTGTTGCTGCAGAATGCCAGCTAGTGGGAAAGATACACCATGTCCAGACTGGGTATTTCAGTGTTTTAAAAAAAAATTATGGATATAATACTAAATACTAAAGCTTTAAACTTCTGACCCATAGAGATAGAAAGGCAGAGCAGTGGTGTCCCTGGACTCTTGTTATCATTGTATAAATCAAGAACATTCACTAAACAAGAATTATGCCTTAGCATTGCAGAACCCTTTATACGTCAGGTTTCATCTCCCTTTTTGGGGAGACTGGGTAAGGCAGCTGCCAAGGTTAAAAATTGCCTCATAAATTAATGTTTCCATACTTCTCTAGATAACCTCCTATCAGAGGGGCTTGCTCCTTGTGTAAACCACTTTTATTTACAGTGCCATATCCCCCTAATTCAACCAGTGTAATTGTGATTTCAATCCTTAAAGGGAAGATTTCTACCCATGATGTGATCCTTGCAGGACTCTTTAGACACAGTGCTTTTCCTGCTCACCTACAGCCCCTCACTCCATCCCCTTACATGCATCTGCTTCCTTCCTACTCACCCACAAATGTTTTAGCCCAACCCAATACTCTTCTCCTACACTCTCAGCACTGCTGAGGGGCTTTTTATTCCCTCAACCTATTTCAACTTCCTCTGCCTCCTTCACTTGCTGCTCAGTCTTCTCCCTGCTCTCTACTGGATATATCTCACTCACTTTCATCCCAGCATCTTTAAAAGCAGATCCAGTTGTGGTGGCAGCCACTTGCAAAATGCTTAACAGATGGCAACTGATGACTTTGTGGTACTCTGCTCCCTGATTCTTCTTACCTTCTTTGATTCAAACAATGTGTACACAGCACATTGGGAGCAGGAGCATTCAAAGTTCTTCCTGCTTTTCTTTGAATTATTTCAGAATCTTCCTGTGACCTGAAGCTAAGTGAAATGCAAAACTATATTGCTTGCCATTCTCCTCAGCACATGGGAGCTGATCAAACTCAGTTTCTACAACCAGCCTTTTAGTTTTACAGACCAGTATCATGGTGAAAGCTATGCAGAAGGGCCCATCCATCTCTGTACTCATGCTTTTCATGGTGAATCCTTCCTTTCTTTGTGTGCAACATACTGTCAGGAGAGAGTTTGTCGTGACTCAGGCACAGTCATGGTATCCCCATCTTCTGCTGCTGTGTTGGTCTTGCTTCAAGCTCCAGGGAGGCAGCTCTCTCTTGTTCCTAACATAGTCTGTTGGGGTGCACTATGTGCTGAAAGAGAGATAGGCCCTGAGGATCAGAGAGAGGGCCTCTTTCCTGGGCCCAGAGGTGACCCTGGGAGTGCATCCAGGTCACTGGAGACAGACTGAGAGAAGATTGTGTGTTTATGGACAGACTGGGCCTGTGAGCAGTGTTAATTGTAGTTTGTGGCCTTATAGGGTATTGTTTGCCTATTACCATACTAGGTAAAATCTGTGTAATACCCCAGGTGATTGGGGTGAACATCTTCCCTGTTTATACGATGTTATATCCTGTTGGGTGCTGGTATTTAAGGAATTCTGACTGCACAATAAATGGCTTTGCATTCTTCCACCTGATAAGCAAGGTCCTTGCCCATGCGTCATTACTGCAATAGTCCACCAGTCCCTGCAGTGACCAGAGCTGCCCACAGCACACAGTCACAAACAGAATGACTGCAAGCAGAATTGCAAAGCCTGGTGCTGTTATGTCTGTATCAGTCTTCCACAGCTGGCTGAGATGCCTCTCCTGCTGGGCCCAATAATAGGGAGGTTGCATTTCTCCATAATTTCCCCGAGGACTGAACACATCTCATCAACTGAAAGAAAAAGGGTGGTGACTCACCCCTCGACCTGTTTTAATTCTTTCCAGGATAGTTCTTCTCATGAAGAATTGAGAATGTCTGGGATATACCCATGGGAGAAGCTAATATGCTAAAATCTGACTCAAATCCAAATGAAAATTTGAAATATGATAAAACACTCGCTGCACAACAGTCACCAAAGTTAAAGTCCTTTTTCTTTACAGTTATATAACTTCCCCCTAGTGCAGAGCAAGACCCCATTTCCCATCCCTTTGCTTTGCCTTGTGGGGCTGTGTCAACTCCTTGACCCTTCCTTGTTTTACTTCACTGTAGAAAGAGCTTGAACAAAGCAGGAAAACTGAGCCCCTAATCTTAAAAATCTCCGTCATATTTTTAGTGAAATTATGAAGCTTTTTTTTTCCTTGTTCTTAGACATAGTTTCTGCAGAGGGATCACAGGGATGAGATCTGCTCCTGACAGCAATGCTGCCTTTTTTTCAGGCAGTCATAGAAAAGGTCCTTCTGACCTGCAGAGCAATCTCAGAGCAGAGTTACCTCTACCCTCCCACCTCTTGAGAGCTGTCAGGCAGTTGACAACTTCAGTTGACAGCTTATGGACTTTTATCCTATTTTCCTGCAGCACAACCTCTCCCAAATACCAGCATCTCTCTCTTGTCTGAGTGGACCTATATTGCATCTGGCACCGGATTTATCTTGATTTTTGACTCTATTTGGGACAAATTCTTCTGACTTGCCTATCACATAGCACACTGCTCACTCAGACTTCTTAGATGTGCTGTGCATGGTGCACAGGAACACAACTGCAACATGTGACACCGTGGTGAGAGGTCTCTTCCCTGGGACCTCTTGGAGGGAGAAGCTGACACTCACCGCATTATCTGGACCTTGTTCAGAAGCAAAGGTGCAAAAGTATTTCTTGGTGCCAGAGTCTAGACAGTCACAGGTTTGATCAGGACTGAATTTAAACAGTTTCCTACAGAGGGTACTGTCCTGCTCATGGCCCTAGGGAGACCTTGGGGCACAGCATGCAGAGGGATATCCCTAGGAGTTTAGGGCTGATGATGTTGTTAGCATTGGCTTGTCCTTGCCTAATACCTTATTCTTGGAAGAAAGGAAAAGTCAGGATTGGGTGTCTCTTGGACAGAACGTTAGTTGATCAGAGCAAAGATATTTCGAGGTGATTTCTTCTGGTAAAGGATTACTTTCTTGCTTAAGAGTTGCTTGTTGTTTGTGCTCTGTGGCAGTGAAAAGCCAGTAAGTGATGAGAGTTCCCACAGCTGGAACTGCATTTGTGACATTGCTTGGCACCGTCCTGTTCTTATGGCTTGACCCTGTCTCAGGATTTCAAATCTTTGGATCCAGTCCAGGATTTCTGAAGAAGTCATCAGTCTTTCCTAGCAGTAAGAGGTCGTGCTGAAAGTACAGTGGGTTAATGATGATGGTGATAAAAATACCAATAAAAATAGTCTGACAAAATTTCCCTCAACAACCCTTTTCACATATTTTCTGTTTTGATGCAACATTTCTGGGTTTTTTGACAGAAACAGAAGCACTTTTTCATCCTTCCATTAAAAAAACCGTTTTTGTTTGTTTATTTTCCCCCTCCTTTTCTCCCTTTATACCAGTTGCTAAGGGAAACAGAGTAAACAAGAGGAGAAAAGTGAGAGGGATAAAGGAAAAGAAAACAATTCAGGTTTTGGTATTTTGAATAAATTTTTTCAACCAAACCCATATATATCATCATGAAAAAATACAAGAAAACTCCTTTCAGCAAAAGCTGCCGGTTCTCTGTGCTTTCTCAAATCAATTCCTGCTGCATTGTGTCCCCCGATAGCATGAGGTATCCAGAAAATGTTGGCTCCTGACAACATGGCTGGTTTGGTTTTAGAACTGCAGAAATGTAATGGTAAACAGCAAATCTTACGTATTTTCTTAACAATTATCCAGAGCTGCTGCTTCACTTTAGAAAGTAACTTTAGGTTGCTCCTTTCTGCACCAGTGATCAAAGCCTCCTGAGACTCTGCACATGCTGGTCTGGGAGGTGTGCTGCAGGTGTGCTGGAGTCCTTCTCTGAGAGGATTATTATTATTAGTAGTAGTAGTAGTATTAGTAGTATTATTATTATTATTAATGAGAAGCTTCAGCTGCCGTTCTTGAGCTGAAATCAGTGAAGCTCTGCAGAAAGCAGGAGGTGAATAGCAGTGATGCAGCAAAACTGTTTCCTAGTTTGTTTTTTTTTCCTAGAAAAAATCTTTTCTACAAGGGCTCACACTGCTCTGCAGAGACCAAAAGAGTCAAAACAAGCTCTGTACACTTTTAGGCAGTATCAAACATATTTTAGCAAAACTGATGCTCTTTATTGAGTTCTAGAATACTTTTCCACTAGGTAGCCAACAATTATGCACAGCAGAATGGGGAAGGAGGTTTGAGCAATGCAGTCCCAAACTAGTAAAATAGTGAAGAGTTCAAAAGGAAAGGATCTCTAATCTAATGCAAAACTTGATATATGTTTTCAAGATATGTCTCAGCTGCAGCAGTAAAGTAGTGTAGAATTTTCTGATGGTTTGGACGGTCAGGATGGCTAGAGACGAGAGATCTCTGAAGATAGGTCTTTGAGCATGAGATTTATTGTGAAGGGCGTGGTTGCAGGGGCCCTGCTCAGAGCTGCCAGCCGCAGCTCGGAGCAGGGCAGGAAAGCAAGAGAGAGGAAGAGGTGCACACGAGAGCAAGTGCACAAGAGAGGAGAGGAGAAGTGCAGAAGTGAAGAGCAGAAGTGAGGAGGTTCTCCCTTACAATACTATAAATCTTCTTCTGTGCTGACTATTCTAATTTGCATTAACCAATCTAGTACAAGATACAAATCCCATAGCATTTACATACAGCCTATAAGAATCATTACATTACCATACTGTGTTACATTTTAAGCCCTAAAAACTACTCTTTGGACCCCTTCTGCCAAGCTGGTAGGGTCTGCTCTGACCCTTGGACCTGTCTGCAAGCAGAGGGTATTGTTCAATCAAAAGGGGATTACCTTCTGCTGGCTATACCATTGTTTTCCAGTTGTTCAGTAACTAAGGCTTGGTATCGCAAAGCTTGCCTTCATTTCAATCTCGCTTATAGTTTCCACATTCTCAGCATCTTTTGCCAGGCAATCATATTTATAAGGCTTTCCTGTTTCATCTTCCCCAACGAGTAGTAAGGATCAGAAGTAATTCTGACCATTATGCTGGGGTTCAGCCCAAAGAAAAATTTCTAAAGGGAAAAAATAAAGTTTATGAAAGAACAGAAACACTGACCAAACTGGAGTTGTGATCAGTAATGCTTCTTCTACACCTTCATTCTTAACCCTGAGCTGCATTCTGTGGGTAAAAATAGCTGATGCCAAAAAATACTAATTACTTTAAAGAAGCTGCAGTGCCATTACTTCTAGAGGAACTTCCTTTTGTTTCTTAAAATAAGCATCTGGTTCAGAAAATAATATTTGGGTTGCAGTAGAACCCTTCCAGTTGTTAACTTCCCCAGAGAAAACAACATAGGGGGGAAATGAAAACACACGAGCCTTATTTACACAGAGCCCAGTGTAGCAACACTGAATACCTAACATCTCAAGCACAGGTGAGAGAGAGCTTCAGGGATCTGTCCAGAGGGATCCCTGTCAGAGGGCTCTCAGATGTCTCACCGGGAGTGAAATTAAGGACTCTTCCCCAGAAAGAACAAGCTGGTGTGTTGGCCCTGCACAAAGGCACAAGGGAAGAACAAAAGCAGTCTTCCCTTGCTTGGTCTGGTACCCAGCACTTGTTAAAAAGATACAATGTGTGGGAGGGAAAGAGAAGAAAATAACACTGCCAGGCCCAAGTCCTGGTGGATTATTTAAAGTCAAAACACTTTGCCATCTGATGATGGGATCAAAACTCATTCTTTTGGCTGCTTCAAGAGGTTTGTGCACAACATATCATGCTACAAAAGGGTGAGTAAGAGCTCTAGGCTGAAGCAAAAATTTATCATGGGAAGCTCAAATAGGTTTCCGCTCTGGTAACTGCAAAAGGACCGCTAGAGCAGAATCTCACAGGCTAAAATTGTGGGTAAAAAGAGAATTTGACATCTGACTTATCTAGGTCCTTAGTGCACAATGTCAGAAGTCAGTCCAGCTTTTTCTGAGTACCTAATTCAGAAGTTTTGCCTAGGGATGCTACAGATTGCTCATGTAACCGATTATTTGGAAATACATATAGAAGCATTTATAGCACATTTGCACCCAAGATCAATGCAGTGGTGCCACAGTGCTGCCGGATCAGAGTCCCTCAGTACCACAATATTGTGCCACTGGCAGAGAAGACTAAGAGTCATTTGGTAACTGAAGGACATAGGTTTAAGAGGGGACAGAGCAACCTTTTTTAGTTGCTTTATGATGGGCAGGAGATATCGAAAGAAATCATAGATCACATCACATCATTTTACCATGATGATGATGTGTTCTCATTGCTCTTGCTTCTTGTGGTGGGACTGCCGCTGCCAGGCTGGAGATCAAGCTGTGAGGAGGAGTAGTGGTTGTACTGCCCCATGGGCACCTGCCCACCATTTCTTTGGAGATCTTGCACTGGGCTTTTGCAGCCCACAGTTTTAGTGCCCAAATTTTGTGTGTCCTTTGGGAGGAACTCCACCAGTCTCCTGGGAAGGCACACCTTATCCATATTGTGTTCCACTTCACTGATGATAATTGACTTTTCCTTTCTGAATCTCCTGGGCTGACCCCCTGGCAGGTCCACAGCCTCGGAGGCATCTGGTACATGTAGAGAGACAACTTGTCAGGGAGACAGGGTGAAAGCAGATGTTTGAAACACCCATAAAAGACCTGCTGGTGCCTGCTGGTGAGCCTGATGGAATGCTGATTTGTATGTATTTCTGCTTATATAAAGCTGGTCCTTTCAATTGCCTGGCATTTTTAGTAGCCTACTCATTTGCATAAGGATACAATCTTGGTTTCTTGGGAAAACTGTATGTCCTATATCACAGCTTTCAAATTCCTAACCTTTTCCAGCACAACAGGCTCTGATACCTGACATTTAGACACAGCAATATCTTAGGCTGTCTTTTGTTTTTGCTTTTACCACTGAATTGCTAAACTCCAATTCATATCCATTGTATCTTCAGAAAATAAAAATAATGTTTACTATATTTCTTCCTTAATAATATGTGGCCACTTTGGTAAGCAGGCTTGCCTATTTTGCATGGGCTTTGGTTCATATGGATGGAAAATTACAGTTATTTATAACTCCATACATATTTGCATCTGAACAACTGTATGCATCTTGTTCTAGTATTAACTGAGGAGAAACAGAATCTTAGTTCATTAAACTAAACCAAAAAGTTTCACTGATTCAGTTTTTGTTTCTTCTGACTTTTAATGTCTAAAATAAAAATTTGGTTATTCTAATCACCAAGCCAGAAAACTTAAGATACCACTGTTGGAGACCAGGCATATGTGTCTTATGAGGAAGCGCAAGCAATTTGCCAGCACATCACAACCTAAAATACATTTGCATAAATTCCTGAATGAACACTCATCAGTGAGAAATACCTCTCTGAAATTAGTCCTGAGACCTCATACAGCATCAAAAAGGCCATGCTGGTTTGGAAATGCTTTTCTTAGAGAAAAGGTTAACAGCTTTGCTGCAAGCTAAAATTTTTTGCTTCCCAATGGCTGTTGGAAAGCCTCACTGTAAACTGAGTAGGACTGAACCTCAGCCTAGTGCAAATTACCATGCATTCATTGTTTCTTCTTTGTTTTACTGTCAGTGTTCCTGAACTCGCCTTACTCTCACTTCCCAAAGGCATCACTAACATTCTGTATTTTAGCCATATTTTATTTATGGTAAAAAAAAAAAAAGAATAAGACAAAAAAGGTTCAGATCTGTGGCTGCTCTGGTTAGATTTCTATTGTCACATCAAAGGAGAGGATATGCTGGTTGTCATACTGTGCTGGGAGTCACTATTGCAGAAGAAATAAAATAGAATGTGCTGTTTACTAAATGGTCATTGCAGAAAAGGTCACTGTCCTATTACTCTGTGCCCTGCATCTTGTAGTTCTGAAATGGCTGTGAAGGAGGAGTGAGCATCTGGTTCAGTGCCCAGCTTGCTTCCCAGAAGTCAAGAGCTGCAGGAAGCCTCCCCCTCCTGTGCTCAGGCTCTGCCTGATGCCTCAGTGGCTCTGAGGCCGGGCTGTGGCTGCTGCACAAACCTGTAGCACAGTGCAAACGAGGCAGTGCTGAAATAGGAAACTGGGCGTGTTGGCAGAGCTGCTTCTAAATGAGCTTAACGTAGGATCGAGACATGTCAGATGCTTACTCAAGTCATGCAAAGTGACAAACGGGTGCCTTCCCTTCCGCCTTGGCTAAAGTTCTCTGGGTATTTTCTTCCTAGACGGGGCTTCAGGTCCAGCCAAGAGTCGGAAATGCAGGTATAGGGAAGGTGGGGAAAAAAGGACATCGAACTTCTCCAGCAGGAAATCCCATTGTCATTGCAGGCTGATGCGACTCCTGGCAGAGCGGGGAGCCGTGCCCTCTGGTGGCAGAACAGGGGAGGAAGAAGTTTAAAACTTTTCCAAATATCCAGTCGGAGGACACCGAAGCAGAATCTCTGCGGGCCTCTGAGTCCCGCCAAAATATTTGGCCTCTGATTAGGGTTGTATTGCCCTTGAAGTTCAACCAGCTGCCGTTTGAGGCGGGGCCCCTCGTTGTAGTCAGGATTTCCGTGCTGCAGTCAGAGGCTCGCCTGTGCTGGGAATGCCATTGTCCGGGTGGGATGGCAGATTTTGGAGGAGTCCTGCAGCTACTCAATGCGAGTATGTTCCCTGCCCAGCACAGTTATTGCAGCTCAAACCACGCAGCCAGGGCTGTCAGTACTTGAGTGCTTCAATACCCGCTCTGTCTCTCAGAGCTTTATAACGAGTCCATCATATGGCAGAGTTAGGAACCTTCTAATATTTCATGCTGAAAGATTAGGTTGATTCAGATTCAAATGTGGAAGAAAAGCAAGCAGAAGAGTCTTCCTGCTTACAGGGAGAGCACAGTCCAAATACATTTTGGCAAAAACACCTGTGATTAGGGTGAGTGAGCTGTTCGTCAAACTGTGATGCTTCTGTCCTTGAAGAATGAGTTGCTTACAGTTGCTTTTAACCTAGAGGAGTGTGACAAAAGCACTATATGTGAGCTACCTCAGCACAGCACCTGTATGATGCTCGAGCAGCTGACCATCCCTTTCCATCATGCTGCAGATGCAGCACAGCCCAGGTGCATCCACCCCCACTGAAGTGATCTTGCATCCAAAGTTAGGGGATCCTTAGTTTGCAGTCTTCTTCAATCCTGAATAAAATGATGCTGCTGCTCCTAGGCACACACAGCCTCCACAAAAATCCTGCTAACTTCTCATTCCTAACGAACTTTGCCACTAGAGGAGGTCAGCAACACCCTTTCTGATGGAAAACCTCCGCTGCTGAACACTGCCCTCCAGCTTTATGTGCACACGGCTGGCTGCCGGCCACAGAGGGTCATGCCAGGAATCAGTGTGTGGAGTTAGGAAGAGATAGAGAAAGTCATTCCTGAGCATCAGGTCCCCAGACCTCTTTCTTATCAGCACAGTGGCAAGTTACCGTTAGCTGTAGTTCAATACCTTGGACCTGCCAACTTTAAAAGGACTTTCTAAGTAAAAACTTCACACAGTCTCCCCCTTTCTGCCTCACCTTCAGCCTTTCAGCAGAATGGAGCATTAGAGCAAGGACGCTTTCATCACAAGGAGTCTCTCTGCCTTGGCATCCATTTTCTACCAAAGCAAGCTCAGAGCTCAGTACTTGACATAACTCTTGTTACTGATGCTGGAGGAACATGGAACATGTCCATAGATAGCTGAAAAAGCTTTCATGTGACTGTGGTTGCAAAGATATCTCACCAAATGGACCTGTCTGTGTTTGGATATTATACTGAGGTGCTAATTAGTATTTTGTGTTGTGGAGAGCTCAGGAGAGCTTAGATATGTGTATAGCAATCTTTGAAACAATTAAAACAGCTTGTGTGAGGAGATGTTATGGTTAGTCACACCTAAAATGAATTACCAGGGAAGGCTGGTGCAATAGTCTGTTGGCTAAGAAATTATTTCTTTAGCTCTGTGCACAGCAGGATGCTCAGTTCACTAAACCCAGAGGACCTGGGAATATTGATTTTAAATGATAAAAGAATAGATTGAGATTTATTTTATAGGTGTGCCAGAAATAATAAGAGTGCACAATCACAGGCATTTTATTTCTTCACAAATATGTTAAGAGCCTAAAACTTTTGGCTTGTTGTCTTAATGGGGTTCTTTCTGCTTTATTTTTGCTTTCAAGTGGGAATGCAAAGCCTGAAGTTTCATCAGCTTTGTAAAGGATTTGCCGAAGTTCCAGCAGTGAAATGGGAATGTTGTCAGATCCAAACTGAAAGACTAGAAAACATATTCTCCTAATTGTTTGTTTGCTATTTGAACAAAACTTTTTAAACAGAAAGCAAACCAAAATAATTTAACAAATTAATAGCAATAGAAATTACTTTGCAATTGAAATTTGTGCTCACTGGTGTATGATCTTTATGATAATACTGATAATTTTTCTGTTGGTCACAGAAATCTCAAGAAATCAAAAACTAGGAAATTCAGAATCTTGTAAGCATTAGCAGGACAAAAAGAATGCTGTTTGGAGGAAGACTTTCAGCTTTTCTTTTTGCACAAGAAGCAAAAGCTATTCCTGCCATTTGGAAGCAATTTTGGGGGTTTCTGAATTACTGGGAAAGAGTTCTCTCAGTTTCTCATCTATCCTTCAGCTTTGCCTAGATGTTTCTTGTTTGGAGACTGTACTTTTGTGACATGCACTCCGTATGTTAATCCCTTCAATTATTTATCTATTTCATTATATATTTAAAGCCAGCCTTTTCCACCCAAATACACATCTGGCCTACGTAAATTCAACTTGCAAAGGGGTTTTTTATAACTACATATTAAATACTGTTTCAGTTCATTGGTCCCTGTATGATCATAGCAACAATGCAGTAGCAAAATATACAGAAAGTCTGTGTCTCCCTGCAGCTGATGAGCAAACATGATATTGTAGAAGACGCTTCTTTTCTACGCAGTGGAGGACCACAAGCAGCAGCCTGATGCTGGGAGGTTTTTCTCTCTGAGAGGCGACATGGCTGAGGATTTTAATATCTTAGAATTCATTTACTTGTAGTGCCCACTTCAGCCACACTAAAACACCCCTTTGGTGCCAGACTAGTCACTCATGGGCAGTCCATTGTATATCAGAAGTGGCTTAGTAAACAATATCCATCCTTCAGGAAAGATTCCTTTATTTCCTGTCGTGTCTGATAGACTTATAGGCTCCTATAAACTCCTATATTTTATGTCCTCATTAGATGAGAACAAAATGCAAAACTGCTCATCTCAAGCAGCTTTAAATCCATGTTATTTAGTGAATGTTGCAACGTTACGTCATGTTCTCATTCTCAAAAAACACCCTCAACTTGTGAAAGATACTTCATTCAACAGTCAAGCCGTTTTCACCCGCTTTAGCTGCAAAAAGGCAACTATTACACTGGAAACATCAGCTTCAGTCCTTTGCACTGCTGTAAATTCCCTTCATGGTCCTTGGGAAATTGTTTGCTCTTGCTGTGACCTGGTTGCTGATCCGCAGTACAGCACATTACTAACCAATCTCCTGGCGTGTTGGGAGCAAAACTACGTGGCTCACTTATTATAGAAATGAGGTCTGAAATTTGGGTGCATATTTTCATGGGCACAGTGTTAGACATCCGGAGCAGTCCTTGGTGGTCTGTAAAGCCCTGCAGAGTCTCCGCTGCAGACTTTCACGTCTCCCCTGGACTCATCTCACCCCCCTCTCCTGGCAGGTGTGTGTGCAGTGCAGCCAGCTGCACTTGAAGCACATCATGTCCTGGATGGGGGACAACGTAGCCAGGGTCCGGACAAGTTCTGGCTGCCTTGTACATGCAAAGCAGGATGGGACAGGGGAGAGGTTATGGTGGGGAATTACTTTGATCTGTAGGTTTTTAGCAAAAAGCTAAAAAGAGGAAGAACTGGAGGAAGTCAGAGGAGACAAAAGGGAAAAAGAAACATACTAAAGAAGGTTCATTTTTAAAAGCAAAGTCAGGCCACCCTACACACCCAGGTGTTGATTCTCAATGCAACCCATGCTGTATTGGGGATGCCCCCAGGCTTCTGCAAAGGGTCTTGCAGCATAAATTCCTCACCAGGCTTGAACATGAGTTTATTATTACCTGCACACACACCAGGGAGGTGAACTGTCTCAGCTCCTCTGCCACTTGCATCTGGAACATTTCCCTTCTCCTCCTTGTGCTGGCTCTGGCACAGGGGCTTCAGGGGAGCTGGCAGCCATTTGGCTTGGCTGTCACGTCCATGCAAGTAGGCAGACTTGTCTCTAATGGCTTTAAACTGAGCGATGGTAGGTTTACATTATATATTAGGAAGAAATTCTTTACTATGAGGGTGGTGAGGCACTGGAACAAATTGCCCAGAGAAGTTGTGGATGCCCCATCCCTGGAAGTGTTCAAGGCCATGTTGGATTTAGGAAACCTGGTCTAGTGGAAAGTGCCCCTCCCATAGCAGAGGGATTGGAATTGGATGGTCTTTAAGGTCCCTTCCAACCTTAACCTTTCTATGATACCATGATTCTTAGGGTGAAGTAGCTCTTCTTCAAGGACTCTCTTCTGTAATGTAACCCTGGGATGGTGAGGAGAGGTGTGCAGTGCCTAGAGGGCCCCACCTGCAAGTGTCTCCATCTCCCAGACTGCTTGGCTGGAGAAAAGAGAAAAGATGTGACTGCTTCACTGGTGTGAGTCTCAGCAGTACCAGTGTGCTCCCACCTTGTGTCTGCCTCTGTACTGGAGGAGTGGGCTTAGCAGAGCTGTGGGATGAAATGCATCAGCAGAGGTTGGTGAAGGAGTCTGCAAAAGGTCCACCTCTCCTATGACTCTGCATGGGCAGCTCTTCATCTCCCTGAGAGGAGTGGTGCTCCTCAGTATGGCAGAAGAATTTCTTTTGTTTCAACAGCCTGCACTGACCGTGAGGGGAAAGATAAAATTTGAAGGAAAAAGACATATTTTTGGAGTTGTTCTTTATTTCAAATGTTCCATCCTGCTTCCAGTCTTAAACAATGCCTTTATTCTCAAAGCTAGGACATTTCCCTTGCCCAGGAGGGAGCTGAGACGCTTCAATTTGCAGCTAGCGCTTGGCATATGGTTTTGCTGCTGCACGCAGAAGAATGAATGAAATGAGCTTTGGGCTTCCAGGAGATCTCATGGCACCTCAGCCAGGGATATTTGTTATGCCTTCCCTGTGCTGAGTGAGCCTGGTTGACACACACACAGCCCTACATTATAAGTTTTAAATTGAGTTTGTTTTCTTTCAAACACGTTTTCTGTTCATTGTTATGGCTTGCTTCCAGAGGCATGGTTTGCCCTTGGCTGATTGAACTGGGCTACCAGTCACTCAGAACCGCTGCAGAAGTGCCCCACGTTTGGCCAGCTGTGTTAGCAGAGGCTTTGTCTATACTGGCAAAGCTCAGCTTCTGTATGGCTTAATGGTTATGCTCCCTGGCCACTTTTTTGGCCTGTGCCAGTGAGCTCCAGCCTAGAAAAGGCCTGGATACCATTTAAATGAGAACTTGTGGAGGAGCAGTTCCCATTTATTTCCTTATGAACTGATTAACCCTGAGTCTGGTGTCAGTTTCTGTTCACATCAGAGCCCCCTGGACAGATTTGGGATCAAGCCCATGATTCACTTTTAAAGCTCTGAAGAATTTGTTGCATGAATATAGGTAGCACCTTTCCTGGTACTTGACGGCATCTCTAGGTCTGTGGATGTACCAACAGGCAAGAGGGGTTTGAACACAGCCACCCTGTTCTGGTGGAGAATTTAGTTGGCTTGACATGGCTCATGCCCCACAGTCCTTGAATCTTTCATCCTGTTTTATTTAATAACAGAGATGCAACCTGACCTGGAGTGGGCCACCACTTGGCTAAAGCATTGGTGAGGACAACAGCTCCCAGGCAGTCCTGCTACTGAGAGAGGCACAGCCCTCCCTGCAAGGAGGTACAGCGATGGTGATGGCCTTTGTTCACCATCACAGAGGCAATGCTGTGGTCGAGGCAGGAGACTCATCTGCCTGCCATGCAGCAGCTTTCACCAAGTCTCATTTTGTAGATGCTGAAAAGCTTTGGCAGAGAAATTTTTCAGCTTTCTGCAGCATTCTGTGAGAGCTCTGTGTTTCTCATGAAAGCTGTGATAAGCACTGCTACAGGTTTTTGTAAACTAGTTCTTTATCTGTGCACCTGTGATCTGTTTTTCAGAGTTGTTATGGTACACAGTGAAATAATATTTTGAAGTAGGTGTTGTGAGCTTTGGCCAATGGGACAGGGGGTGGCTGGTCGAAGAACCAATAACCTCCTGTCATCTTTGGGAACCAAGTTACATAAATCTAATTATAATTAATTAAATGACCACTTTCTTCCTGAACTTGGATTGTGTCGTTACTCGCCGTTCTTGGTATACAGCGACATCATTTCACTCTGTAGTGCCACTGGCTGGCATCTTTTGTGGTGGTTTTTGGAAGATACTTCCATTTCAATACCCGTTTGGTCTCCCCAGTACAGATGCAAGTCTCCATGAACCAAACTCTGCATGGGCTGAGCAGGATAAGTTTACACAGGTGACATTTCAACACAAACAGAATCTGAAGCAGATTATAGGATTAGCATTCTCCCTGAAGGCAACAGGAGCTGATGAGCTTTTCGATGAGAAAAATGGGAAAAAAGGGAAAATGGAAAAGATCCAATTAGGTAAACCAGCTCTGCTTCACCCAACTAGAAAAATCAAGCCAGCCAAAGTTGGAAGGATGGCAGAGCATTCAAGCATTGCAAATGTTCTTGCTGTTGACTGGTCCCAGCTCTCTTACAACCTTAACATGTAGCACAGGCTGGAGAAGAGGCTGGTGACAAGGAGAAGTCAGGTGCTATAGTCAGTGGCCTGCCAGCCCTAGAGCCAAAGCTTGATGTCTCTGGCTGTGGTAGGAAGGCAGGCAGGAGAAGAGCCGGGGGAGAGCTGCTGCTGTAAGAAGGCCTTCTCTTTCTCCTGCCCCTGTCTTTTTTGGACTTGCTCTTGTTTGAGCAGAGCTAATGTTTGCCCTGGCCCCATCTGCTCTTTCCAGAGCTTTCAGTAGTGAATCAAACTATGGCAGCCTGATACTGCTTCACAAAATTGGCTCTCAAAAGTCTCTGGGATAGCTGCTGAAGGGAAAGTCGCACCTCAAAGAGTGGTACAAAGCTGCCAATAAATGAGGTGGAATTGCTACACATCCACAATGTATGGACACATTTGCCATGGGCTTCCTTGACACAGAGTGGATGCAGTCAGCTCTCAGCTCCCTGCAGAAACCCATAGCAAGGGTTCTTCCCTCTGGGCAGCATCCAGCCCAACAGGATCCTGGTTCTCAATTGCATTTCTGAGATACTGGTGACACATAACCAGAGCTTTCTTTATCTCTGTCTTCTATGAAATGAGATGTTTGAAAGACTCAGAGTTGGTTTCTTACTGGCTTCTTCTCTCACATCCTAGCATGGCATAATTCACTGGTCTGATCTTCACCTGTGCCACACAGTTTTTTGAGTTTCAAGGTTGTACCTACAACCACAATGTTATCTCCCTTGCCTCCAGCTGTTCCAGGCTGTCAGGATCAGATGTGGAGTCCTCCATAAAGCATGGCACTCTGCCCATTCATACCTTCAGATTCTTCCTCAATCAAGATAAGCATTATCTTGAAACCTGGGTGCCCCAAGAGAGCTATTATCTGCATGTTATTTCAGCAAGCACTTGAAGAGCTATTTTATTTTCATTCTACAAGGGTACCTATACTAATCTGCTCCTGGTATGAGCCTTCAGGGATTTCAATGCACAATCTGAATTCCTCTCCTTCTGGATACATTTAGAGATAAGATTTGTCTCTTTTCTTAGTCACGTTTTACCTTGTTTTGATTTTGTAGTTGGAGGTTGGTTACCTTCCTTTTTGTTGAAATCTTCCTTACAATGACAATACTTTATTCTGCTTAATGCCCACACTTCTTCCAAACCACCTCCTAAAGTCTTACAGTGTCTTGTAGGGTGACATCCATCGCAGATGGTGATTTCAGAGGAGAGACAAATGCTCCCCTGTTATTTATCTCAACACAGAATAAATGCACCAAATTCCTCACACACTCCCATTTCTTTTGTGGAGGGGCAAGCAGATGAAAGAGAACATCTCTCTGGGGATGAACAGATGCTTCCCAGCAGACCAGGATGGTGTGGCAAGGCTGCACAGAACCTGTGTGGTACCCAGCCCATATTGCAGAAGCCAGTTCCTGGAGCTCCTGTTCTGAAAGATGTGGAAGGGATCCCTGCCTGTCTCCTGGTATAGACCTGATGTCAACCACTGGCCATGCTCTTATATTCAGCCCTAGGTCAGAGATACTTTCTGCTGTCCCAGCCAGTCTCTGCAGTGCAGTATCTGTGCAGCAACAGTTCCTCTGTCACCCCAGGGCTGCTACAGCTCCAGTGTCTTTTGGCAGTGCTTCTGGGATGGATGCAGTGTGCTGCTGGCCATCCTGACTCCACTGACCAGGTCATCTCTAAGCATATTTTATAAGAATTCCTTCAGTTCTTCCAAGCCAGGGATGAGGGCATAATTTAAGCAAGCAGATCAGTTTTCATCTGCTACCAGGAGATTTCTATCCTTCTGCTTTACCTGCATGGAGGATTGCAGACCATGTCCTCTCACAAGAAAGCCTTTGCTCTTGAACTGGCTTGGATGTACTGCAAACTGGCCAACCTTCACTGCCCACATACTTTTCAGACAGCTATTCAGCTTCCATCAGCTATCACATGAGTGTGTTGAAGCAGATGAGATTGACCCAAATTTACACAGGTAAGAAAGAAAACATGTTGCTTAGGATTTTCAGAGGACTAATGTGACTTTGTGGTTTCAGATCAACCTGCCAGAGAATGACAGGTGCAGTAGAGAGAAGGCAAATTTTGTATTGGGATGTCACTTCACCAGTCAATTGATCTCCAGTCTAAGAGCAAAGCAATAGAAAGGTGTTTGGAAGGACGAGAAAGGGTAAGTCATTTCTTTGGTCGTGTACAGGCTTTTATTAATGTGATATTCAAGATAAGTTCTAATTCTCCTCCTCCCTTTTCAGTGTCCTTTGAATAAAACCCTAAGGTGAAAATGCTTTGGTTCTGTTAACATGGAAATTGCTGCCACTTTTGTTCTGCATCAGCACTGGTGGTGCTGGGCACTCCATTTTTTTTTGCCTCACGTCTGTCCAGTCCCACTGCACATTCTGGTTGCCTGGGTCCTTGATTCCCTGTCAAAACCCCAAGGGAGACCTGCACAGGTACCCATAGCAGTACAGAGATGTAGGCAATGGCAGATGTGCCTCCTGCTATCATAGCCCTGCTATGGAAAAAAGCCACTCAGTGGAAGAACAGGAGTCTACAAGCTGGTGGCAGAAGCATGGTAGCCCTCATTTGCTGGACTGGGCCTCTGAGAGCTGGAAACTTTTGTCATTGCAGCCTTTGAATGCTGCCTTCAGCTAGCTTTACCAGCCTTACTGCCTCCTGGGGCATAATTTGGTCAGCAGGAGTGCTTTGGCCCATACAGGTTATGCTGTTTCCTCAAAGAGAGCACAGCTTTTTGGCCAAAAGGATTTTGTGGCCAGCATAATCACATTTACATGAAGGCTTTTGCCAGCTTTGCTATATTGGTTGGGACTAGAGAATGGTCTGAGGGTAAATGACACTCTTGGAGATAGAGCTTTGCCAGAAGAAGTTCCAGTGCCTTAGTCTTAGCAGCTGCCCTTCAGGTTCTGTATCTCTGATTATTTTTAGTTTGCCTTTGCAATAGACAGACCCATACCTTTCTCAGGAA
The DNA here is from genome assembly GCA_013397865.1 of Struthidea cinerea. Lineage (NCBI taxonomy): Eukaryota > Metazoa > Chordata > Aves > Passeriformes > Corcoracidae > Struthidea > Struthidea cinerea. The sequence goes on from VZTI01004115.1 coordinate 304,517, forward strand.
ATTTGCCAAGTTCAGAGTGCACATTTTAATTAAGTCAGTGTTTGCTTGAAAGAAAATGATATTGCTGCACTTTCATTTGATAATTCAAGTAATACTCGCTGAGTGTTCACTCCTGACCTGCAAGCCCTCATATTTAAAACAA
>VZTI01004115.1:304696-326629 GCA_013397865.1 Struthidea cinerea
AGGGGGGGAGGAAGAAAGGCATTCTTTTGGCAAGGAAACTGCTGCCCTCAGGCTATTAATGCATCTTAATCCTGAACAGAAGATGAAATCACTTTGGGCGGGTGCCAAGCAATACAATGACTTTCTTCTGATTTTAGGGAGTTCTTGAACAGCCTGTCCTGCATGGAGTAAGAGCCATATTCTTCATTTTGCTCTGACTTTACACCCATTTTATACCCCTACCAAGGCAGTGTCCCATCAGAGTTCCCCCAGATTAACAAAAGAAAAGCAGTCCTCATTGCTGCTGTTATTTATTACTTTTATTATGGCTCAGGGTCTGTGTTACTGTTGCTGACACTGGACTTCATGCCTGCAGAGCCAGCGGGCACATTTTTTCTTCTGATTGTGCTTTTGAGCATAATTATCTCTATATGGAATCATTTTCTGGTCTCCTGATAGTGCTACTTAGAAAGAAAAATGTCTAAACCTCTTCCTGCAAGGCAAAAGACCTGTGATAGTCATCAGGCTGCTCAAAGAAGCCAAATAGCATCTCCTTGTCATTGATTTGTCCCAGGGCATGATGTATGGTCCTGTTTACTACCCTGATGCTGCAGTGCTGACAAGAGGGGCTGTCCTACGTTTTTTCTGCTCCCCTGGGGGCTTCTGGCTACCTCTTATCACCTTGGACCTGGCATGAGATTCTGTGATCTGAATCAGATGAGCCGAGTTATTTGGCTGGAAATCACCCCAGGAAAATGTGTGTGGGATGAGTGAGCTGCTCTGAGTGACTGCCCAGCCATGCATTGATGGGGAGGTGCAGGAGCAGGATGGTTTCAGTTGCTGGCAACCCACACTTAAATGTCCTCTGAGAGCACCTGGTAAGATGCTGGCTCCCTCCCTGATGTGGGCAGAAACGTAAGCATATGAGGAGAGCAGGACATGAGGGAAGGAGCAGAGGGGAGCAGAGCAGGGGCATGGGGGGCTTCCGGAAAGTCAGCAAAAGAGGTGGGCTGGAGCTGAATGCTTTGTGGTGACTGGTGAGGAACTCAGGGCAAAGGAACAAAGAGAAAAAGCTCAACAAAGGAAAACGTTTCTGCACAAACACTAATTATCAAGGAAAAAAACCAAACCTAGGCAGGAAGAGCCCAGTGGTGAGTGGAGAATTGAGGCTATAAGGAAAATTCTGCTTTGACAGAGAGGAATGGTGGGCTGAAGGAGAAGGTTTTAACCAGGTCAAACCAGAAAAGGGCACAAGGAAAATTAGCAATGAAGACCCATTTAGCAATTGAACAGAGGGTGCTCAGACAGCACAGGCTTCATCTAGAAGAAGAAGTTGGGGTGGTGGTACCTCATAAAAAGGAGAGACAAGGACAACAGAGTGCCACAGGCAGTGCTGAGAGGGGAGGGAGGTAGCAGAGGGCCTGAGCCACACCCAGCAGTTAAAGTGGAGCAAGCAGCAGAGGTACATCAGCAGGACATTGGGGTGATGCATCGCACTGTGCAAAGCAACAAGCAGACCTTGCTCTCTACAGTCCAGGTGAGAGCTTGTCACTTGAGCAGATGGAAAGGTACCTGGCCACACCCACATGTGTGACTGCTGAGTACCTCCAAGGACAGCAATTCAGCAACAGTGACATTGCACTCTTCCTGTAGGGCCAGGAGTTGGACTTGATGATCCTGATGGGTCCCTTCCAACTTAGCATATTCCATGATTGTATGAAAAAAGTGCTGAGGCATCTCTAATTCTGATAACAGGGCCTAGGAGACACACTAGGGACACTGGATCTTCTTGTGGGTCTAGAGGCCAGTCACCACCCTATCCCAGAGTAAAGGAGAAGCACAGCCTGAGCTGTCCCGTGAGCACCATTGTGAGGCTGGCAGGATGCAGAGACCTGCATTTGGCACAGCAAGGAAATGCAGTGTTTCAGACACAGTATACATCAAGGTGTCAAATATCTCCAGTGCTGTGATATAAAAATGCCAGGAAAACTCGTCCTGGGACCAAAAAACCTGAAGTCCCTGAAATTTGATAAAAAATTTCAAAGTCTGCCTAACAGAAGAGAAAACCAAATGCTTTCCTGGAATTTGAAGACATGGGATGGAGAGTTTGTCAGGATCCTGAGTGGAGTCTCCCTCTCCTAGGATTTTGGTTGGCAGCTTCAGACCAGTTGGCTGGTCAGAGCTGGTGAGGAAAGAAGAGCTGGGAGAAGCTTTTGTGGGGGATTCCCTGCAAAGCTCTGCTGAGACGTTTTCATGAGAGACCCCCCCTCCTCATCCTGGGAACTGCTTGAGGTCACAGCTCTCTCATACTTGGCTGCTGCCTGAGCTGCACTATGGCCGTGTCCCTGCCAGGCTGGTATCCTGCTGATGGGAGCCCTGACCCTGCCACGGGCTCTCAATTTCCCATCTGAACCTCAGGCTTGCCTCTTCACTTTGGGTGTTGCTGCTCCCTGCTGTGGTTTCATTGTGCCTGCCAGGATGGGCTGAGGCACTTGTCCAGTAATGGAGCTGTGCTGCAGCAGAGAATGATGGATGATTTCTCTTCTGCTGCAGGAGAATTGAATCGGCAGGAATCATTGAGGATGACATCCCAGGCTCCCTTGGGATTCAAACTCAACCCCTCCCTGCAAGAGAGCAGCTACTGCCTAAAATTATGAACACACACCATGGCATCCACCAGCAGCAAGACTCAGAAAGGGCTGGGGAGCAGAGCCTGTGCTGCAGCTAAAGACAATTGAGCGAATGGAGAAAGCACTGGAATGATTTTTCACAATAATCACAGGGAAAGAGAGAAATATAATTATAATCTGTAGCTGCAAAGGCTATTGAGACAGAAAGCAAGCAATAAAACATTGCACTTCACACACCCAACATGAGATCACCTATCTGCTTTCTACACAAAATATACTACATGTACTAAATGTTCCAGCTAGGCACAGGCAGTTCAGGCTGGACCAAGAAAGCAGAATCTTAATGACTTTAAGATGACAGCATTTCAGTTTTGTACCTCTTAAAATGCTGCCTATGCTTGAGATATTTCCCAAAATATTCCTGAAATAACACAAAGCTGATGAAGGGCAGGAGTAATTTTTTATGACATTCTTATGAATGACAGACACAGAGAAAAACATGACAAAACCCCCCAGGACTAACAGCATTACCTACAATGCAGCCTAAAATTGAATCACAGCGAAATGCAAATCCATGCAAAGGAACCGAAGTATTTGTCTATGCTGCAGAAAGAGGAGACATCAGATTTGATTCAAAGTAAAGAAAGCAGCTAATGAACAGCAACTTCCCTCTCAAAGTCAGCAACTCCACAAGGGATATTGACATACCTATCAAGATTTATACCATGAGCAGCATAAATGCATGGCTTATGAACTGGGGAAGGATATAAATGAGGAAGACTAACAAGGGATAGTGGCAAGAAAACCTTGAACAAGACCTCCAAAGCAGTTGCTTTGAAATCAGGCTAAATCAGCAAAAGCAAGGAAAATACCCCATCAGACAGTTAAAGTAGTAAGAAGGACCTCTGGTACCTTATGGGTGAAGTGATGCCAATGCTGCAAAAATTATATTCCTGGAACAGTCCTTGTTTGCCATTGTCTGGATGTCAGTTTTCTCTGGCACAATGCTGGACCACAGGCTAACATTGCAAGAAATTCACAGTCTCTTAGGAGACGTTCTTCATAAGCCTCATGCTCCTGTACAACCAAGTAATTCACATGTAACTAGACTAAAACTAGAAAGATTCAATTTGAAATGGAAAATATGATCAGGGAAAGACAAGTTCTTCTGGTATGTCTTCCTTGAATTTTCATACAGAAAAGGAAAAAAATAAGAGTTTGAGGAAGGAAACCATACTGATAGTCCAATACTTAACAGTGCCTACATTTAAGTTATCAGAAATAGCAAGAATAGCAGAGTGTGGGATGTGCTGTGTCTTAAAAGGAAGCAAAGAGAGCAGAGTGACCTGCACAAGAATAACAAGCTCCCTTGGTTATTGCAGACTTGTGGAATGAGCAAAACATTGTCTGCAGAGAAAAGACTAAGGTTGAAACATAAGGGGAACAGTGATTCTTAGAAAAATGGATCTGAAAAAAAAAGTAGGTAAAGGGGGTTTTTGCTGTAATGGTTTATAAAAACATAGAAAAGGAAGGATAAGTTTTTGGCATGGTGTGAAACCACAGGTAGAAGGAAATACGGACATTGCTGCTCAGACAGAAAGAGTACTGCAAGAGATGAATCAGAGTTTGTGTTATTGGCAGAAACTGACAATTTATTTACTCTCTAGAAGAGATATCAGGCTCATTGTAAATTATTGTCAAATGGTAGGTTTTGTTTAGCTACACAATTACCTAACAAATTTTATGGCACTGTGTCGAATCCCACAAAAGCAGCATTCACTCAGCATACAGTCATGCCTGCAGTTCATCAGGTAAAGACAGTGGGGTGAAAGGGTCCAGGAGAAGTCCTTAGGATATCAAGTGCTGTCTGTGTGATTAATGTGTTAGAAGGGAAGGGACACACTGTGAGGAGCTGGGAGGCAGCTAATGGTGGAGAGACACAGAGTTGTACCATTAATTGTTACCATCTAGTTTCTGAGCTGGCCTTAGAAACATTGTCACCAGCAGGGAGGCCATTCGCACCACAAGGGCTGTCCTCACTGAATGACACAGTGGAATTCAAATGCAATGTCAAGCTCTTCCTCTTCTGTCCACTGCCTCCTTCAGCCGCCCCTTACTTGAGTCAAATGGCAACAACATATGTCATGCTCTGAGCTTTTCCCATTTGTAGGCGGGATGTAAAATGGGGAGGTTAATTTTAAGAGACATTCAGCAAGAGATTCTGGGATCCCATTTCCTCTTGTTTGTGTACAGGTGTGTGCAAGACTTTGGGTGTTTGATATGGTATCGAGTGTCAGAGACAGACTAGCGACTAGTGCAGTTTAGGGACATGGTTTAGTGGGACTTGGCAGTGGGAGGCTTACAGTTGGACTCCATGATCTTAAATGTCTTTTCAAACCTAAATGATTCCATGAATTTTGACATTCATTAATTTAAAGAAGAAACTTGTGGTTTCAGGCGAGAAAATGGAAAATGTAACCCAGCTAGAACCAAAGACTAAAAGACAAAAGAAAAACTTGGCCAGTTCCCCTGTTTCTCTGAAAACCCAGCATGAAGCCCCTGCATTTCCCACACTCCCATGAAGGGACAAACAAACACTGAAGCAAGAATAGCTCGTCACCTACAACAGGTGTCAGAAGAGGTTATGTTTTTATCCTCCCTTTGAACACCAAATGATATTTTGCATTGGTCCCAGTTGTCACCTGATTTTTAGCCCATCATAACAAAAATGCAACAGTTTTGCACTGGCAGGAAGATGGACAGCAGGACTGCACAATCGTGTTCTCCAACCAGAGCCAGCAGGGAGGAGAAAAGAGAGTTAATTTTGAAGGTGGTCTAACCAACATCACATCCAATATGCATTTGCAAAAGACAAGTCAGTCCAGGCTCATCCAAAAGTTCCAGGCTCACCAAAAAATACCAGCATCTCATGGGGGTTTTGTTGTTTTCAAAGGTCTATAATTTGAACATTTTAGGACATTGAGTAATGTAAACTGTTCAGTGAGATCATGAAATTCTTCCTTGAAACTTGTGCTGCTTTCAGTCCTGCTGTGCTATCTTTGGAGGTTTGAGCCAAAAAGGTATCAGCAGGCTGAGCTCACAGAGAGAGGGGTTACTTAACTGGGAGGGCTCAGATGCCTCAGCTACTGGTTTTAGGGGACAGATTTGGTGGAAAAGAGGGTCTACATTCCCAGAATGGATGTCACACAAGGGGAATGAGTCTGGGAATGTACACTTACCACTCTGGATTATAAACTGTGGAATTTCCTTTGCTTCAACTGTGTCCATTGCTTCTCATCCTTTCAGCTTGGACCTCTGTGAAGAGTCTGACTCTCTCATAACCCTCCCTTTAGTCAAAGACAGCAAGTAAGTCCCCAACAACTATCTTTACTCCAGCATGAACAAACTCAGGTTCCTCAATCTTTCCTTATGCATTAAGTTCTTCAGATTCCTGATTTTCTTGGGGTACCCCACTTAGTATATGAATATCATTCATACCCTGGGAAGAAAAGAACGGGAAAGAATGCTCCAGATGCAGCCTCATGAGTGTTGAATAAAGGGAAATAATCCCTTCCCTTGACTTGCTCTCTTGTTTCTGCAGTCCAGCATGCCCTTGGCCTACACGACTGCTGAGTGCACGTCTGACTTCAGTCAGTAGTCTTCTAGGAGCCTAAAGCCTTTTTCTGCAGAGGTGTTTTCTAGGCAGTCAGCAGCCAGCCTGCACTGGCAAGCACTGCAAAACTTTGCCCTTGTCACTGCTGAGCTTCATGAGGTTTCTGCCAGCCCTTTTCCCAGCTTATTTACGTCCTTCCGAATGGCGGCACTGGCCTCCAGAACACCCGCCACTACTCCCCAGGTTTGTATCATCTGTGAACTCTTCAAGGTGTTCTCTGCCTCCTTTTCCTCCTGTAGATGAGGATGTTAAATGGTATTGATCCCTTGAGGAATGTTACTCCTAAGTGGCTTCCCATTTTCCCGTTAGACTTTGGAATGTTGACCTCTACACTTTGAGTTCACCTGTCCAGCCTGTTTTTCACTCACTTTGTAGTCCCCTCATCCAGCCCATACCACTTTGTTCTGGCTGTAGTACTATGGGCCAGTGTTGTAGTGATCCAACACTTCATTTGAGGGAGAAATATGCACGCACCTAGACATCAGTAATCAAAGAGTTTTCCCGTATCACATTTGGCCACATCTTCTCAGCTGGCAATAGATCAGCTGGACCAAAGCTCTCTGGAAAGTGGCAGGACACGGGGCCAGAACTTACACATGGCAATAAAACTGTCATGGAGTTGTGGCAAGGGGCCAGAACCACAAGCTGTGCTATGCCAGTCACAGATGGGAAATGGAAATTTGTGACATTTTGTACTTCAACCCAAAATCTGAACAGATTTTCGTGAGACCATATTACAAAAGGTAATCTTTTCCTGACTTATGTACCCTACCACATTTCATAGTCTTGCTACAACACCGCAAGTATTGCAAGAAAAAGGAAAGTCATGAAAGGGTGGGAGGAGAGTTTTTTTATTTCTTTGTTATCTTAAGGAATGTACCAGGCTGCCAAGTTTTAGGAGTGTGAACTCCTCTGTAAAATCAAAGAAATCAGGACCCAGATTTCAGCCAAGGTCTGCTGGTTATTTCTACCAGTTGGACATAGGAATCAGTTAGCTGTAGCCCAGAAAGACTGATATTTGTGCTGATAAATTCAAACAGTTTCCTGAGAGGTCTGATAAGGTCAGCCAAGGATTTGGTGGGGGGGAAGAAAAAAAAAAAAGGGTGTGGGTCCTCTCTCTCATCTAAAGTTCTTGCTTCAGCTCCTTGAATTTCTACCCCTTTCTGGAATGGTTGAAAAAACAAATCTGCACTGTTAAAATTATTCTTTTCCCAAGCCCCTTTCAGGACACAAGGATGCTATTTCTGTAAGAATTTAAAAGGAAATACGTCTGAGACGGAAAGCAAGAATGGAAAATTTCAGTACAAATAAACGGTGGTGAATGTTTGGCAGCCAGGACAAAGTTTTGTAATACACTGTAAGAGAGGTTGTCTTGTTGGCTCTACCAGTGGTCAGATTTCTAAGGAAAGAAAAGAATGTGCCTGTTGGAATGTTTTTTCTTTTGCAGAAAATGCTCCAAAAGGCTACTATGGTGGAGAAATAGCAGGTATTTTTTCAGATGGAGTCCAGTATGTTCCCAAAAAAATGTCTCTCCTCTCTTTCTCTTCCTTTACCTTGTCCCAGCCTTGGCCAAACATTTTAGCCACAACTTTTTTTTCCTCCTGCTGTACTCAGCCTTCCCAGCTCCAGCCTATTCCCTTCTGCCTTTGTTTTACTGAGATCAGCCATGCCAGCAGCATGGAAAGGGAAACAAATGGCTTTATCTTGTGTTTTCTTCACTCTGTGAAATGATGGAAGGATTTGGTACAATCTTATCTGTCCATCAGGAAGGTCAGGTTGAAGTTAATTTCCATTATCAGGAATGCAGGACTGCATCCAGCAGGTTTCATGGTCTTTCTCATCTCCCATCAGGAAACGACCCAAGGTTGTACATTTCTCCACAGATTATCTATTACTTTTCCCAAGGATACAAATCTGGCTGTCTTAAGAGGGCTTTGCTTCAGTGTGTTTCCACACACAAACACTAAAAGGAGGCATTTCCACTACAGAGCAGCACTTTTGTTGGAAAGGTAATCAACCATGAGAAGGTAAAATGGAGCTGTGTCTGAGGAGGAGCATGATGTCTGTATCTCCATGTCATCACATCAGCTGAAAGCCGCTGCGATGGCCCCCACACTTCCCACATGCTGGATGGGTGTGTGGGTACCTGCTTTGATCTTCCTAGGTTTGAGTGAGGGCAGCAGCACGAGTTTATTCGCAGGATGGACGAGTTTGCCCATTTGTTTCCCAACGGGAGGCAGGAAGTCTGTTATTTCCGTGCTATTCTGATGCCTTTGCCAGTTGCCCAAGCAGCTTGGGGAAGGAAAGACATTTACCTGCAATGCAGAGTGGGGAGGCCCAGATGGGAAGAAAATGGGTTATACTGGGACAAGCCTCCAGGACCTGAAACAGGGAGAAGGCAGTGACTGTGGGTAGCAAAGGGTGACCAGGAATATGTAGTACAGGAACTGCAGGATCTGGAGAACTGAGGGAGATCAGACTGAGAGTGGGGAGACACAGCTAGAAGCAGCCGAGGTGGAGGGGCTGTGGACAGCCTGAGGAAGGAGACTGGGACGGTGGGTAGCTGAACAAAGAGCTAGAGGAAGGAGCCTAGGATCAGGAGATGGATGTCTGGGGGAATGGTGGTGAGGAGTAGAAGGAGGCTGAGCCTCAAAGATGAAGGCAGATAGGTACTTTGTAGGGCAAGTAGAGAAAGCAAGTGGGAGCAGTTATGAGACGGGGAGGCAGTTGTAGGTGCTAAAAAGCTAGAAGCAGAGAAATTCTTCAGCCTTTTCTCAATATTCTGTGAGAAGACTGTCTTTCCTATGTAAACTATTTTAAACAAGGTCACAGTTTCATAAACTTCTTGCACTCGCAAGTTGTTTTGCAAGATTGTTATGGCTTTGACTTTGAAAATATTTTGGAATAGGTATCTTAAGACTTGGCCAATCCTCTCAAGGAGTGGATGGCCAAGGAACCAATTACCTATTGCCACTCAACACACTTTTGCCATCTATCCTATAAAGGTAGTCAGAAAATTATTAAAGAAAAGCTTCGGCTTCCACTTGTTCATGAGCCTGGACTCTGCGTCGTTTTCTTTATGTGCCTCGGATGTAACAGCAACAGGCAGTGACTGGAGAGCAAAGAGGACTGGGATGAGAAAACAGCTCCAGGTACAGGAAGGACCAGGACAAGGTTGGAATGAAGGAATCAGACTGGGAAGCTAGGGCTGGGTCACAATGTCATCACGAGTGGCTGGGCAGCAGCCACCCATCTGCAGCCCACCAACCTCAGTGGGATGTGCTGTCAGCATACAGGCAGCAGCCTCTTCTTCAGCTGATCTGTTTACAGAGGCTCCCTCTTAGAAATGGTTTGAACCCCACTATTGTCTTGGGCAGTGATCCATCTGATATCACAGCATGGGGGTTTGGTGTTGCTGCTGTTGATTTTTGGGTTTTTTTTCTTACAATATTGTTTTGGAAGATGGGACAGATGAGAGTCTTTCCAAGTTGAAATGCTTTGAACGTGCAGGACACAGATTGCAATGAAACCCCAAGTGATCTCCTTACACCAGCTGCTCTTCAGGAGCTCCATGGCCTCTGCCAGACTGTGTGCTGTCACCTCAGCTGGGATACTGCTGCTTCCCACTTCCCCTACTCATCCCTACCCTTTTTCTGGGCTCTGTCTCCTCCGGATGGCACACTATCCTTTTTCCTCGCACAGGTACACCAGAGACATCTGTGTGTGCTTACTGTGTGGTGTAAGCACGGGCTCCTCCCCAGCGCCCGTACCTGCAGTGATTGCAGTGTGCCCTCTGCTGTCTTGCTATCTGCAAGTAGTCCAGAGTTCCTGAGAATGACACAGAAGCTCAGTCTCTGCCCAGAAGCAAAATCATCTGTGACCCCCCTACCCTTGTACTGCCTCAGCTGAGAGAGCTGCAGCATTTCTTGGCAGACAAGAAAAAGTCAACATTGCTTTGGGGGAAATCTTTGCTCTGACCTAACAATGTAACCAAGTTGTTTTTAATTTTGTTTACCTTACCGCTGCAGTATAATGTGTGCAAGAAAAGAATGAAGGAGGTATGACCCCCAAAGGGGAGAGAGAATAAGCTAGGTGAAGCAGTAGACCATTAGTCCCAGCTAAATTTGCCAGGTTTTCCTACTGTTGCTGTATCTGTGCTCAAAAAAAAAGGCCTTTTACCAACCTTATGCCTGATCAGAGCAGGAGAACAGGAGCAGAAGGTGGCTGTGTGCAGCTGAATGCCTGTTTGCCCACTATTAACAAAGGAAATGCAAGTGGAAGAATTAGTAGAAAATAATTAAAGTAGTTGTGCATTTTCAGTCAGCATTTTACATTATTTTTAGGTTTGTAGCAAGTTTATACTATTAATGTGTATTAATACATACTATTATTACATAATAATATTTGTATTAATAAAATTATATAATGATCATAATTCCTAATTTGTAGCCATAGCCTAAATTCGAACTAATTCCTGATGTCAAGTAGAGTGTAATGCCAGAGTGACTTTATCAGTGACTCAGGCTCTTTGGCCAAGATCTGTCTTGTCAAATCTGAAAGGAGATTTCTCAGAGCAGTCAACAGCTCCATTTCAGACCACTGATCTCCTACATATGGAGACCCATACAGATGTTGAGGAACCCCATGCCTGTGGCATTTAAGTAAAACCTTATAAAATGAAGGCCTTGTTGCCTTTGTAAAATTATGGCTCAGCCTGTTACTTTGGCTAGAGAAGGACTGTGAGAAAAGTCCGTGAGAAGAAAAACAATCAGTTTTTACCCATGACAATGTAGTATCAACAGAAGCAAGAAAGTTAAACAACAGAAGGAGAAAAACAGCAACATATCCGCACCTGTTATTTTTCTGAATGCTTGAATGCTTATGCTATAGGTAGCCAATGGTAGTATATGGTAGTTAATAATAGCCAATGAGTCTATTGTAGTAGTTTAGCAGCCAGTGAATATGTAACACGAAAGATAACATACAAAAGGTGTAAAAAAGTGGCTGCTTTGTTTAATAAATGGCTTTTTGGCCCTTGAAAGAGGCACTGTCCGTGTGTGTCATGGCTGCCCCAACAGCGACACATGCCTGGGGACATGAGAAGCGGTGAGGGTACGTTTAGGGAGGATAAACACTTACAGGTTCCTGGTACAGTGGTGTGTCACTGTAACAAGTGTCCAGGGAGGTGGTGGAGTCCCCATCTGCAGAGATCTTCAAGATTTGGTGATAGAGGCATGGCCAACCAAATGAGAGTTGGCCATAGCTCTGTTTCAGGCAGGAGGCTGAACTACACAGCCACCAAGATCCCCTCCAGGCTGGCATTTCCGTGATTCTGCAGGACTGCTCAAACCCACACATGGTCCCAGCCTGGGAGAGGTGCTCAGGTCATATCCCCTTCCCTTTAACAGTCAGTTCAACTCTGCAAACAGCTGCCAAGGAAACAGTTTCTCTCCATCTTTCACCATCTACCCAGGTGCTTGGAGCTTATATGGAGTTGGTGAGACATGCATCTAGGCTTAGGATGGCAAAAAGGGAGACACCAGGAATTATCCAACACTTTTGCTGAAATCTTGGGGCTTGCAAGTGACAATAAGTCAAAATCATCAAGCCAGTTGAAACAAGGTCTGGTCCAGAAGGTAGGGGTCATGAGCTCTGACCCTGGAAGCCAGGCCTACCTATGTATTTTGCTTCCCAGAACACCCTGATAAAATGCAGAATATAGCCATTGGGAATACAATGCTGCTGCTCAGACCTCTCTCGTCCTAGGGCAATTTTGCTCCTGAAGCAGCAAAATTCCTTCTGATTAGGTTGCTGACAGAGGAGTCCTGGCAAATCTTCCTGCAGCAATGTAAGATGTGGTTGTGAGTACCTGTTTCACATCTCTGCTGCAGCTTTCTTTCACTTCCTAGAGCTGAGTTGGAGGGAAGGGGACATGTAGGGAACCTAATATCATTTCTGGATGGTTCTCATCAAGCAGCAACCCAACTTTCTTGCAAACATGAAATAACAAATTGGAGATTTTCCTTCTAAAGGCAGATGAGATCATGATGGTTGGAGGAACTTCAGCAGAAGTCTCCAAGGGCCAGAATGGGAAAGTTATGTGAGGATGCAGAAAGGGGCTTTGTAGGTTCTTCAGATGGGTCCTTCCAGCTTGGTGACCTCCTCTGCAGCTGCGCTCAATGGAACGAGGGATCTGCAGAGCAGAGCCTGATGCCATTCCAGTAGCTGGTTTCTGTTTGCAGGAAGGAAGCTTCTTGGCTCTGTGCAGTAAGTAGGTGGCCCAGCTCAATATATGTGGCCCCCCCAACAAAGGATGATGCTTTGGGCAGGGGGGTTGAAAAATCCAAACAGAAAACCTCCCTTGAGTTTCCTCTCCCTTCCTCCAACCCTGTCTGGTAGTTTTCTATAGCAGGGGCAACTTGACTCCCAGACAGAGGCAGCTCACAAAATATGAGTAAGTCTCAGGGGGGCAACACAAAGGCCCTTTGTGCTGTACGCTGTGGAGTTAATCATCAGTCACTCTTGTCTACCACCAGTCTCTATAGTCAGTTCCACACAATGTGATTATACCTCATGAAAGTTAATTTACCAAGCTGTTTAAATGCCTGTACAGTACAGTGAGCCTCCTCCCACCACTAGCATCTTTTTCAGCTGCTCCCCTGATGAGGATGCTTCAGGCTGGGTGGTCCCAGCAACACCCTGCAGCATTTTTCAGTCTTGTCAGCAGCCTGGAATAGGGTCCTTTCTTCTGAGTTTTTGGCTTCATTTCCCAGCCCCAGTTACAGGAGTCCTGTGGAAAATGATTTGAAGGACAAGAGGCAGCTCTGATAATGGAAAACGTCTGTGAGGGATTGGAACACTGGCTTGTAATCCTTGGACAAAACTGCCTCATTCAGAATAAGGGGAGGGGGGGAGGGGAAAGCATGCAGAACAAAGATCTTATTTCACTTCGTGAAATGAGCATGTGATGTTTTCTCTGGAATGCCTCACTTACAGACAGGCCCAAATTTTCCAGGGACCATGGCTTTTATTTAAGCTCAGACAAGGCCATAAATGGCTGTGAAAAGTATGTAAACTCACGGCTGATGTTAATTTGTCATTTCCAGGCTCTGCGATAACTCAGAGCCATGCCATTCCCAGGTTTGCATTTCCTGGGGAGTGGGGTGGTGGAAGAGGCCTCTAAAAGCCCTGGCCAGAGCCTCTGGACAGATGTCGTGTGCATCACGTAAAAATTTGCCTGGGCACAGAGTTACAAAGCATGGCTCCATCCAGACCTGTCTGCGTCACCTGGCCATTAAGTTTCTCCCACCAAACAGGGATAGGTATCCACAGGAGCTAAAACTGCCAAGCCAGATGTTTTGTCTGGAGCAGATGACCTCATACCTTGCTAAAGGAAGATGGAGGCAAGCTTGTAAAAGATACTGGAGATCTGGGTTCAGTGGACAGATTTTATTCAGCATTTTGGTCTCTACCAATGCTATATTAGACGGCTGTACCTCTTGCTGTGGGAAGTCATGGATACAGGCATTTAAAAAGAGTCAAAAGTTCAGACCCAATGAACACGCTCCTTTTCTAAAGGTGGGACTGTGCTAGTGTTAAAGTCAATGAACTTGTGAGTGTTGGTTGTCCAGATGGGATTTGGGAAGATGTCACACTTCCACCACTTATTTATCCCTTCCCTCAGCCTTTCAGAGCCAGGCAGGCCCCTCCAAATCTGTGCCATTCAGTTGGAACCTGTCCCCCTTTCCAAGCCCTCTGATGGTGCTTTCATTCTTCCTTTTTGCTTATGGCTTGCTTTGCTCATCACCTCCACTCGGTTGTTCTGCCAGAAGGGTGTCTCTCACCTCCTTTGCCTTGCTTTCAAACAGAATTCAGCAGTCACTGCAGTGCTGCACTGGCCCAGAGGAGTGAGTATGTCATTTGAGCTTGCCCATCCAGCTCTCCCAGTTTCCATTCTCCTGGGACAACTCATTCGGTTTGTAATCACAACTTCTTATCCACTTTGCCTCCTATCACTAACATTTCCAATTCAAAAGCTTTCTCTCACACAGGTTGAAAGCAGTGACCTTTTGCTTTGGATTGGCTTTGTTTACAGCTATTTATCCTCTTCTTACACGTAAAAGGTCTGGCACAAATCGTGACCCACTGGGTCAGCTTGGCTGCAGCAGTTAAAGGCCAACATGTTCAAATATGGATGTCTAAGGTCTGACACTTTCTCCGTACGCATCACCTAATGCAACAACCATATTTTCAGGCACTCAGCAACTGCACTTGCCAGCCCCTGTAGCAGGGCTGAGGGTGCTTAGCATCTCCATGGGAATGATAGCTCTGGTTAAAGACAGGCAATGCATGTCTGTATGAAGGAAAACTAAAACCCCTTGGTTTCCATTGTCTAGCCCAGGGCTGGGAGGGGAATATATGATTTCATAGCATTGCTAAGCAATGACAAGAGCTAATCTCTAGGGTGAGCTGTGTTTACTAACACATTGCACATTTTCTTGCTTAGCAGCATAATTTCTCATTTTATAAGAGTCCCTGAACTCATGTTTATATTTTAGGTCAGCTGTCCAAACTTACACAGCCAACTCCCAAACTTTCTCATGTACACCACCAGAACAGACATCCTGAATCTGTATACAGAACATCGCAGCAGTCTGTAGTTAAAAAAGGCTGTGTCGACCTTTCCTTCAGGTCTCACAGACCCCTGGTGAGTCGCAGAGCTGCTGTTCCACACCCAGTCCCCACTGACCCAGGCACGACTCACATAGCTCAAACACATTTTGGGCAGCAAATTCCTGAATGCCTTCTAGCAAGTATTCCAGGCTCTGCCATGGGCTGGGACAAATAGCTATGTGTGTGTGATCATGTTCTATGCTAGCAGGTTGCCCATCCTTAGAGGATGAGAAATGGCTAGCAAAATTATTCCAAGTGGGTGGGACAACCTGAGAACCTCTGTCCTCTGAACCACAGAACTGACTGGCACAGTCTGTGAGGTTTTTCCATATGTATAATGTAAGGGTAAGGAGAAGGTAGCTACAAGACCTGAGCTTGAGATGTGCTCTGACAGTCCTGTAGCATTGCTGAGAGACAGGATCTGCTGCTGTGGCAATTGTTTGAATGGACTGGTGGCATCCTGGGTTGCACTCAATTTCTACTATCACACAGCTGTGAACAGATCATGCAGATTAACAGACATCCCTAGACAGAGCTGCTCAGTGGAGGGTCACCTCAGGGTCTCTGAGCTCCCACATCTCACAGATGGATTGTGTGGTGTTAAGGCACACAAAAGACTCTACACAAAATCTTCCCACACCTCTGTAGGTTCATTAGCTGTGTGTCCTTGCCCTCCCCAAGAAGGGACTGGCTGCACACACCCCAGCACCTCCTGTGATGTTCATATTAATCCTTAAAATGGTTCTTCCGGCACTTGGCGCTCTGACTTGGTAGTCAAGATCCATAGGTCCCACAGCCAAGCCACAAGTGATGACCTTTGGCTGCTGAAGAGAGAGTGCCTGCTTCTTTACAGCAGGATGGCAGGTGCTAGCAGACCTCCTGGAATTTTTTCTGGAGTTTTCATTCAAATGTTAAGCTTGCCCCTGCGTGACAGCAGCAATTGAGAGGTGACACAAGTGAGTGGCATGTAAAACACTCGTGTTTTGTTGTGATATAATTGATAGATTGTAACGGCCTGTGCCTGAGCTCAAGACATCCTGGGTTGATTTCCTGCTACATTCATGAGCACAAACCCCCTACTGTTTCAGCTAATGGAGAAAGTGCTCTTAATTGTGCGAGCCAGGATTTGCTGGTGGCAGATAACTGCTCGCTCTGCAGCAGTAGTGTGTTGGGGATAGGGTGCCTGGGTTATTGTATGGAATATGGCAGGGCCAAGTACATCTTTGTAGCTCAATCACGCACAAAGTAGCTGAAATTTCATCCGGCCACAGAAGAGTTCTAGGTTTGACTCTATGCTCTGCCAGAAATGACCTTAGCAACTCCTCATTGAATGTGTCTGCAAAATCAGGGAGATAATGGGGAAGGAAGAGGAAGGCAGTGATGATTATTTCCTCACTTTTGGAGAATAGTGTCATATGTAGCAATTAGTGCTGTGAAGTGCATGTGACAGTAGCAGGTGTGGAGTCAAGCTGGGACTCTGCCTTGCAGTGTTTCTCCATGGCAGTGTGTACCTGCATCCTGCTTTGTGAGGTAGCATTACACACAAGGAAATCCATATTACGAATCAGATGGGCCCATTCAGCTGCCTGTACAATGGACAACTCACCTTATCTTGATACCCGTCCCAAGACTTAATTCGCTAGGCTTCTGCAGTTGCCTGTTGCATTATCAAACTCTCTCTGAGGGGCTTTTGGGGTCAGACTCAAATCCAACAAACTGAGACAGTAGCACATAGGCTAGGACCCCACAAAATAACTGTGGATACAGATATCTTGCAAGTGATTGCCTCATTTGGATGGAATAAGGGTTTTGCTCATCTGAGTGATAAGCCACATCTCCTCTGCACCAGGATAGATGTGCCATCGCTATGAAGCAGTCTCTGTGACCAGTCATCATCTACACAATGGTGGAAGCACACATCTGGCAGCTGGGATAGCTCTTATTCCCCATCAGGCTGGGGGGCAGCCTTGTAGATGCCATTGGACTGCCTGGGAACACTGTTTCCTTCATGCCAGCTGTTGATCCAGATGCATGAGACGTGTTCTTTGTATGTAAAGAATCACAGTAATTCTCACTTGGAATGAGTAATTCTCATGGAATGAGTAACTCTCATTCCATATCTCCAGAACACAGCTATTGGGCTTGTCAGTTCAGAGGTGTTTGGCCATGGACAAGCAGCATCCTAGGGAGCACTTTCAGGGAATTGTATCAAACTGCTTCTGGATAGCTAGGATTTCTTTTGTGAGAGTGCTTTTAGTTTGAAGGTTGTGCCAAACTTAATGGATCAAACAAGTTCATTGAATAATTCAGGTTGGAAGAGACCTCAGTCTATCATCCTGCTCCAAACAGGGTTTCTTCTCCAAGCTGACAAAGCCTTGTGTCCTCAGCCTCTTTACAAAGGGCACGTGCAGGAGCAGAGTCAAAAATAAGAGTATTTCACTTACCTGTGCTGCATCTTGGCCTGGCAGCAGTGGAGTGCACTGGCACAAGGAACATGCTGAGACAGAAGCATGCCACACTGATGAGGGTAGATTGACTGTTTCCACACTGAGGCTTTGACACAGATTTTTCTTTCTTACACCATGACTTGGATCCAAGTGTAGTTCAAGCCTTTGAGGTACTGTGAACATCAAGGTAGCCTTGGCCAGCCTGTGGCAAATGCAGAGTGGATATGGTTACACTGACTGGACATGGGCGCAGTTCTGTGCCCACTCCTCATGGGCATGGGTTACCTGGGTTTGTGCACATGGGTGCTGGGGTTTGATGAATTCTCTGAAGAAATTATGCCTTTGGGAGCTTGTCTTAGATTAGAAAAGCTCACCTTGAATTAGGGATACCAAGGATAAAGTTTAAGGGCCAAGTTGTCAAAGTATTTAGGCATTTTACTGCTCCAGCTAATGGAATATTCAAAAGCCCATCAAATGTATTAACCATTAGAAAATGCATTTTATACAAACCGCATAGGCTGCTAGTGCCAGACTTGTGTGCCCTTTGGTCAGTAATGTCCCCAGCACAACCTGCAAAAGAAAGACATCTGCTAGGGGAGAGAAGAAGGGAAGGTATAGCACTTTATTACATCAGGTCTGAAACAGAGCTTTAAGGAATAATGATTAGTACAAATGCTGCAGCTGGAGCAGGAGCAAGAAATGAGGAAACCACAATGAGAAAGAAAATTACAAGAGCAAGGGAATGAAGCAAAAAACAAAACCAGAAGAATAGAAAAAGAAAATATCTGTATTTAACGAAGTGCAGTCTGCAAAGTAACCAAACTCCAGAAAAGTAGTTACAGACTTGAGTCAGCACTGCCAGGTCAGGGGGATACCTGGAGAAGGCTGCTGCAGGCCTGAGTTCTCAAAGAAGGTGGTAAGGTATCTGTGTGATCCCTGTGTTACAGCTCTGGGGACCCTCACACTGGCCTTGCGGTCATCCTAGAGTTCATTTGGGTCTGACGCCCACATCTTTGAGGGTATAACCCTGCTCCAGGCTTTCCCCTCATGTCTTGCAGTCCTGGCCTATGTCTTCTGTGAAAACCCATATATCCCTTGGCCCTTCCTCAGGTGCTGGCAGTCTGGTCCATGAGGAGTCACTGCTCACATAGCTCAAGACAACACAGATGTCTTCAGTGCCACATGAGCTGAGCCTTCTCAGCTACAACCTTAATAGGTTTGCTACTCAAAAATAATACCCTGCCTCTTAATTCCACCAAATAATGTTGCTGCAAATTTCCTAATCTTCAGTGGGAGAGACTATTGTCCCATCACAAAGGCCTCTTGCCAAACAACTTGGTTTCTTGAATTGTAACCTAAAACACAGTGCAGAAAGGGCAATCACTGACTTCATCGCAGCACTCTGAGCACAACCCCATCCCTTAGGGCAGATGTTTCATATGGCAGGGGAAATGGGGAGACATGAAGGATGTGGGTGGTGAATAGGAGTGAGGTAATGTGGAGAGAGTGATGTCATGGTATAGCCACAAGGGTTGGGTGAGTGAGGGCTTAAGAAGTAATTTTTGGCGTGTTTAGCCTCATTTCCTGGGAAACAGAGGCTTACAGTATCACTTTGGGTGTATATGTGTGCACATGCTGTAATAAGGGAGAGGCTGAGGCTTCACAGTAACCCTCATGAGGCACCAGAGATCCAGGGGAGTGATCTTGACAGTGCCCCAAGAATGGAGAAAGCCTCAGCTGAAGCCTACATTTTATTAAACACAGGAGAATGTATCCACCCATGAGTTGTACACTTGCATGAGTCCAGGCTTCCCTTGCTCTGCTTCTCAGGCAACAACTTGTTACTGAATTTCAGTTGTGCAGCCACTTGGGCATAAGTGTGTATCTCAAAATTTGCAATCCCATATGTATAACAAAATGTTTGTTTTAGAAATACCAGTGACTGGAAAGTAAGTGTCAGCACAAATGAAATACTGGTATATGTAATAGAAAAACATCTTCTCTGTAGAGCAATGATTCCAAATTTCTTTGGCCCACCAGAGCATTGCAACCTTCAAAATTTCAGGCAAGCGTCGTTCACCCTTATAATGAAGCTTTTAGCTGAAAGCATTTTTATGATACTACTTTGGTTGTGTAGCCAGCAATGATGAATTACCTCATCCATTATGGCCACAGCTTGAAAACACAACTGTAAATGCATTTGCTTTCCCCTTATTCTAGTGCTTCTGATTCAAGCTGCGTGTTTTGGGTCCATCACGAAAGAGCAAAGATTCCCATCAGATTTATTTGTCATGCACTCAGGTTGTTCAGACTGTTCCTTTACAGTTTACAGTTTTAAATGGTGAAAGTTTAGAATAAAGTGAAAAGTTTGTCAGATACCATGTAATTGGTTATAAAATGTGTGCCTTTGTACACAGCAATAAGGCTCTGGTGTCTGCACTGAGACTGTTTTGTGCTGCGTGTGATGGAAAAGATAACATACCTTTCCCTGCCTCAGTAAGGTTCCTGACATGGCAGATACCCACAATCTCACAAACAACTCTGGCTCCATCACCGCCCTCACCTTTCCAGTAAAGGGCTAAGGACTGTTCCTGCCCAGTCTACCAGAGAAAGACCTCTCTGCACACAGAAGTTTTACGTGATTTAAAGGGGTAGCTGGACAAATGCCTCTCTCCACTCGTGGATGCCTGTCTTGTGGTCACCCTTTCTGATGCTCGTATGAGAGACGCTTTTTGGTTTTTACTTCTACCCATTTCCACAATAGAAACCAACTTGTAGAAATACATTTTCATGTACCTGAATATCAACACAGAGTGGGAGATTTAATCCTTTACCTTCTGTTCCATATTTAGTCCTTTGAGTACACAGAAGAAAAACCCATGCTCATGGTGACCTACATAATCCAGCGCACTGCCTAATCACACTTACATGAGGTGGCTGCCCGTGGTATCAGGGAGGGAATGCAGGTACTGGGAGACCCCTGGTAGTGCTCTGTTCTGAAGTGTGATATGAGTTTACCCTCTGGAAATAGAGATCCTCCTCATGTAGCACAAGTTCCACAGAGCTGAGTTTCAAGCAGACAGAAATTGATGAATCTTTTAAAATGTATTTATCATTTGCCATTTGTTTTTTTCTTATCGTGGCACTCACTTCAGGGTGACTCAGGGTGAGCTGCTGCAAACTAGAGGCCAGCTGATTTCAGCCATAACTGTGCCTGTGCTGTATCATGAGGCAGGGCAATCAACGACTCCAAAACAAAGAGGTACGTCGTGAAAGGTGAGTTTAAAAAAACCAAAATCAAACAATGAAAACCTCATTGTTCAGTGAAATAATTAGACATCTCTTCAGGATGGATTTATAGGCTAGTACCATTCACAGACAGAAGCAGAACTTGCTGGGGAGGATGCTTTATAGATGCAAAATTAGTAACAGTAGTCCTAAAAAACAAAATTGAATAAGGAAGCAGAGCCTGAGGAAGCACAGAAAAATGGCACAGCTGCCATGAACAGACCAGATGTGGGCTAATCTAGGGTAACTCTTCCCAGAGTTTTCTCCTTCCAGCATGATGCTGGAGTATTCTTTGGTCTTTGTGAATGAGGACAGTACACATGCCAGCGTCTCCATTGGTGCCCTCCTGCATTGAGGGCACAGAATAAAGCAGGAAAAGAAGACAGTTTATGGGCATGCTTGGTCAGAGTGAGATGGTATTTTAAAGCCAGGGGTGTCATTGTTGGTTACAACAAACCTCAAAACTCGAGAAAATGCCCTTGACAACTGGTGTCATAGTGTTGCTTGCTGTGACAGAGATTTCTGTATGTGCTCGGGGCAATGAGTCTCTTTGCATTGTCAGATCCTTCCTCCTAGCTACTAGAGGCTACTGAAATTCAGAGATGAAGAGATAAAACAAGAGAATCACACGTATTTATACACAAATAAGCAGCACCAGGCATTTCAGGTGGGATTTTGAGCCCCTGAGCCAGGTGTGAAGCCCTGGCTGCCTGTTTTGCTCAGCGAATGTTTGGATCCCAACACATATGGGTCTAAACCCTCATTTTTAAACCTGCCTGCATCCCGACATGAGTGACACCTGTAGCTGTGGCCAGCACTTCAGTGGCCTCAGGGCTGGAGCGTGGGGGTGGGGGGACAGTGGGTTGAGTCGGTGAGTGACTCCCGCCTGTGGAGAAGCCACCTCCTGCCTCAGTTTCCCCATTTTTGTGACAATGTGGGGGGCGGCTGCGACCCGTCGGCGGGATGCTCTTGGCCTGGCTGGCGGGCATCCGCGCCCCGGCATGGCTGTCGCCACTCCTCCTGAACCCCCACCGGTGCAGGGCTTGGGGAGCCTCCCCGGACCCGCGTTCTGCCGGGCAGTGTGGGGCGGCAACCGAGTGCCCTGGACGCCCCTCAGCCTCCTGCTGCCTTCAAAGGCCGCCGAGGTCGCCGTGGGGCGCCGAGGGGCCGGCGGCGGGAGGCACGGGGGCACCGCCGAGGGGCGGCGGGCAGCGGGCGGGGGCCGGGGAGGAGTCGGCCCCGG
>VZTI01004115.1:327149-382386 GCA_013397865.1 Struthidea cinerea
GGGAAAGTCGCAGCCGGGGCGGAGGGGGAAGTTGCAGGGCCGACGGGCGCCTCGGTGGGGGCGAGGGGCTGTGACCCCGCCGGGGCTGGACCCCTGCATCCCGCCGCCGGGACGGGCTCCCCGGGGCAGCCCCCTTTCCTCCCTCCCTCCTTTCCTCCATCCCTGCCTTCCTCCCTCCCGCGCGCTCTTTCCCTCGCTCTTCTTTTTTTCCTTTCTTTCACTGCAATGACATTGAAAACCTTTGAAAGCCCCCAGCTGCAACCCCCCCAGCTCTGTTGACAGAAAACAAACGGTGCTTGCAGTCCCGGTTGCGGCGGCCTCCCTAAAAAGTGAAGTCAGAAACAAAATATTTGATAATTACGGCAGGGGAAATGTGGAAGTGATTTGAGGAAAATGAACTCAAGCTGGGCTGGGAAGGGAGGCTGAGACTGCCTTCGGAGGAAAACGGTCCCGCTCGGGGGGCAGCTCGTCCTCCCTCTCTGCATTTTTTCTCCCTACATATTTCTCCCAGATGGCGAGACCCACCCTAAAGCATCGCAGTTTGGCTCCGTGAAAAAAAAAAAAAAAAAAAAAAAGGCATAAACACGTCTGGGTCCCTCTTTTTCTACCTCCCACTCGTGGACTGTGCTGCCTGGGTTATGGTAAAGAGTGGGGTTTAGGATGGAGCCCATCGCTGTTGGTCTCTCTCCCTGAGCAAAGCTCTTTGTGAACTCCCCGCCGCGGCCACGTGAGGAGCAGAGGTGAGACAGGGTGGTTGTGAGCCAACACTGTCAAGCTTTGGTCGGTGCTGTCATGAAAACCAAGGGGAGTGGGACTGAGCTGTAGTATGGACTAGCATTTCACATCTGCCTGTACATGATAATATTGTAATGCACTTTCTTCCTGAAGTGTGACATACTTATGTAGTGAGCATTTCCATGCATGCTGTCCAACCCTGTCCTGAAAAAGCCAAATCATGTTTATTCATTTTCTTAGGAACCCTAAATAAACCTTAACCAGTTCTGGTCAGTATACACCGACACCTCTGTAGGAAGAAGGCACACAGCATCCATAAGAAAAATTATAATAACAGCTAAATAATGATGGCCCTGGTCTGAGTAAAGCCTTCTGAGACCAATAGCCCAGAGAAACATAGCCAAAATATTATTTAGCCCTGTATTTGTGATTTTATTGGTGTCACTAACATTGTCAAAGTGCTAAATCCTGCTTTTTGCCTAATGTTCTCTAATTTGTAGTACTTGGATAGCTTCCCAGCTGTAAGTACTGTCTTGTCTCTGTGTCTCACCTGCAAACTGAAAGTAAGAAAAATGTACAACCATCATATTCAAAACTTGGTTTTAAAGGCCAGTTCATGCTTGAGTGAATAAATGAATTATTATGACTGGCTCCAGAGATAATGGTCCAAGTGGCAAACCAGTGAACGTTTTGGTTTGATTCCAGTCTAAGTTCAACAAAACTTGAGATTGATGACTGAGGTCTGGGTCTGGTTTCAGGGAAAATTGACACTTCAGGCAACTTTTGTTTTGGGGATCAGTTTGATTTCTCTTTGCTAGTAGCTTCCAAGTGGTGAACATCAGTCACGGGTAGCATCCCACCCTCTGGGATATTTAGACCTTCTCATTTTCTAGGGAGTGGGCTGTGCTTGAAGGTGAGCTGCTTGTAATTCAGAGACAGCTTTGATGGTTGCCCACTTCTAAATGTTTCTTCTTACTGCTCTCCTGCATCACCGGCATTCAGTAAGATTAGTGTGGCATTTTCCTCTGTGGTTTTCCCTTTCCAGATTTTGGAAGCGATAACCCTCTCTATGCCTTCTGTTACTGCTGCAGCTTGCACTTTGTGCCTTTCAGTACATTCAGAATATTCACACTGAGCCCTAAGCTTCTAATCCTTTTGTTAGCAAAACTGTATCTGAGTTTTGCTGGAGTTTTTGTACAACACTCATTTCTACAACATTGTTAGGTGCATAATTAGAGTCTTTAAAGAAAGAAAGAAATTGCTTCAGTAAATGTTCCTGGCATAACTTCATGCAGACTGGAAAATCTGAGGCATGCCAGAAGTTGGGAGCTTTTCTTGGCCTGGTTCAGTAATAGTCACAAGAGCAATAGACGGTGAACTGTACTCCTCGGATGGAGGCCAGCCACCAGCTTCAGACAGCCCTTTTTATCTCTCTCTTCCTGGGTCAGACTCAATGAGGTGGCTGTTCACTCACATTAACAGGGATGCTACAGACGTGAAGTTACTCATATTCTCAGCTGGGGCTCCCAAAGCATATGGAATGATTTTTGGGAAGCATCCATCATGATAGAGGAAAAGGGAGAGGCTTGAAATGTGTGTTGAATGTATTAAAAGTCAATCAGTTGTTCACATCCTGCTGGACTAAGTTACCTAGTTAACACTGGAGAGGAGTCCAGTTACTGTTTGACTGTATCCATCAGGTCTGAAGGGTGGTGTGTGGGACCACTTCCATACCAGCATCATTCTGTGTCCCACCAGGATATTTGTTTCACAATAAGAGTGAGGGGTTTTCTTGTTCTCATTTTCACTTAAACCTGTTTCAGAATCTTCAAGAAAGTTATTTTCACCATGAATTTTAGATGTTAGCAAAGAGGTTTACGCCAGCATGAGTATATTTGTGTGAGCTGTGGATACAAGTCCTTTCTTGAATCCAGCCTTGCCAAGAGAAGAGGTCACTGACCTGGCCTGCCTTCTGCTCCTTTCCAGTTTTCTGGCCATTCAGATTAATCTCTGGGGCCTGTAGCTGTTCTTCCGAACTATCCTTAACCCATTTCTGGCCAAATGAGCCAGCCTTTGGAAAGAGTTGTGTGTAAATGGTTTAATCTCATTAGTCTCATTTTGGCTAAAAAGGGCAAGCAGAGGAAGGCCAGTGACTCTCCTCTTGTGAGGAGATGTACAGACAGATCTGAGCGAGAGTGTGGTGACAAATATCTGGAGGCAGATTTATAACCTTTCCTAAAAGCATGGTGTTTGCAGTGTCTACATCTGTTGTAACCTTGGGATGAATTTTTTTCACCTGACCTCCGTTTCCCTCAGTGTAATTTTTCTATAGGAAAAGCTGAAAAGGGATGTAAATAGGGAGAGAAAAGGCAAAGGTTTCTGTTTGCTTAACTCACCTAAGTGCTTCCTCTTGATCTGACTTGGCTGCTTTTTCATGTAAGGAGAGCAACACTTCAGCCTTTCCAAGACTTGTGCCCTTTGCCAGCAGAGTACTTGTGTGCACCAGGGGATTTGGAGCTGGGAATTCAGATGGTCTTCACAGGACTTGGTGTACTTCCTCCCATTGGGCTGTTCACACAGTCTGGCCAGCATCATGAGCTTGCTGTGGTCAGACTTTTCCCACATTTTTGCAATGGGCAAAACCTAAAAACTGCTGTCTTAATAAACGAAACTGATTAAATTTGAGATCCTTATATAATCACATCGCTGTATTTGGCCCTGAAGCCATCATTTTAAGAAATTTGCCTTTTGAAATTAAATGATGGAGACTTTGTGAATAGTTCAGTCCTGCTTTCACTGCTAATTTAGCCAGGACAGTGGACAGAAAAGGCAACATGCTGGCAATCATGTGGGTAACTCAGGCTGTTTTTAATACGCATTGGCTTTGTGCAATAAAACCCAGCAGTAACACATTCATAAAATAATGTAATAAAAGTGACTTCCCAGGTCTAGTCTAGCAAGCAGATCTTCAGTGGAAGGAAGATATTTAGCTTCTATT
Source organism: Struthidea cinerea (assembly GCA_013397865.1). Lineage (NCBI taxonomy): Eukaryota > Metazoa > Chordata > Aves > Passeriformes > Corcoracidae > Struthidea > Struthidea cinerea. The sequence continues at coordinate 330,883 of VZTI01004115.1, forward strand.
TTTGGAATGGAAAAAATGCATCCATTTTTTCTCCTTGAGCTGGTTTTGGAGTGATAGGTGTCTTCCTTCTTGAAATCCTTCCCTTGAGTGCCCGACCGAGGATTGCTAGAGTTGCATCTCAAGACAATAAGCGCCTTTTAAATGGGGAGGCAGGGAAGAAGTGATTCTACCCTGGAAGCACAGCAAAGGCTCATCTGCGCAAAGCCTATTTTTTAAGGTGTGTGCTGTGCCACCAGCGAGTTGCTCTGCTGCAGATGTCCCAGGAATCAGAGTCTCGGAGATGGACCGAGTGGTTCTGACTGAGGCACCTCATATTGTGCTGAAGTCGCTGGCCAAATGCCCCATGTAGGAGTGTTTAAACAATCTCCCTGGCTGTTCTGAAGGGGCTGTAACCTCTGAGCAGCAGCATGTGTGGCACAAGCTCCGCAGTAGACGCAATGTCGTGTAGTGCTTACATGTCCGTGGCACCCAAATGCTGCTTCTCAGATGGAGCTGCTGTCAGAGCCGAGCTGCTTTGTGCGAACGCGCCAGTGGCTGAGTGAATGACTTTATCTGCCAGAGTGCAAATTCCTTGCCGGTAATTAACAGGGGGCTGCTGCTGGGGGCTGCCGAGGAGGCGGCTCTGCTCCCAGCACAGGAGGAAGGGACTGGCTGAGTCTCCTGTTGCATTTTCCAGCTGCTGTTATTGGTACAGCTGCTTACCCATCGGGAGGCTTCAGGGCACCTTTGATCTTCCTTGTGTGGTGTTACATGAGCTGGGGAGTGTTTCTCTTTGTACAGAAGAGAGTTTGTCACAAGTCTCAGCCAGATGTATCTTCCCAGACCGATGAGACTCCCATTAACCAGGCTGTGTTTTCTGCCACATATCCTGTGAGCTAGATGAGATTGGTTCCCAGAAATGCCTTGTTTACCTGGGTTGCATCTATCTTTGCAGGGAGGTTGGCTTCTGCTCTGCTGTGGTAGCTATGCTAATCTGTGAATAACCAGCATTTCCTTGGAGAGATTTATCTCTCAGAGAGTTGTCTCTGAGTTTAGCAAGGGAAAAGAGCAGCCTGCTGTTGTGCTGTGAAGTGTGTACTTCCTTCTACAGCTGCATCTGGGTGGTAGACAAGGGGGTTATATACATCTGGACTTTAGCAGGGGCTGTAGGTTTTGCCACAACTGTGTACAGAGTTAGGTGTGAGCTGGTTTAGAGCAGGGGGAGTATTTGCTCTCAGCTGTGGGGTTCTGATTGCAACTCCTCAGTAGTAAATAAACAAATGGCAGATAAGCAGGTCTGGAGGCTTCAAAGCTCCATTAAAGCACAGATAACTGTAGTACAAGCAGCGACTGTGTGGCATTTTCTTGCTCCTTTTTCTCAAGTGTGCTTCAGTTCTGATCTGGACTGAAGACACCAGCTAGCAGTAGTGAGTGACTGTCCCTTCTCTGCCTTGCAAACTAGCTACCCACAGGTGAAGTTCATATAGGTTGCTGTAAAATTTTAGTACCTGCTCTGTGTAGTTTTGTCACTTATTACATTGTACCTCTTGGTTTTGGCATGGACCCTGTGGTTGTGTGGAAATGGTTTAGATGTAAGCTGCCTGTGAGAGTTGAAGAAAAGCAAATTCATGCTCCCGTCTGCAAATGTGTAATTTCTTGCGGACGTCTGCACCTTGTTTGGAGGGCATCAGGAGGCCTATAAGCTAGAAACAAATTGGAGGCTCCTCTTGGACCAACATACTGGAAAGAGCAAAGAATTTGGGGTGGATGATTGGGGAGGGGTTTGGTATCTCATTAAGATTCAGCTGGAAGTGAAGCCCATATTTCCACTGTTTGACAGCTCAACAGTGTTTCCCTTGGCTGTACAGTCAACTGCTGTCCCAGAGATGGACCTCTAACCACTTTCTCAGAATACCTTAACGCTGTGTAATGGACCCCATAGAACCCAGCTTTTCTTGTTGTTCCTTTTCCTTAGTCCTTCCTTCCCTTCCCTTCCCTTTTGCACTGCAAAGAGCAGCAAACCAGCGTGAAGGAACAATGGAGAAAACAGATAAAAACACCAAGGCAAAGCAGCTGCATTTCATTTGCAGGAGGAGAGGATTTGCACACCTTATGCTCCAAGCATAGTAGGACTGGTTGGACAGCTATTTGTTATCCACTGCTGGTTGTCCCTAGCCAGTACATGTTCCTTCTGATCCCATCCCTGCTTCTTGCTTAGAGTCCTGAGACAGGATCAAGGGACCTTGGGAATATGAATGCCAGTGGAGCTTCCCGTGCTTAATCAGCTTTTTCCCAACAACGAAAGTTTTCAAGAAACAGTGATTTGAAGATTTTTTTTTTCAATAACCAGAAACAAATTCTTTATTTCTGGATCTGTGAGGAGTTCTAGAGAGGTCATGGAAAGACTTGCTTTGGAGGTACCCGTGGCAGGAGTATGACTCAAGCCTGTTAAGTCTTACAAGTCACAGGAGGGGAGAAGAGGATGTTAAAGTCTGGGATAAGAGGGAAGCAAGTGACAGGAATGGGCTGGCAAAGGTACCTGCCTCTGATGGAGAGATGTACTGGTGAACCTTGTCCTAATGCAGGAGCCCATGGCTTGGGTGTACTTCTTGCCATCGGAAATGCCATCCTTTCCTGCCTTTTCCTTGTCACCCTGCTGCCATGGTGAGATATTTTGGGGCTTGAGTGTCAGAGGCAGAATGAGGAATTTCTGTCCATCCACCAGGATGGGCTTTGGCAGGTGCTGGCCAGCTGATAAGTTGGCCTCCAGTGCTGTGTTGTCCAGGGATTGTTTTGACAGCAGAGCCTGTTGCTGTTTTCCGGACAATGAATCGATCTGGAGGACTGTTCCTGGGAAGGTGCCCCTCCACGCTAGAGCAGCCCCTGCCATTTAAGCACTGGTAATTTTAGCCCGAAGCCAAGAGCTTTCCTTCTGCATGATGTAACTTCTTGCATATGTACTTCTTGCTGCTCTGGGACTTTCTTTCCCCTCCCGGTTTTGGCGGCTTTTTCATGTTTATGTTCAAGGAAGCTTAGGTATGAGGGATTGGAATTGTCTCGTTTCCTATATGTAGGAGGAAGCGATTTCATTGGGGAATTTTTGCAATGTCTGGATCATTTAGTTGTCTGGGTGAGTAAAATTCCTCAGGGATAACTGTAAAGGTTGTGACCGAGCTCTGGTCTGCAGCTCGTGCATTCAAACCCAGGGTTCTGGAAGATTAAGGTGGCAAGGGACCAAGCATTCATGTCGGAGGCATCGCCTTCAGCTTGGCAGAAAAGCTGCAGTATTCCTGTCTGAGGGCAGCGTGTTTGCTCCACATGATGCGAGCTCTGGGGTAGTCCAGTCCTAGGACAATGAATGCCACATGAGTAGTGTCAGCCTAATCTTCAGGCAGTGCTCTCCCTCTCCAGTTGCCCTGTGGATGGATGATGGAGAAGTAAGGTTGCAGCAGAGGCTCAGTTTCTCACAAAGCTCTTTTTCTCACATCCCCAGGACTAGGCTTGGACCCGTTTGTAGAGAGTGATGTGTAAGGGTAAGGAGGAGCAGGTTAAGAAGGGAGTACTTTTTTATTCTTTACTTGTTCGGAAAAACAGACTCTTTTTTTCTACAAGGTATCACTGCGTGCCCTGGGATCAGTAGCTGCTTGTACAAACCGTAGCCATTAGTGTCTTATCAAATCCAATTTTACACATCTCTGATAAGTGATGCCCCCTTCCTGTTCTGTGAAAAATTATACCATGCTCTGGAATATCTCAGAATTAGTAAGTTTATCTTCACAGTCCTCTCCTGTGAACAAGTAGACCATTAATCTTCTTATTCTGTCCCAATGGTCCTAATTACACCCCCCTGTTCAATGATAATCAGCGCCTCAGCGCCTCCCCCATGCCATTATCTCCACTTTGTACATGTAGCCAGTTTATGGCACCCCTCAGCTCAGGGCTTAGCACACCTCTTTTAATCTCCTTGTAGCTCCCTTCCTCCTGTCAATGCAGGAAAGGAAACAGAGATGTATGTGGTCTTATTCTCTGTTTGGTGTTACCTTTGAACCTTCTCAAATAACTTTTAAACCAAACAGCTGCCCGTTTCAGCCATGTTTAGCAAAGTGTACTCATTTCCTACAGGATACTGTGTTGCTCTGAGTTTTGTAGAAGTAGGTGCAGTGGTACAGTACTTACTGCCTTACCAGAGGGAAAAGCTTGAGTGTGAGATCAGCTTCTACTGCAGGCCAGAGAAGCAATTTATGAGCATTCCCCAGTGATTGTGGTTCATACCTTCATAGCCACTAAATGCCATCAGCCTCAAGACGAGAATCTGCGAGAAGCAGTTTGTAGAACAACTTATTGTTGCTCAACTTTGAACTCAGTGCTTTGTCCTCTGCTCTTTGGCGCTCAGAGCTGTGTGCAGTCCCCCAGGAGGGTGTCGTGGAGCTGAAGCATAGCTAATCAGGGGGCACAAAACGTGGTTTGTTAACCTCGTGTGCACCTACACCCATGCACACAGAGCCACTGTACTCAGTCCTGTTACTTGCCAGTAACTCCTGCAACGCAGACCTGGGATGGGAGCATGCAGGATGCAGCAAAATTTGCAGTCAATGTGGATTATTTGTGGATTTCCTGTCTTGATTGGTGAGTGTTAAATTTTACTGTGGTATGTGAATAGCCTGAAACCACACAGTGCCAGCACCGTGCCTGGGCCACTCCTGACTTTGTGCACATGAAAACTGAAAGGGGTGGGAGAACAGCTGGATGTTAACACCGCCTCGCAAATCTCTGCCAAGCTCTTCTGCAGTGCAGCAGCACATATCCAGATGCTGGCATGAGTTAGGCCATCCTGGCTGCAGATGCAAGATCAACAGTAAACCAGCATTAAACAGAGACAACTATTTGGAGTTTGGGTTTTTTGGTTTTGTTTTTACTTTGGGTTAATATTTATTTGCTGTGGGGTTTTGGCAGGGTGGAGGGACTACAGCAGACTCTGATCATCTGTGGTTCAAACACTTTCAGAGCCTGTGGGCATCAAGAAAATGCAAACGGACTCTTCTCTGCTGACCAATTTGTCCTCACTCTTAGCGTGATGCCACGATTTGTATGTAAGCTTTGGGCAAGGCACCTTATTCCTCTAAGCTGTGGTGCTCACATCTGTAAAACAAGGATAATGATGGTGCTGTGGCTCACAGCAGGGTTTATAAAGCTGAATGCATTCCTGTTAAGAAAGGTTTAAAAGCTCTCGTATAGAAGGTGCAGCAGGCATTGCAGAGGATCATTTTCCTTGTCAGCAGTGATAACAATAGTAAGAAAAATGGAGACAAAATGTAGACCAGAGTTGCTGTGTGATACAGCAGTTTCTTGCCAGGCAGTAAAGAGGTGCAAAAAGGGCCTATATGGGCCACCTTTAAGGTGTGAGCCAAGAGCTCACAGATGGAAAAGAGGTGGTTGAATGTTTCGATGAAGCCAGAGAGAGAAAGAAGCAGGTCATCAAGTGGGAGAGCTGGGGTATCTCAGAGGGGATTGCACTTCTGGGATGCATTTGTTCTCACAGGGGAGCAGTAAGGACCTCTCCATCCCTGTGTATCTCAGAGTTGTGCTGTAAGGGGAGCACTTGACATTAAGGCAATGTAGATTTCCCTGTGTTCTGGTTAAGTAGAGAACCTTACACAGGACACAGTTACTTGCTTTCCCTGACAGGTCTGTCAGAGGTTGACAAGGGAGAGAAGATGGGTTAGCGATTTCCATTGGTTGTCATGGAAACTAATGGAAATTACTCTCCTTTTTTTTTTGTCTGTCGTATATGAAGATTTTGTTAAAACAACTAGGAAGCATTCTTTCTTTTTCTCTCTCTCTCTCGCTTTTGTTTTTAACACTTTAGTTGCTGACTCCTGCTCTTCAAAAGTACTTTGGTGGCAGAATTTTCCTAGGGAAGTTTGTATACTTGTTTCGAATGCTGTAAAGTATGAGTTGGAGATGAGCATCTGAAGTAGGGCAGCTGCTGTGTGTGCTGAGCTGCTTTCCACCCTGAGAGCTTCTGCAAGGGTGCCCATGTGACCATTTCCTCACCAAGAGGCTTAAAAGTAAGATGGCAGGTAGCCTGAGTGCTCTGTTTCCCATGTAAATGGCAAGCAGATGATTAGCTACTCTGCAAAAGCACAAGCTGGATGAGAGGGGGATGATAATGCCAGTTTATCAGCCAGTGAGTTGTCAGGCTTGCTGACATAGTCATGGTAAAGAGCTTAGAGAATTTCAGATTAGAGGTGTGGGTGTAACACAATGTATTATTATTACTATTTCATGTAAACATCAGCATGTCTTGTTGCTAAAAATATGGCTGTCTACCAACTCCAAAAGGGTTGGTAGACAAAAAGGGGCAACTTTCCCCATAGATTAGTAGATGGTGAGGCCAGAAGAAGCTATTGTGCTTTAGTTCTGCCCTCTTGCATAATACAGCCCATATATCTAGCTTTTTTTATTCATTCCATTTGCTCTGGACTTTACAATGTGTCTTAAAAACATCTAGTCTTGATTAAGTAATTACCATAAATGGCAATACCACTGTGTTTGGTGTGTTGCTGCAGTGGTTAATTACCCACATGCTGTTACACCTCATTTCTGGCTTGAATTTGTCTAGTCGTGATCTGCAGATGCCGAATCTTCTGTTTAATCCACTAAACAGAAGAAGCCTTTAGTCCAGTGTGTCTGTTCCCTGCTGCTGTAACTGTGGTCTGCACAAGGACTGCTCCCAGTCTTGTCTTTGGCAAACTGAACAGTCTGAGCTCCTCAAGCCATCCCCTGGCAAGGTGAATTTCCTAATCTCTTTCTCAGTACTGGGTCTCCACTCAGTGCATCCCCTTTGCCAGTGTGTTAGTGCGCCCTTACTCTGTGATGACAGGGCATCTCCATGTGCTCATTTACTGGGAATCCGTAAATACTGGGCAATATAAATTGCAAAAAGAAGAAGAAAACCACTACGAACCTTAGTTTAATACTAGGGAGTTTATACACATTAACACACACACCATCAGGAAGCACAGCTGGTGAAGTTTTCACAATGGGGGGGTCCTCCCCAGTACGCAAATGTGCTGTTGTTACCAGCTAAAGCCTTGGTTTTGAGTTTCCTAAAATACATGCTTAAGTTAAAGGTCAATATTTGAAGGATTTTTGACCCTCTTGACTTCACAGGTGAGATTTGACTGGACTGGGGGCCAGGATGCAGGATGTGTGTTCAGCACAGCTTGTGTCCTGTAGTAGGCAAGCGGCCAAACTGCAGCATTTCAGCCAGCTGGAGCCTGTCCTCAGGCAGCCTCAGCTGAAGCCTGCTAGGGCTCCTGTGCTCCCCAGGCAGTGCCCTGAGCACGGTGTCCCTTTGTCTTTAATAATCTTTATCTTTAAGTAGGGATGTTGGGTTTTTTTCTCCTCTGAGAGAAAGTAGAAGGCTGTCTGTATTTCTTGGCCTTAGGTCCCTTCCAGTTCACGTTTTGGAAACACTGAATGGGTGAGGCTGAAGGTTTGCGCTTTCATAGCTTTAAGGCATCTTCCTGCACGGCAGCCTTTACTGGGCAGCAGAGGCATTAGGATGAAAAAAGCTCAGGCACTTCTTCTGTGGGCAAGCTAGTTGCAAGCCTTTTTTTGTCAGTGATGAGAGGTGAGAGGAGGTAGTTTCCTCTCCTGAGGTGATGCTTTCACCCTGTGCTCTGCTGTGAGCTTGAAACCCATTTTTAATAAAAGTCTGGCAAGAGGCAACAAAGCCCTGTTTCTCAGGGCTGTGATTTTTAGACTTGTAGCCAAACTTCCTTCAGACGTGCATCTAAAGGAGTGGTTACAGAGTGTGACTTGCTCTGCCTGTGAGCTGCCCTGAAGAAAGGTGAGCATCTCCTGTGCTGCTTTGTCTTTGTGCTCCCTCTTCTTTTTCCTCTGCGCTTAGGCAGCTGAAAACTGAACTCTGCCCCCAGAATAACTCTGGGTGTTGGGGATGAGGGTGAACATAGTTTTTAATTTTTTATCTTTACAGTCATGAGAGAAAGCATTGGAAAACAGAGCATAGGGAGCGCAAAAGTGGTGCCCTCCCTCTCTGCCCCATCACATCCCTATTACAGCCCCTGTGATAGAAGCCCTTTGCTGGCTGCTCTGTCTTTTGGATGCAGGAGAGCATTAATGCTTTTTCAGAGAAACTGTGGTCTGCCCCCATCGTTCCTCTTACATAAAACCTCTCCTTCGCAGCCTCCAGCAGCATACAGGTGAGGGGGGATTTCCACCTCCCCACAGGAGGTTTTGCCCATGGTTCCCTGCTGGAATGGGAGACTTGTCAAATGCTCATTTATTGCAGAGGCAGATTCCAGAGGGCACTAGGTGATGTACTCAAGGACACAAGGTACCATGATTGAAGGGTGGATGCAGAAGCATCCATCAGCTTAATTCTGTGTGAGAAGGGCTTTGTGTCCTTGCTCATACTCATGATGTGCATGGCAGGATAGTGTCATGGAACAACTGCAGTTGTTGGCGGAATGTGAGCATGGGCTTACCTGGCAGGACTTGCAAGGCTTCCCACAGACTTCCCATGTGGTATTGGATAAGCACTGAAACCCAAGGCACTGAAAATAGATAATGTATCTAACGTTCCTGGAGAACGGAGTTAGACCCCTAAATGATGGTAGTGGTCTGAGCCTAAGTACTTCAAGGTGGGTGTTTTGGTGGAACCCAAGAATTTTCCTGATCCTGTGTCAGTGCGTAAGATTCCTAAAGGAGAACTTTCTACCCTGTGACCACTTTTAGGTGGTAATGCAGTGAAGTTCATGCCTGCTCTCAGGAAGCAGCTATCTGATACAGCAGTGGAGAGTGCTCATACAGCTATCTCAGCTTTCTGCCTAGGCCTGTTTGTTTAGCCAGCAGGTGTTCACACAGTAAGTACCAGAAGTCCCAAATTAGTTCCCTTCAGCCTCTGTCCCATCCAGTAGCATTATGTGTTCCTAAGAGGTTGTTGAAAGCATTAGGATGTCTTGGGGAGGAGTGCCCATGTTTGCATCATTATTTTTTATAGGATTTAGCTGTTAAAAGCCAGGCACACTGTGTACTGCTGGCTGCTGTCCCAGTGTTAGTATAGTCTGATCTCTCTGCAGTTGAATGGTTTCCGACAAGGAAGCGCGGAGGGGAGGAATTAAAATTTCTTGGCTCAGATGAAGATACAAAACTCAGGTGAGATGAAGAAACATGGTGAAGTCCATGCCTGGAGCATGCAGAAGTGTAAAGCATGTGTTTCACAAACTATTGCTTGGGGTGTTTGATGACATATGAGAAGGTGCAGGAACAAGATTTAATGGAACATTGATGCGACTGGAAGAACAGCATCCCTGTAGCAGGGCTGTGCTGGCATCCTGGCATTTTGGAGGATGTGAGGCTCATGAAAGTCAGTTGTGTTTTGCTGTAACAAAGGACTTGGAGGATTAGGCTTGGGCAGCTGAAGTGCAGTGTGAGCATTGCTGCCTGTGGCAGCCTTTGGCTGAGATTGCCATCCCACAGCAGGGATGACTGGACAGGTCATGGAGCATGTCCTGCAGTGCTTATGGCACAGTGAGCACTGGTAACTGAACGTGGGGCAGCTTTACCATGGGAGTGAGCTGCAACACCTCAACAGGCAGTAACTGCTCCGCAACCAGTTGGGATACCTTTGCTGTAGAGTGAGTATTCATTGCTAAAGGGGAGAAGGAAGCAGCTGCAAACAGTGTCCCTTTTACGGACCTGATTTTCATCTAGACCCTGGACTTGATGTTGCTGACTGGAACATTAAAGGCTTCTTGTATAAAGGTTCATTGCTGGGATTAGACTGTGTTTGTGTACGGGTTTCACAGTGTCAGGGTTGCCAAGCTCAAGAGCAAGTCATACGTGCATGGGTAAGGGGTTTGTGGTTCACACAGTAAGTGAGAATTGGTGTCAAGGCCTCATGAGTGACAGGCTCTTAAAGATCAGCACTAATGTGGTAGACATTCATGTTCACAGTAAGATACTTACACTCTCTTTGTTCAGGGCTGTTCCCTTCTGAGTTTCTGCATTGAAGTGGCTCAGGAATTAGAAGTGCTGGAACACTTAAAACTCAAGGAGGAACATAAAGCCAGCAGCTGGATTTGCTTAGGCTGTGATGAAGTTGTTGGGTGTTGTGATTGCAGTAAATCTTTCATTACAGGCTAAGATTATTTACCATATCTTGCTTTTGCCATAGGCTAAAGGAGCACACACACACAATCCCTTCAGCTTGGTGAGATAACTTTTTAGGGCTGGTATCTTACCTGTGTCTGACCTGAAGTGCCTACACCCTCAGAGGGTCTGGGTGTTTGGCAGGGAAGGACTGGGGCAAGCTTTGCAAGTTTTATTCTAGGAGGGCTGTTAGACCTTCAATAAGGAACTTTTGTGACTTCTTTGGGTTGTGGGATTTTTCGAGTGGGTATTTTTGACTTTGTTTGTTTGCTTGTTTTTAGGTTATGTCAAGCTGAGCTAACCCAAGTTATTGGGGAGCTGAAAAGTATGATTTGCTTTCTTTGCAAAACAAACCAAGAACTCAAAAAGTTCGGTGTTGTGTTCATGAACCTTTCATTGCACAGTATTAGACTTCCAGTAATTGCAAAACTTCCAGGTGGCCTGCAGCACCTTACATTGGTTAACTGTGGCTCAATACGTTGCTACAGTATCACATGCTAGTTCTAAAATCCTTTGGGGTGAAACAGATCATGTTACCTTAATAGATTTCCTACAGCCTGCACATTAGTACAGTTACTGTCTGGTGTAGCTTTATTTCACAAAGCAAGTGGGATATCCAGTACACAAGATTTACATCTACAATACACAATGATACGTACTTTTAAAGTTTTTTCTCAGTATTCAAAAGGCTACCAGTGATTTCCTGGTGTGCTTAAGTCAAAGCCAGCTCTAGGGACGTATTTTAATAAATGCTTTGGGTGTGTGGATTTCCTGGGTTTTCTTAAATCTTTGTCACAAAAGAAAACCTATTGTCCCTTCTAAATTTCCTATCTTAATTTCTTTCAACACATTGCATTTTACCTCTGAAATCTGTTCTGCATAGGAGAAGAGGGTCTGGCTGCATTGGGAATTGTAAAAATGGACTGCTTATGCATTCAGGTGATGTCATTCCTGGAGGGGAGCCCGGGGAAGGGGAGGGTGGTGTCAACAGTGCAGGCATTAGGGTCAGGAGGGCTTCCTTATACCCAGTTAGGCAGTGGAGGATGCTCCTACTTTTACAGCGGGCTCTGGGCTAGTGGGGGCATGAGCAGTGCTGATAACTCTGGCAGACCTGGCTTTATCGTGAGCATCTACAGCTCCCTTCCCCCATGGGAAGCAGTAGATAGCCAAACCAGCCTTTCCAACAGCAAAGGATTGCTACATCAATTTCTGTGGAATAAACATCTTTCATTAGTTCTTTAGCCCCTTTATTTGCCTCTTTTCTTTCAAGTTTCTTCTAAGCCTTTCATGGCAAGGAAGACATTTTGTTCTGTTCTTATCTGTTCTTTCCCTCCTTCAATATACAGCCATGAGTCTGGGATCTCACCAATTGTCAGCAATCCAGTCTAATATGCCGGGCTGCAAACTATAGTGGCTGAGGCACAAGCATGTATTTCTTTCTGCTGACTTTATTAGAGGAGCAATAAATTCTGGCTGGCCGACAAGGTGGACAGCCAAGGATGGCAGACATCTGTGCAAGCTAATGTCTTAAACTGCTGCAGTTGGATTTGCCAGAGGCTGCCTTCTGAAACCTTTAGTCTGCCTCTGTTTTGTGTCTATCAGAGTTTATTTTTTCCCTTCAGAAAGTAATGGCAAAAATTGGCTTGTCTTCACTTGGGTTCTGCAGGAGAACCTACCATCCTATAGGGATATTTCCTCTCACCTCCCAGTGCAGCCCTGGCTGCCAATGAGCCACTTAATGTTGCACATGGACTTTGCTAAAGTTGTGGCAGAAGTGGGGGCTGTCCCATGCTTAATGAAGACTGCAAGAATAGTGTGACCTTCTCTTTAGTTGCTCACTGCATTCATTAAATGGGACATTTTCTGTAGAATAGCAAAATTATTTATACAGCATTAAGCAAGGGAAGTTTGCCAAATATTTTATACTTGTTTAGCTTAAAATATGTCCAAACTGAGTGTACTCCCCTGCCTTTGATTTGATTTTGACATAAAGCATGAAAAACACCAAGTTTCAGCCTGCCACGCGTCTCTCTGGTGTCTATATAGTTTCACAAACAAGGATGTTTGTGGAGAAGCATGAACTCGGCCATTTCTGCATTGTTGCAAAGGGAGAGCGTGGCCACTGCCCTCACTTTGTGGAGCTGAGCTCTTCAGATCAGAGGGGATATTTTCAGGCAGTGTTAGGCTGGTGCTGTGGGGCTGGGTTTCCAGTGAGGCTGAAGGCTTTTGTTTCCTTTCTGTACCACTAAGCATTTCCAACATCTGTGAATGTCAGGCTGTTTGGAGAAATGTTCTCCCCTGGCAGAAGAACTGAAGCAGATCAGATTTTCTCTTTGACGGAAGAGGTTAGAGGGAGGCATGCAGGGCTAGATACGAAAGGTAAAAAAGGGAACGTCAATCTTCTGTAGTATGGTTCCCACTGAAGCCAAGCTCAGATCTTCAGTGGCGTCACCTCTGATTCAAGGAGTAGCAGTTGGGAGCCCCAGTGGTCGAAAGCATGGGTAGGGTTGTGTTTGCAAGTTGCATCACAGACACTCCCTCTGATTAGGGAGGCTACCAAAAATTCACAATGTCTGGCTTCTTGCTGTTGTATGGGAAAACAGAGATACATAAGAAATGTAATCATTCAATGAGCAAGCAAAAACCCCATGGAAATAACCTGTCTCTAAGCCAACTGACCTGGCTTTGGTAATTGGAGATCTGTTGTCTGTGCAGAGATCTTGGCTTCCGCTGCCACTGTAAACTTCTAGGTTTCTGGGACATTCCCCAAAGTCTGGCACAATCACCTTCATTGCTCGGGGAGGAATTGCTGCTGTGCAGGTACCGTTCACATCTGTGGGGGCCATTGCCTTGTCATGTATCTTTTTCTACCACCTTTGTTTTGCCTTGAATACCCACCTATCTCATGTTCCTGAGCTCCAAGGTATAAATCTGCTGAGCTTCAGCTCCAGCTGCTGTGAAAAATAAATTTTTTTGGGGGAGGGAGATATGTGCTGCTTGTGTGGCTGCTGTTTGTGTGATCAGGGCAAATGGCACTTGAAGGTGTTGCCTTGTGTTGGCAAGACCTGGCTGCCCAGAAGGACCCTGGCCCTTCTAGGAGTGAATTACTGTAGGTGAGTGCTGTTCTGCTGTTGGGGAGGAAGACACCTGGGACCTGTAGTGCTGAGCTCTGGCTGCAGTTGGTTTGTCATTCCTCAATGTTTTTTTCTTCTGTGGTACAGAGCATCTATAATTTTCTTTTGCTGTCTGCTGCATCATCTATCTCAGCCCATTAGAGCATTTAAAATCATAGAATACCCTGAGTTGGAAGGGACCCACAAGGATCATTGAGTCCAACTCCCGGCCCTGCACAGAACACCCCAAGAATCACACATCAGCCTAAGAGTATTGTCCAAATGCTTCTCGAACTCTGTCTGTGACCACTTCCCCAGGGAGCCTGTTCCAGTGCCCGACCGTTATCTGGGTGAAGAACCTTTTCCAAATATCTAACCTTAACCTCCCCTGACACATCTTCATGCCATTCCCTCAGGTCCTATCACTAGTAACCAGAGCTTTTGCTGCTTAATTTGCTGCTTAGTTACTTGAGCAGCTGTCAAACCTCTGTAAGGTAAACTGTTACTACATCTTTCTTGCTTTAAAGTCATCACATCCAGGTGGTTTTCATCCTCTGTCTAGAGATGTGGTGGCAACCACTGACTCTGTGCTATTAGGAGCGCAGGGCTATGCTTCTCTTTTGAGCAAATATAAATAAGAAAAGTTGAAGGTCAGACATGAGGGTATAAGCTGCCTGTATGCTTGGCTCCACAGTGCTTGCTTACCCAGTAACTAAGAGGGAATTTTCATGGGTGGAGCAGCAGTAGCTCAGCCACCTTCCCACGTAAAGGGTTTATAGTACCTGTGAATTCAGACTGCTGCTGTACTCATTCAGGCTCTGAGCTGCATCCCACCATGTGGTTGCTTGATAAGGGAATATAAAACACCCACTGGGACCTGCTGCCACACGATCCAGGTCCCACACGGGACTCTAGCTCCAGGGGATGGCCATGTCCTGCCTGCCCTGCCTCTCCTCTATGCTCTCAGTCATGTCCTCAGCCCACCTCTTCTGTGCAAACCATCTGCTGATTCAATTCTTCACCCTTGTACTATTTGTCCTGTTTTCTTCTGGCATCAGCCTTGTTGGCTGTAATGATGGATGACCTGAAAGGGAGATGTAGCCCCCTGCCTTTCATTTCATTGCTCCATGCTGTACCCCAAGCAGCAGATGCCTGTGAAATCCTGCAATCCCAGAAGAGAGCTTGTTTGGCGTTCCTGTTTAGCTCGTGTTTGAGCAACGGAATTTGGATCCGTGAGCTGTAAGGGGAAAGATTGTTCTCAGCAGAGACTGAAGTTTCAGAAGTAAAAGGGCGCTAGTGTGTAAATTGATTTCCACAAACACGCACTAAATTGCTGCAGTCCTTGAGAGATGTGGCCATCTCCCCACAAGCACGAGGCACCAGGGTGACTCTCCGACCAAATTCAGGCTCTTGCAGAGGTGCTGAGGTCTGCTCTGTGTTCTGAGCACAACTTTAACAATTCCTTGAACATGGACAAAACAACTTAATCTTTTTCTTAGAAACCACTGACCTTTTTCTGTTGACACTTTAAAAGGAAAAGTCGCCCTGAGGCAAACTTCTGACATGGAAACATTTCAACCTGAGCTGGCAAAGTTCTCAGCAGCCGAAAAGATGTTTTCATAAGAGAAAGTGTCAGGCTGCTTTTAAGCATTGGGGCGCTACCTATTACACCCATACGAGTGGGTGACACCTTGAATTCTGTGAATCTGCTGGCTCAGCTGCTCTCTATTCCTCAGAGGACCTTTAGAGGAGGTCAGGCTGCAAAGTACAAACCCAAGCAAAGTTGGAGCGGGATCAGAGCTGCCGTTTCATATACACAGCTTGGCATGTCTTTGTATTTTCCAGTCACAAGGATGTCTTGCAAATACCAGATGTGTGGAAAATTATGCCTTTACCTTGGCCTTTACTACATTTCCCATCATGGTACTTGACTCCTTACAGGCTGTGGCTGAGATTCTGCCATGGCTTTGGCAATGTCTGCATTATTAAATTAAACCTGCACGGGATTGTTTGCCAACTGTGGGGCCAAGGGAGACCAAATGGCCAACATCTATGGTGCTGTTAGACTGCCTTAGCTCTTACTTAGAGATGCTGTGTGTGAATTACTTCTTGGTTACCGGGGGTCTGTGCTAACCCCTAAGTCATGTCTGAGAACTTGCACACCATTGGCCCTATTCTCTCTTTGAGCTTGGGTGCCTGGGATTTTCCTGCTAGTGCCTGTCTCTCTTGAATTTCCCAGGGTAAGCACAGCCTCTGAGCCTTGGTGCTCTGTGCCCATCCCAAAACCATACAGTTCCTCAATTTTTCCCTTTTTGTGTGGTATTCAGGAGTGGATTGCACTCTGTCAGCCCTTGGTGGCTTCTCCTGCTGCCTCAGGGTATTCCTGTCCACAGCTGAACTTCAAGCAGCTTTGCTGGGATTAGCCTAGACATGGAGGATTACTGAAATATCTGTGATACCTGTTATGAATTCACTCCATTTAGTGTTCTAAACTCTTTCTCCTCACTCCTGGATTACCAGCCTTAGCTATTGCTAATGAGTTTGTTAGAAACACCAGCATGGAGATGAGCCGATGCTGATGAATTGCCATAGTTTATTGTGCGCTGTGGAGGAGTCTTCAGATGGTTACAATCTCCAGTTCTGGTGACACAACTGCAAGTAGCATAGAGGCAAAAGCTTGTGTAACACAGTTATCTGGCACATGGGTTGTGTGCTTCCTGTGAAATCTTGTCTGTATTTCTGAGCAATGAAGAACTATGCAGTAAAATGCATCTCCCATAAAGGCTGCTTGTCCTGCTATTTCTTCATGTAAAATTCCTTCACCAACAGCTTCAAGGACAATACCGTATTGCTCAGACACTTAATGCTGTAGAATTTGTCTTGGGAAATAATATAATTGCATTTTTTTCATAACAAAGCCATTATACTGTCAAAAGCTTAATTTTCTGTTGCATTAGCCGACAGCCAGCAGAGATTGCTGGGAAAAGAAAGTGCTTAGCTTAACCTAAATTTCTTGCTAGCAAGAAAAATGGAATGAAAACAAAATGAATTTATAATGAAATGGATTTATTTCTGGGCATTCCTATTGTGCTGTTGTTTGCTTTCTTTGAGGGCATTTAGAGCTGATTAGCATCCCTGGAGACAGAAGTCCATTATTTACCCAAAGAGCAGCCAAGAGTGGAGAGACAACAATGCAGCCTTCCTCCCTCCCTTTTTCTTTATCCTCTGCATCCCTCCTGCATTCCCAAAACAAGCCTCAGATTTGCCCAGAAGGGAGCATTCTTCATCGAAGAGAGGACAACTAAGTCTGTGTGGTCTGCTGCCTTCTGTTGGAGATGCCAGCAGAGGATTTGCTGGAGGTCTCCAGCTCCTCAGGGTCAGGTCCCCGTGCTGGGGAGAAGCGTGGGATGCCTGCCTGGACTGTGGGAGGCAAAGGGCTGGCAAGGGTGTCTGAATCCATCTGTGCTTAACCAGCCTTCTGGGAAGCAGGATCACAAGGGCTGTTTGGGAAACAAGGAGGATGAACGTGTGGTCTTGCTGAAGAGATTTTGCAAAAGCCTGCACATAAGAATTGTTTGTTTCCATGGGAATTAAAGCTAGGGGAAAAAAGTGGAAGAGCCAGATATGAGTTGGTCTGTGGCAGCATCTCTACCCTCCTTCTCCTCCCTCTATCCCAGGAATTGTTCCTGGGCCTTCTGCGTGCTCTATCTGTGGTGCACTTAGATACCTGCAGAGATCCCAAGCATCCATGGCAATTATTACCTGTAGCGTGGTATTTTTAATTGCAGGTTTAGAAGCAATTACAAATCATTTGAAACATAACCCTGGTTTATTGGAGAAGGTTTACAACGTAGGAAAAATGTTGTCTTTTGTCTTTCAGCTGCCCATTGAGATAATAGCATGGCCAATAATGGATATCAGCTCCAAAACAGTAGGGGATTTAGTTCTGGAGGTGGCTGTTCCCTCTCTGAAACAAAACTAGAGCTGCCTCATGTTGTTCTGTTTGTTCCCAGGCTATTGTAACCATGAGCAAATCCATTCTACTTTGTCTCCATCCCTAATCTTGCATGTCACATCTTATACAGAGGATTCTGTTTCCCTGGAAGGAACAGGAATTTGATGATCATGACTCACTGTCCTGATAAGAACCTTGGCTAAACTTGCAGTGTAGTGAAAATACTAAATTCAGTTTTGAAACTTTTCTTTGCCCTTTTCTGGCCATAAAATGGTGTTAAACTGCATATTTTCACCTCTGATTTGGCCTGTCCCCCAGATTTCCACTGCAGCAGAAGATTTTTGGATCTTATGCTTCTTTAAAAGTATTGTTGATAACAATCAAAACAGAGATTACTTTTATAAAAGAGCATTGTTTATTAAGTCAGACATCTGTTTTTGCTTTCTCTTTTCCTCCCTTACGCTGAGCAAGACAAGGGAATGAAATGCCAGGGAGGGAAATATGTTTTTTCAGTTAAAGTATAGAAGTCATATGCTTAGAGTAGCTAAAGCATAGAATTTATTCCTATGCCAGTTTGAATAAATATGTATGAATCAGCCATGAATGCAGTCAGCCTTGACATTAGGGGAAGGCTTATAACTGTAAGACAGTTTTGAGACCAGGCTTTCCGTGGGTGTGAGACATCCGAAAATAACAGCCTCTAATCAGTATCATGTAAATGGAGTTGCACAAAGAGGGAGCACCGGTAACATGGAGATGGACTTGGTGACTCACAAGGTGCCTCCCAGCCCCGTGTCCTTCCCAAGTGTGTGATCCCATCAAAGGCAAGAGCTGGGGATATGTACTAATGCTGGAGGGCAGTAGGACCAGTGTGCTGGAAGAGTGGGCAAGGAAAGTCATCTGGACAGGCAGGCAGTGGGGAGCTGGAGTTCATCTTACTCCAAAGCATTAGAAAGGAATCAAAGACCGTGACTGCCCAAACACCTTGAGGAAATGAAGTTTCCACAAGGACAAAGTTACAGGAGTAAAAATCAATCATGAGAGGGGACGACACAGGACAGGAGGCAGTCTTCAGTTTGACAACACAGAGCAATGAGAGCTGCTGGCAACTGGAGAAAGTTCAGTCCTAATGAACAGAAGGTCTGGCACTCAAGAGAGAAATTAAACAGCCTGTGGACAGAAAGGGTTGTGTAGCGGAGAGACGCTCCAGGTGACTGAGTTATTACCAGGAGCATCCTTGCTGAAAACCCCACACTGCAGTGGTAGTGTGAAGAAAACAACAAATTTCTCCTCTGGAATGGTACTTCTGCTGTTCCTGCCTGGGGTTCCCTTGTTCAGGGCAAGGCTGAGGGTGGAAAGGACAGTGCCAGGGGGCCTGAGGCTCAACAGCACTGGGATGCAGGGACAGAGCTGTACCAGCCACAGCTCCTACAGCAGCCATGAGTTGTTTCAGTGATCGGTTGGGTGTCACAAAGCCGCCTTTTCTTGCCTTGTGATTTTGGTGAGGTGATGTGGGAATGGGGCCATTTGACTGCCTATGTGATGTGAAAAAAGAATAATTGTCTTGGGGAAGTATTAGGAGAAAGGACCCGTGTAAAGAGGACACACAAAAAGAGCCACTTTGTTACTCTGGCTATATTCTGTCTTGTGTGCATATGGCAGTGGTGCAGTTTACACACTCACAGAAAAAGCACATGTAATTAATTCAGTCCACCTCTGAGACATGACAGGTGGAGGGAAATAGGGGACCACTTGCCTCAAACTATGTGATACACAGAAACTGCAAGGACATTGCTTTTCAGAGCATTCACAACAGGGAAGGTCAGCCCCTGTGACAGGGACTCCCTTGCACAAGGGAATGTGCAGAGTGGCCAGCTAAGGGCCACTCCTGGGAACCATGGGTTTTCTGAGAGGTGCCTGCCCCAAGTCTGTTTGTGCCTCTGGTTTGCATGCACAGAGCATGAGGACATCAAGATCTCCCCAGGACAAAGGGAGTTTCACTGCTCATTTCAATGAGGCCAGGATTTTTCCCTTTCGATCCAGCTAGTTTAGTGGTTACTCTTCCACAGATTCTGGCGGGGTTGTGTTGTTGGGTTTTTTAACAGGGTTGTGTTTATAATTCTGTGTCTTGGTGTGTGAGAGAGAGAGGACTGCAGCTTCCACCCAGGCTCTGAGCTTATCTCTGCCAGCAGCTGGTGCCACAGGCCAGTGTGATTCTTGAGAGCTTCCTTCGGATCTCTTGAGCTGTGCCTGCTTCATCCTGTCAGAGGGAAGGGCTGCATTTGGAGGGGCACAGGGGAGGCCATCCAGGGAGACCCCTTCTCTTGCTGGTTGTGGAGGGTCAAGGCTGAGCTCCTGCACCAATGCCAAATTTAAGAGGGAACCATTGGGGGGACAGTATGCTGGGCTGAAATTCTGCCAGGCCACTGGCAGAGTCTCCCTGTGACATTGTGATGGGGCTGAGCTGCACGCTGAGACTATGAGCAAGCTTCTCTTCAGTGTTTGGGGTTGGGAATTTGGTTTGGCTTGTGCTAAAGCTTGGCAGGGGAGATGGGATACATGCAGATGTCGGTATTGCAGTCCCCAAGTGCCTGCCTTGCTGACTGCTTTGGTGTTGTTCAAATCCTGGATCTTCTGCCCAAGACCTCAAGTGCTCTTTGGGTTCCCTCCCCATAGCACACGTTTCCCAGCTGTGGGCAGTGGTGCTTCACATGCTTGATCTGTGACGTGCTCTGGGAGCCATGGGGACAGAACAGATGAGAAACACATGTTTTTATTGAGCAAGTTTGCGTGCTGATAGCATCATGGTCTCTACATTTTGCACCATACCTCCTTAAGGCAGTTGTAAGTCCCAGGGAAAGCAGGAAAGCTGCTTTGGTTTCCACTGGGCTAGTTGGGGGCCTGAGGGGGTCACAGCTGGTCCCAAAGCCAGAGGGGTTTGTGCTGGGATCTTGTAGCATACCTGGCAAGCTGGGGTTTGCAGCCGTGTCTCTGGGCTGGGAGGTAGGTGCTCCTCCCTGGCAATGCAGGCGCAGCTGCTTCGAGGAAAGCTTTCGAGCTAGGAATGCGTAAGGATGCCGGCATCTGTGCGCGCTCACAGCCTTTCATCTCGGAAATGCAGCCCAGCCAGGCCACAGGGCAGAAAGCAAAATGTCCTGGGAAGGGCTCAGGAAGTATTAGAGAATAGTTCATGCTGTTGGAGGTGATTCAAGCAGTGATCTCTCTTCTAGGAACGCAGGCTGCAGGAGGCGTGGAGAGCCTCAGGGTCACTATCAGGGCTTGGAGCCCTCTCCTTCTAGCCCGGGGCATTACTGAAGCTCATAGCAAGTCCCTAATGCCTTGTTGCTGTCTCCAGGGTGGGGAGAAAGGTGACATGGGCAAGCGCTCAGGTTTATGTCATTGCGTGTGGCTGCGCTGATTGCCTGCCCCTACTGGTTTGGGGCCAGATAGGGCTACTGGAGTTCTAAAGCCCTGTGTTTAAGTGACTGCAGTGATGCACTCAGGTCCTTTGTGCCTCTGCAAGTTGAGCCACCTCTGGGTGCATGTAGAGGTGTTGCAGTGTCTCTTGAAATTGCCCATCAGGGAAGGAGAGCTGGGAGGACCCAAGCACCTGCTCTCCAGCTGGAGGCAGTGCTGTGTTGTCTCTGCATGAGTCCTGGGTGCACTCTGCTTCTCCAGGCAAGCCTGAGTATCTCTCTAGTGCCTTATCAGCCTCCCATTTGAGTTTCTGCATGCAGACCCTCCGATGCCCATTAGCTTGCCAGCTGGGTTTGGATGGTGCCAGCAGGGGCAACGATATCCTCCTCTGCTGACAGCTGCAGCACTCACTGTGTGTCTCAGCCAGGAGGCAGGCATGGGGGCCTGAAGGATGGGAAGCAATGGAGCAGGACTGAGTGTTTGAGAGGGGACCAGAGCAGAGCAGGAAGGGTATTTACAGCCCTGGAACAATTTGGACTGGGAGCTGACTCATTAAATCACTGCTTTGCTGGAGTCACTTAGAGGAGGGCATGCTTTCCCTGAAGCAGCGCCTATCTGGGTTCTCATAACCACCAAATGGAGATGTGGCTTTATTTTTCTGTTTGTTTGTTTTTGAAAGTCAAGCCATGGGAGTCAGCCTCAAAAGTCTTCCCAACTAGACAGGAAAAAATTCCATGCTTGCAGAGAGAGGGGGAGAGAGATGTCTGCAACAGTTCTTCGTTATTTCCAGACACAGTCACAAAGAGCCAGATGGAAGGAGATGAAAGAATGAGAAGAATAGGTTGCTTTAGACACCAAATAACAATGTTATAGGAATAAAGCCATTGGAATAACTTATTGGTTTTGGTTTTTTTAATTTCCTAGCTGAATCAGAGAGTCAACCCAAAAATTTCATTTTAGGTCAGCTGAAATTCATGTTTTTTTCTTAACAGAAAAATGTAACTGGGCGAACAAAGTTGCTAAGCTTACCAAAACATGTTTTTATTTTGCTTTCTTTGACCTTTAAGCTTACATACATAA
Source organism: Struthidea cinerea (assembly GCA_013397865.1). Lineage (NCBI taxonomy): Eukaryota > Metazoa > Chordata > Aves > Passeriformes > Corcoracidae > Struthidea > Struthidea cinerea. Next base: position 352,606 of record VZTI01004115.1, read on the forward strand.
CCTCATGAAAAATATTTAAAAGTAGAAAAGGGAAAATAGTTCACTTCATCTTAGAAATCATTTTGGAATCAAAGCTGTTCCCTGAACTAGGCACAAATTTCCAAATAGTTTTGGTCTACCTCAAATTGCATTTTCTAGTGAATTAGATCTCTGTCTGAAAAATGTTACCCAGCCTTATTTAGGAGTTATAGGAAATCAATGGTCGCTTCTCTCATTTCCAAATCTCAGAATTGCCTTTGGGCTGCAAATGCTGGCAAGTCTGTGCTGTCAGCCTGGCACGGGGGCCATGGGGACATAAGGGAAGCTCTGCTCTGGGAGAAGTGCTGGTGACTGAGTCTGCTTCCCCGAGATTACACGTGTGGGTATGGGGTGTGCCACTTCTAATGAGCTCAGCAGAGGTTATTTGCTTCATTTTCCCCTTCATTTTATATACTGCTCCGTTGCTGTGAGGGGGATCGTGGTTGTGACAGGTGTATCTTCCAAGCACCAGATCATAAGCTAACAGGTTGGGGGGATGTTCGGGAAATACCATCCAACTTCCTCACTGATAGTCCACACAACATAGTTACCTCTTGTTCCCCTTGTGTTTAGGCTGTGTTAAATCAGAAGTGAGGCGGGGGACCCACAGGACACACCGGTGTAAGCACAAGCAGCTTGCCTAAGAAAAAGCCTCCGTATTTGACCAAGCATCTCGAGTGACATCGGGTCCAGCGCAAGCTGCAAGGAGCAGTGCAGGGGCAAAGGGGCCACCATTGGCTGTGGTGCTGATAGCATGGAGAGACATCCATCCTTGGGGCATCCATGGGAAGGCTGGGAACCCTCAGGCTTTAGAAGTTTTCTTCTTTCCTTCTGGCTGTGGCAGTTGCCATAGTGACTGTATTTTATGACCTATTTCATAGTGATGCTGCCAGTTTTCTCATGGCCTTCTTGCCTTATCAGAGCTTCCTCCTGGCTGTCTCAGTGAAGAGGTCAGCCATTAAGTGCAAGTCAGAGAGACTTACGGAGCTTTCCCTACCACAGAGGGAAGTCTCTTGAGGATAGGCATGAAATGGTGCTAGCACAGCACAGGGATGGTTTCAGGTGCTGGTGACTTGACTGAAGGATGATAGGGACAGCAGGAGTTGAAAAGAATGTACTGATCATAACTTGGGTCACAGTTCCCTTTGTGCTGGGTCCCAGATGGCCCAACACTGCTACTCCCTGATCTCAGTATGGGGCTGTGGGGTGACTGCCCTTGTAGTTTAATAGGATTTGCTTGTTGCTGATGTGATGTTTCTGAGAGCAGAGAACACAGGCATATCTCTCCCTATGTACCTCTGCTGCCCTCCCAATGGCCCTGTTGCAGCAAGGATTTTCACTTAGTTTTTACAGCAAAGTTTTTTCTCTCCTCTTTCCAATACAAATCAGTAGGCACACACACCTGCCAGGTGTCAGGTCATCTCCTGAAATCCTAGTTTGCTTTTTGTAGGCTGCAGTATGATAGAGCTTTGGCAGACTTTCTTCAGCTTCCTCTGGCTACAGGGACACAGTTTAACCTTGGATGGAGCTGTGCCTTTTTGGCAGATGTATCACTGATGAGCAGACCCCAGGTTACTTCCGCAGCCTACTCAAACTTTTCCCCTCTTGCAGGTTTGGCTTACCTCACTTCTATTTTCAGGTGTTCCTGTTAGTCTGATAACCATTCCCAGCTATAGGAAGGGGATGGATGCTCCCTCAATACCACAGACCAAGAAAAGTTGTGTAGGCAAAATAATGAGGGGTTTTCTGAGCCTTCCTCACTGTTCTCACTATGTAAAGGGGATTTCATGAAGAGAAGCTTCAAAGGAGAGGAATGACTGTGACAGGGCACTGTCCCCTGGGGGATTCACTCTTGCAGAACTCTCTCCAGCAGAGCCATTGGGTGGAGCAGACCTGAAGCTGCTCTGCATTAACAAGGAGCGGAGCAGATCCTTCAACAAGGCTAGAAAATGAGAAGTTCAGAACTGGCTTACGTCCAGTTCTGTTCTCATTCTCCCACACGGAGTCTGACTCAGTGTTTCCCCCCAGTCACATAGCGATTTCCATTGCTTTTTTTTGCAATGTGCTGTGGTAGAAGGCGAGTAAAGAAGGACTAAGGGGCAGAGCTGGGAAGAGGGATCATCAAATCCATTGAAATTGGATTCCCATCCCAGAGATGGGAACAAAACCACTGAGGACTCTTGCACAAGAAGCTGGAGGCTGCTGGTAAACCTCAGCATTTCCTGCAATCTACATTCCTCCTGTGTATCCAGTTACTGGAAGAGGTGTGGATATGCCATAGGGTTGTAAATTCTAACTTGCCTCCCACTGCTTAGCTCACTCTTTCCTTCTCTCTGTTGGAGCCAGGTGATGGCTGAGAAATGTGCCAGATTTGGATTCCATTCAGAAATAAATCATCCCAGCTGGTCAGAAAAAAGAGGCAACAAAACTTACTGGCTGGACCAGTAAAATCTGCAGGACTTCAGAGTGTGGGAATTTAGGGGAATAAAGAATGAAGAAAGAGGGACTGTCATGATACAGAAGGAGCTGTGGGTCAACACAGATTTAGGGCCTGAAAAGGGAACATTTGAGGTTGTATATGGCACAAACTGCCTCAGATTGGGTAATGGGTGTGGGGGCAGGCAGCTGTGTGAATGGTGCAGATGATCTCAGGGCTCTCATGCTGGGCTTCGCAGACTCTGACTTCTCATGTCCTGCAGGGGAAGAGCATACCTTTGGGGAAATGCCATCCGACAGAGACACCTCCCTTTTACAGCTGAGCCTGGGTGTGCTTAGAGAGAGAGAGGTGATGGCATCTATGTTTAGTTGCTCGCAGTAGTCTGTGGTGCACAGCTCTTCTCTGGTGTGGAGGCGCTGAGGATGAACTCCTCATCCTCCTCCTTCACACCCTCCTGTTGTCAAGGGCTCCCTCTGACCATTCTTAAGTGCTGTGACTTGTCTCGTGTGCTACCCTCATACAGAACATCACCCTCCCGTTGGAATTCGGGAGTCAATGCTGGTCTTGTTTTTATTTTTGTTCTAAACAAAATAGGATGGAGAATTGTCATTTCCAGAAGCTCAGCCATGGCAAAATAGAGCCTGGCCCAGGGCACTCAGGATCTGGAAAGAACAATCGTCTCAATGAGGAGTATGACTTGCATATCACACTGTGAAGTGGTCCTGGCTCCAGACCAGAGAGCAGAGGGAGCTGAGCTGCTGTCTTCTGGTCATTCTAGAGCAAATCTTCTCCCTTGGGTCTTTCTTTTCCAGTCTGTCACATGAGAGGATGATACCAATCTCATCCCTGAGGCCCTGTGGGACTAACTTTAGTTAGGATCTTTCATGTGCACCAAGATATTTCCCTGTGCATGAGGGTTATTTTTCTATCCAAATACAAAGTGATTAACTTGATTCCTCCCTCTAAGAACCACGGTGCAGCAGAGCATCACGTCCTCTCCTCCTGTGGGACTGATTCTGCCCTGCTCACAGCTGAAGCCTCTTCAGCTGGTTTGGTATGCACAGATCAGTCAGTCTCTGAACTCCTGCCTCTGTGCCTTGCTGGGAGCCAGCACTACCAAGAAAGATCCTGGTGGTTGTGGAAAAGCTGGCAATTTCACCGTGTGATGCAGCAGGAGGGAATCGAGCTCCTTCTTCCAGAAGTGCTGTAGGGATAGGTGGAGGGACAAGTGCTGAGAGACAGTGCAGCTTTGGGCTGTGACATTTTGGAAGCTGTGAGTGTAAAGAGTGTTTTTGCCTGAGCAGCAGAGTGAGGCTGCAGGAGCGAGAGTGCTGCCAGATGCAAGCTCCCTTCCTTCTAGCAGCCATTTTCCAGACTTGTTTGCAGTAGAGATTTCCTCTTCCCCAGACTCTCATGTCATTGTTCCCCTAATGGGGCCTCACCGGTCATTGCCTTGTGGTGGAAAATATGAGGTTGTGGGGGCCAGAGCACAGACATTCCTTCCAGCTTAAAAGGGAAAACAGAGTCCTTGCGCAGCGGAGTCCCCGAGAGGTGTGCCTGGCTCTGTAACTGTTTTAGCAGCATCACGCTGTAAGAGACATCAGCTGTTTGGCCGATGCCTTTCTGCTCTTGATTAGCTTGTGAGGAGAAAAGCCTCCTTCTTCCCAGTTCCTGCTTCCCTTTCTATGCAGGCACCAACTTCTGCCTGCTCACTGTGGGACATGAGAAAGCCGTGGCTGGTGTGTGAGGGCTGCAGTCCCTGCCAGCGGTCCAGGCCATGTCTCCACAGGGGTCAGTGGGGAGGTAGAGCTCTGTATCCATCCTGCCAATGTCTGCAAGGCAATGCTGCCCAGGCAGTCTTTTTTGGTAGCTGTACGAGCATCAGACATCTTCATCTCCCTGACAGAGTCATCGACAAATTCCTACAAGCAGGCTTCCTTGAGCAATGCTGTTTTTCCATGGCCTCATGCAGAGGTCAGTGACCTGATGGGCCTTATTTATCACAGAGGTCAGTCAGAGCCTCAGTCACTCCCCTGCTCAATGCTCTGATATGGACACATCTGATCCATGGATCATGGACTGAGCAGCCAGCAAGTCAGGGAGGGTCTCGCACAAATGGGTGAGGTATGGGTTTGCAGAGACGGAACCTCCTCTGAGCTCTGGGAGTTGCAGTTCCTTTCTTCTATTGCCTTCTTGTCTCTGCATCCAGATTTTCTGGGAACACACCCTGATTCCTAGCATGTGCAGAGATGTATGGTATGGCTTGTTTCCCATTAGCAAAAGTCAGCTGCCATTAAATCTTCATCTAGCAAGCATTCAAAAGCCTTTAAGGGGTTGCACTTGGCGTGATGTTTTAAGAGAGCCAGTCCTAGATGTCAGTTGAGAATAGAAAGAGATACGGGCAAAGTATTGGAAAGAGGGGTTGGCTGATGTCTAGGTGTGTGGGTTGGTGGACTGGGGCACATGCTTGTCCATGGCAGGCATCCCACAGGGAGTGCAGTAGCTCCTGGCACTGTGTCCAGATGGCTGTTCACAGCCCTTGACTGAAGCTGGCTGAAATACCCTAGTGATGGAGGCTCTGAGGGGGCAGAAGTGAGATGAGGTCTGTCCTCCAACACAAAGAAAATGCTGTCAGGGAAGCACAAGGGTCAGTGGCGGGGAGGCTGCAGGGGGCCTGGATTCATGGCAGGGGGCTGGAGTGAGGACCTGTCCTCAGGACTGCAAGCAGCAGTGACATTGAGTCTGTCAAGAGGAGAGGCTAAACCGGAGAAGTGTTTTGTGGGGCTCTGCAAAGGAATTACTGCCTGGTTCCCTAAGGAAGCAAAGCTATGTCAGCAGGCTGTCGGTGTCTGCCTGCCTGTCTCTGGCCTCCAGCGAGTCTTGAATCTATCAGCCTGTTTCCGGCACAGCTGATAAAGCGGTGGAGGCCTCCGAGATAATGGGATCCAGCTGGTTTTGTGACTCTAGGTGACTGCCTTAATGAGAGGGGCCTGCGAAGACCTCCCCTGAGGAAGGAGTCCATGAGCTGCCCTGTAACTAGCTGACTGGCAGGCCGTGCAGAGAGAGCTGTTGGAAACTGGACTTCATTAGTTCTGCCACTTGCGGGATGGCTTTAGGATTTGCGGGTGGAGGAATCCTGCAGTTTAAATGGCACTGGACCCCTCTACATCCAGCATGGACCCCATGCTGACGCCCTTCAAATAGGATATTGTTAGCATTGGGAACGTTGTCAAATGCAGCTGGTCACGGTCCCTTGGGGAATCCAGCCCTGGTCCAGACTTTGCCTGACAAAAATGTCTTCTTTTTTAACTAACTAGCTTGGGGATAGCCTGTTTTTGAGCCTTCCCAGCTGCCCAACACCACCTTTCCTGGTGTGAATGGCAGGACATGTACCATGTGCCTCCTGGAGACAGGGGTGGGAAACTCCTGGGGCAGGGGAGGGAGTAGCTCCAGAGGGTACCACTTTGAGTCCAGATAACACCAGACCAAAGGAAGTGTGCAAAAGATGACCCTGCAGCAGTGTATACAGCAACCTCTGGCAGCAGGTTTCCTTCCAGAGTAGAGTATGTATCATTACACAGCCCACTGTACCATCCCAATAGTGATGATGTCATGGGAAGTAGGTTATATTGGAGAGCTGAACTGGGAATCACTGGCTTATCTCCATCTCATGTTTGCTAAATGAAACTCAAGCCTTCCAAGTAAGAATTGAAGTTAATTTGTGCGGATTTTCTTCCAGCCTGAGGCAGTAGGCCAAAGGAAGAGAAACTGCAATGTTCACCTTACCTATCTATTTATGGCAAACCCAGTGTCAGGGGTGCCTGCTTGTTTCACGCTAATCTGCTCAGTTTATGCTGCTGCCAAATTTCCGCCCCATCACACCAGAGTGTTAGTGGATCCAGGGAGCTGCCACAGGAATTGGGTCAGGTTTGCAGGGAGGAACGAGTGCTTTGCTTGTTAGTCGCAAACCAGAACAACGGGACAAACGTGCTGCCAGAGCCAGCTGCACAAATGACCGGAGGTGACAAGCTGGCTGCCCGTTTGTGCCCTGCAGTGAATGTGGGATCTGGCCTCCCTGGAGCTCTGCAGGAGGACACGCAGCCAAAAGAGCTGTTCTGCCTGGAGGCACACTTGGGTAATGGGATAAAATGCAAGAGTCAAATGCCTTCTCAGTGCCATCACTGTACAGGAGTTGCTAAATTTTCCTGACACCCTCCTGAGCTGCTCTGCTGCCCAGCTCTCTTTTTTTGAATGTTGCAGCACAACATAGTGCTTCTCCCTCCCAGCTCCACAACAGGACAGGAGGGAGGTTTGGGAGTCAGGAGACATAGCTTATCTCAGCTTTCTGCATCGTTGACCTACTGCCTTGTGTTTCCAAATCTTTCTGCATTCAGAAGCAAACATTGCCAAGACAACAGCTAGACAAGGCACTAGATCTCATGGCTGGATGTTGAGTTGGTTTAGAAATTGTGCAGGCTATGCCGTTTATAGGTGGCACCTTGGCATGTTCAGAGATCCCTTACATCGCTACTCCCATGGTAGTCATGGCAGGGAACAAGCAAAAGGGATTTGGATGGGAAGATGTAGGGAGGACTGGCTGAAATACGTAGCTGCACAGCTTATTTCTCTCCGACTGCATGGAGAGAGTCTATTGCAAATTGTACTGATTATATCTGAAAACTTACCCCCAGCTTTTGCTGCTGCCTTCCCTGAGGCATGAGAATCTGTGCCTGTCTTGCAATCCCAGACATCATTTTGGTGCCCTTTAGTTTTGCCTTATTTGTGTAATACTCAAGTTTGTATAATACATGGGATTGCCTCCCATAGGAGCTTTCAGTGCTGCAGCTTTAGAGCACTTTGATTTCCTTGCACATCACGCAAGGCAAAACCACAAAGCCTCGATTTTACAGCAAACAGCACAGAGCATTATGTGAGGGTCAAGTCATTTTATGGATTTCCAGAAAGTGATGCCAAAAGAAGAAAAGACCTGCCCTCACTGATGATAGCAGAAAAGGTTGTTACTTGTATCAATAGGAGCACGACAGTAGGTAGTATTTCTCCAATGCAGTGTGGGCTGCTGAGAAAAAGACTTTTGAGATCTCGAAGACGAGATTTTCTGTGGAAAGATATGCAGAAAACAAAAGGCAGTATGACAGGTTGTTGTGAAGCATATTAACTCCCCACCTAGTAGCAGGGCAATCTTTCTGCTTGTTTCCCAGAAAATGTGTAATGGCAGTAATCCCTGCTGCTCCCTTTGGGCAGTGGGACACCGTGGACATGGAGCCGCATGCACAGCTCTTCTCTGCAGGTGGAAGCTTGTTCTTCCTTACAGAGGTGTTTTGTCACTGAATTGTTCATGGTTTCAACTTTCACAGGCTGGTTGGGAAAGTCCCAATTCCCACCAAGTGACACTAGACAGTCATGACTCGACAGAGGCCAGGGAAGGGAGCAGCCAAGGGAGAGCTGCAGTGAGCAGTTCCCTTGCAAAGGCGAGAAGCCACGATACCTTTTTTCTGTCATGTGTAGAGTCACTCATACGTCACTGCAGACACCACACTGTTTCCATGCAGTCCCACCAGTGCAGAGCAGGCACAGCACCTCGCAGGACTTTGGGATCCTGAGCAGACCTGCACATGGCACTGTGTGGGTGCGTCGAGTCACACTCGGTCCTGGACATCGGGGTGCAGGCAGGGACTCAGGAATGCTCTGGACATCTGTGCTTACTCTGTGTTGGGGGTCCAACTCCTCAGCACCGGATGCTGCCAGAGATGAGAAACAACCCTTTCCACTGCCTAATTTCCTAATTTTAGCTCTCCACCTTGAGGCCCTGCATTGCTGGTTGCCATGGTGATCCTTCACCACCGGCATTGCCTCTGGCTTTCTCGCCTGCGGGTGCCTTGGAAATGTCTTTTTCCTCCTTGCTCCTCAGGAGGCAACAGCTGAGGCAGAGGCATTGCATGTGACTCTCTGCACTGTCAGCTCAGGTCTTCTGCTTAGTGTTTGCCTGTTAACATGCCAGAACCTTCATCCACGGGGTTACGCTTCCCAGCCTCCAAAAGCATTGTGCATTCCCATCCCCATTCAGTAGACAAGCTGGGCTATGCATACATGACGCTGCCCAGCCGCCCTGAACTTTTGGCCCAGGAGTTGATGGGAACAGCTTTCTCCATGGTCTTTGCCAGAGAAGATGTCTGGGAAGGTCGTGCCCCTGCAGGGTGAAGAGTCAGAGAGCTCTTGTGCTGTGCCAGACATTCCAAAGGCCCAGGTGCTCCTGCCCTGGCTTCATCCTCGCTGCTTTTACACCTTCCAACTTGCTCTCTGGACAGCAGAGGAGTACGTAAAAGCACCTCAAAACAGCGAGTGAGCTTGGGCACCTCACTCGGGGCAGAAGAGGGGAGCTGCCCTGCCAAGGCTTGCGGTGGAAACGCCACCGTGCAGCAATTAATAACGACTCTCTGCCCTTTCTCTTCCGCCTGCCCGAGCGCGCCATGGACTGGAACGGGTGACACTTCCCAAGCACAGGGTGACAGAAAAGGCAGTGGCAGCTCTCAGGGACAAAGCAGTGTAAAAGCTGTGATTCCAGCCCCCAAATCTTGATATTAATTAATTTTAGGGCAATGATGTTGAAACGCTGTGGAGTCTTTTTTTTAAATTTAAATTTAAAAATTTGCAGTTCATATTTTCGAGCTTTTATGAGGCAGGTGCAAGGATGAGCTATTTAATATTAAAGTGGCAGCTGCCATCCTCACTCACATGGCTCCAGCAGGTAAAGCTTTATAAAAAGCAAACATGTCAAGATCCAAGGTAAGATCAGAATATCTGTCACAAGAAACCAGTTTGGCTGGTAGCTTCTGGGAGATCACCAGAGAATCGGGAGATTATAAAGCTTCATTCACAGACTCCCACTGTACTCATCCAGTCATCCACCTCTGTCCCTGTTACTCCCAGTTGTGCACAGGAGACTCCCACGCTTGCTGGGCAGGCAGCCAGGAGCTGCTAGAAAGAGCTCCCACCCTGTGGTATTCCACAGCTGGCTTTGAGAAACTCTGTGCCACAGTGAGAGGGCAGCCAGAGCAGCTTGCTTCCTTTCTTCCTCTGGCTGCACCCTGAGGTGGAGAAAGCCATGCCGGAATGTGGCAACCAGCTCCAACCCACTGCCAGCCTAGGAAAACTTAAGGCAACAAGAAGAAGCAACCAGCAAATTGTATTGCTTTGATTAATAAGAAAAATCAGAGTAGTGTGCGCTTCTAGCCTGGCAGGTGGCAGGGTGTCTTCAGAAGCTGTTCTGGTCGTGTCACCCTGCCAGCATCCCCAGCTCAGGTTCCAGTGGAAGAGCTGTGGGATGGTTCCTGGGCTTTAGCACTCCCAGGGAGGGAGCTGTGGACAGCCACACCGGAGACCAGGTTTCCAAGTGAGCTCCTGTGGCAAGAGGAGTCTTGCAACATGAGCCTGGGCACTGCGGATGCTTGTTGAGGCTGGCTGCATGTAGCAGTGCCTTAAGTCCCAGCCAGGAATCAAAAGCCAGATTTGGCACCGGTGGGCATGGACTGGGAGGTGGCTGCTGGCAGTCCTGCCTGTCCGTGGGAGAGGCAGAGTACTGCCATCTATTGCCAGGCACCTGGATTACAGACCTCGCTGGATGGTGGTTCAAAGCCGTGCCCAGCTGGTTTTTTCTGGTCTTTGACTGCTTGAAGGGATTGACACATTATTCAAAACCACTTAAATGGATCAGCGCTTTGTAGCTACGGTGCCTTTTAGGTGTGTGAGTGCCCTAAGTCAGACTCCGGCCTTAGACAATTTAGGTTTTTCTTTGTGCGTTTTGCAAAATGAGCTATTCTTCCTTCTCTGCCCTGAGTTGCATGAGATTGCTTTGTGCAGTGAAGTACTCCTGTTGTTCCATCCCACCCCAGAAGCGCCCAGGTCATTTGCCCCAGCTCTCCACTGGAAGGTGACTAGAGAGTGGTGGATGCAGTAGAAGGGATAGTGTGTCGCTTGTAGCTCAGGAAGAATATGTGAAAGGAGATGAAAAGACAGAGGGAGGATAACACTTCTTCATGGGGAGAACTGGCCTGGGACATGGGATACATTTTCTCAGCTAAGACTGGCATATATTTGAGAGAATAAGCAGCAAAATAGGAACAACTACAGAGAGTATGAAAGATGTTTGTCACTATGTGAACCTGGAGGGATTCCTGCAGTGCTTTGAAAAGACCTTCTCGGGTTTGATGAATTGTGCAGTAGGCCAGCAAACAAACTATTCTGAAGACCAAGGCAAGGTTATTCAGAAAATAATCTGGCTGTCTCTGTGGGCTGTTCAGTAAAAACAGCAACCCTGTGAAATTGTGGTTTAAAAGCAAAACAAACAAAAAATTAGGATAAAGAATAAACAGGAGGAAAAAATGTGTTCAGTATTTGTCAATAACGCTTGTTCTTCTGACAAATTCTGTTCCTATTTCATCACCTATTTTCAAAAGTATGTGATGGAGGTACAAAGATGCCACAAATGAGCAGATTTTAAGAATAATAGATGAGAAGGTGGAAAAATGTTTTTGTATTAGAAGGAAGAAACACAGCAGATGTGATTGACTTACCTCACTGATTATTTTTCATTCCTCAATCTTATTTCTGATACAAAACTGTTGCAGAAGCCAGTTGGCTGGCATAAACCAGATACTCAACATACAGGTGGAAAATGTTAGATGAAGTGAGAGTCACAAATGAAATTAATGACAAAGCAGGGAATTAACCCAGGGTCTCCAAAGTCTGAACCCCTGGAACTACCTTCTCTTTTAAAAGTCTGTTTAAAAAAGGCATTAAATGGATAAAAGTAAGTGGTGGTTGTATCAAAAACATGATTAAACTATGGAAATACTCCATGCTAGGTGTCACCAGTATAGGAATGCAGTGGGACTCAAAAAAAAAAAAAAGGCAAATATTTGACAGTTATGTGAACAACAATACTTGTGATGGCTTTGGCTAGGAGAAAACTGTAAAGTGCATAAATTGTGCTGCAGGGCATAAGTCAACTGCAGGCTGTCAGGAACCAGGAAAGAATTTTTATTATGGGAGGATTACTGTATAATTATCTTATCCGTGACAGTGCTGCTTCCTTTAAAGTGTTTAATCTTGACTAGTGAAAGCAAGATAATGGGTCATGTAGTTTTGTGACTTTTTTGTGACAGGGACATTATCTGGTGCCTGATGGCAATTTCTTTTGCCTGTTTGATATTGCACTTTTCTCTAGGGATATGTTTACCTTCCTCCTCAATGTCTCAAGCAAAGACAGTTCTGCTCCCTACCCTCCATGAAAAGAAATTTTAAAGACAGCAGTCCTTGACATGAGCAAATTATTCTTGCTAGACTTCCTCTTGCTCATGTTTGCTCCAATTCTCCCAGATGATTTTCCAGGAATGACCTCAAGGAAACCCTGTATTGTTGGGACTGTAGCCCTCCTTCTTGTATCTGCTCTTTCTTACTGTCTGAGCTGTCCATCTACTGCAGTCATATCTCTCTTGTTCTGTCATCCCCACCTCACCACTATGGTACCTTTTGGTCTTGATACCAGTTAAATATGTTACTTTTTTTAAACTGTGTTGCTACTCTTCTGGGAAGTAATGTATTTTGTGTCTCTGACTTTGTATCTTGCAGGAGGAGCCAAGGAGCAAATCGAAGATCTGTGCCAATGTTTTCTGTGGAGCTGGGCGTGAGTGTGCAGTGACAGAGAAGGGAGAGCCAACCTGCCTCTGCATTGAGGTACGGGAGCAGCACAGGTTCTGTGTCTGGGACAGGTGTCACCACCATCATCCCCCAGATGGGTTTCTTTCACTGGAAGGATCCCATGATGGAATAAAGCTATGACTGTTTTGAAGCAGCTGCAAATTCACAGTGCCTCTTCAACAACAGGATTGTTTCCAGTGTTGTGTGGGGGAAGAGCCCTGTAGGGTAGATACAGTCTGGGACTCACAGCTGTGCTGCTTGCAGGACTGCCTAGGGTCTTTACAAGCACGGGAGACTTGACTGGAGGCCTTTTGTTGGGAAAGCCCAGTGGGGTATGGATATGCAGCTGGCTTTGAAGGGCACTCTAGGGAGTGGCGTGTGAGCTCCAAGACAGCCTTCCCTCACTGGCATCTTGTTTGAGGAGGTTACAAGCACCCTACTAAAAATCAGCTTTTAGTATAATGGAAATAATTGTGGTAGAGTGCTGTGAGGATGAATAGCTTTATCCAGCAGGGAGTCAGGGATGACTAGAAGAGTCTTTCCCAGCTGTACAGACACAGTGTCTCCCTACTCCGCTCTGCCCCATGCCTTCAAAACATTTCTGCCTGGCTCCTGGGAATGGCCATGCAGTTCTTTGTTCCCCCTTCCCTCAGAGCCTGCAGCTCTGACATGACCAGCTTGGGCACTGGAGAGTGAAATATCCTGTTAGTAGCAAGAGAGTCTGTCACTCTGGGTAGGCTTGGCCAGACCAAAAGGGACAGAAGTAAGAAGTTCATAGCCTGAACAATGGCACTGGTGAACTCTCTCTTTGCTGTAGGCTGTGCTGTTTGTTCATGGCTGATGCCTTATTCTGCCATTTGGTTGCAGAAGAGTGGAGCAGAGTCTACAGAGAGATGCAATGGAGCCAAGCAAGCACAGGTGCATAGACCAGAGGCACAGAAACACCTCTGGCACGTCCATGGCACTTGGAGCAGCAGTTGCAAGATTATGCTCTGTATTTAAGCTGAGCACTGATTTCTCTGCAGGGGTCTGCTTTCAGAAAGACTTCTTTCATGCTGGTGGTGATAGAAACTGGGATGAAGTGAGGCCTTTGAACTCATACCCACAGACTTCCCTGTGTGAGTTTTTCTGGGGTAATGATGGGTGAGTTAGCCTGTTCCAAACAGAGGGCCAAGAGGACTATGCCAAGGACTTCTCCTGAGCTGGGCTGATGGTGGGGACTCACCTGCCTCCCTCTAGCTGTGCCAAGGAGGCAGGTAAAACGCTGTGTTCTCTGGCTCTCCCACAGAAATGCAAACCTCACAAGAGGCCTGTGTGCGGGAGCAATGGCAAGACGTACCTGAACCACTGTGAGCTGCACCGTGACGCCTGCCTCACTGGCTCCAAGATCCAGGTGGATTACGATGGCCACTGCAAAGGTAACCCTGGCGAGGAGGGCTGGCTGCACTCTCAGAGACAAAGAGTTGGAAGGGAAGCATGATAACAAGGCAAGGCAGAGGCCTCACCAGCCAAGATCTTGTCCCACAGCTGCTGAGTGAAGTAAACAAGGCAAGCCTCTGAACAGTAGCCGGAGTCCAGATGACCAGGCAAGCTGGCGGGGATGAAGTAGGCCTGAAATCAAGTCATGAAGTCAGGGCTGGTGATTCTGGTAACCAGAATCAGACAACAGCCGGAAAAGCTCATAGTAATGCAGTCTGTAGCAGGGCTGAGATGAAGGTGGAAACACAGTCACCAGTTCAGGGCCTGGATCAACAATCTATGGAAGAGAGTGGTTGCAACAGAGCTGGAGACAGGCATGGCTGCAACGATCACAGGCAAGGATTGGGGGTTGAGACATCAGATATTAAATGGAGCCTCATGGCTCACGATTAGAGAGTATGGATGGAGGCTTTAGGTGAGGCCAGCAGGGTCGTTAAGGCCCTCATTAATGCACTCAAAGCCCTGACACCTTAGCTGTGGTGGAATCTTGGAGCTATTGTCTCCCTAAGCTGCTGGGAGTGCAGCACTCAGGGGAGCAGGGCAACTTTTTGCTCCTGCTGCTCCTCTCTGAGCTTTTGGATTCAGCCAGGTAAGTGTCTCAGTTTAACTGCTGAGGAAAGGTCATGATCTCAGAATAAACTCCTAAAACCAATACTATCATCCATGTTCATAAGGGACCTCAATAACTTTAGGAGCAAGGATTTTGCCTCATCAACGAGGCTGTTTAACTCCCCACCCCCCCACACCAGCTGCACCGTTTTCTTGTGTTCAGACAGTTTCATGTGTTTAAATATGTGCCCACTGTCTCTTGCCCTCTCACTGGATACCATGGATAAACATCTGGTGCAGTCTTCCTCATTTCCTTCCATCAGATTTATAAACGTTGATGAGATTGTCCCTGAGCCTTCAATTCTTCAATCTAAACTGGCCTCAGTATCTCCTCTGGGCCCAGGGGATTCCAGCCCCTCAATCATGTATGTGGCCCCCCATATTTCCAAAGAATCCCAGGTTCCTCTGCTTTTACCCATGGCGGGAAGAGATTCGTATTGCTTCACACTGCATCAGAAATGTCCTCTTCTGTCTTTCCATTAACAGAGAAGAAGTCTGAGAATCCAGCTGCAAGTCCAGGTAAGAAGCTGTCTCCTGTTTGGCTGAGGCCTCTGTATGCATTTGTGTGCTCTGGGAGATGGGCCAGGAGGGTGTTCTGGGGGAGTTGCAGAAGTCTGTGTAAAAGTCATATCCTGCATGGGCTGTAGCAGAGTCTGAGTTGATAAATCAGCTGAAATGAGATTGCCCAGCTCTTCACTCTTGGGTAACCTTTCAGAACCCATACATTTCCTGGCTTTACACTATGCTGGGATGTCTCAGGAACTCAGCATAGACAAGGTGCAATGAAAGCCAGTTTGCCCCCAGGGACACAAACTGTGCTCATCACCCAGACTGAGGGATGGAGCACTCTTTTACCTCCTTCACTGGTGATCTAAGACAGAATAACTGTGGAGCTGTTGTCCCCAACTCCAACAGCAGCCTTTTAAAAGGAAACTTTGCTTTAAGAGTGATGAACCAATGGGTGCAGAGGCAGAGACTCAGGAGGTACAGCTGAAATGCCTCTACCATCAGCCAACAAGATGATCTTAAGGGTCTCTTCTAACTTAAATGATTCTATGATCGCCTAAAATATAAGTCTCTTTGATTCCCTGTGCTTGGTTTCTCCCCTTATGTATTGCCATGTGTACTTAAGACTCTGGATTTTAGGACCATGGCTTGTGCTTCATCAAGGGAATTCCTTTTCCCAGTCATGACCTCTTAAGTACTGGAGCTGTATAATCATCAGCTTTAATTTCCTAGGACAGATGAGAGCAAAGTCTCATACAAACTAAAGAGGAAGGACCATGTCAGAGCATGGCCACCACCCTAAAGCAGTTTTAAAGAAGTTCAAAATTAAACATGCAGAATCCCTACAGAGCTGGGTTTTTTCGTCTCTCCATCTGGGTGTGATAGTAGTCACTGGATTCAGAAGATCCTTAGCGTGTGTAAGTGATGTGAATGCACACTGATTCCTTTTCTGGCTTCATTGACCACTGGGCAGGTGTGACAATTCACAGCCAGGCTTTCAGTTTTGTTTCTAAAGGCTTGGTTTGTGCTAGCACACGAAGTGATAACCTCCTGGAGAAACCTGTGACACTGGCAAGCACTGTGAGTGAACGAGCCCAACTTGACCCCTCTTGTTTCCAGTTAGAGTGGACAAATCAGGGCTTTGAAGAAACAAAATTTACTGAGATAGTAGGCCCCAAAATTCAAATCTTGGAGAAGAGTGGTAGAAAGGCTTGCTCAGTCTAGTCTTCCCCCTTGCAGAGGATAGAGGTTTTGGTATTTTAGGGTTGACAGCTGAATGCCAATTCTATGCAGTGTCGGGAAGCCTGGGGACACTGTCAGTTACCTTCCTCCCTCAGTCTGGGACTCTTGACACCAAGATGAGTCAGCTGCGGGTTGTTCTTCCACAAGCTTCAGGGATTGGACGGAAGAGCTTTGGCAGGAGTGTTGTTTTCCGGCCTTGCCACATGGTGTCACCAACAGCGCGTCCGCTATTCAGCACATGACACATCTGCTTGAATCTGGCAGTGATGTAACTCCAAGGACCAGACCGAGGGGCTGCAAACTGCCTCAGGGTGGGCTGGCTGGCTTTTATTTCCAGTCCTCTCTCTGTGGTCTCCCTGCCAGCTTCATTTCTCTCACTCTTGTTTTTCCTTCTGCTGCACTGTCTCCCATTACAGTTGTCTGCTACCAGTCGGACAGGGACGAGCTTCGTCGCCGGGTCATCCAGTGGCTGGAAGCTGAGATTATCCCAGATGGGTGGTTCTCCAAGGGCAGTAACTACAGTGAAGTCCTGGACAAATATTTCAAGGCAAGTAGAGCAGCACCTGCCTCAGAGCCCAAACAGCATTTCTTGCCTTGTCACTGTAAAACAGCTGCTATGCCCCCAGCTGAGAGGCTCCAGTGTGTGATGCGCCTGTCGAACTGGGAATCAGAGGGATCTGATAAGTCCTACAGCCTGATGTGTTACGTGCTGCCTGCAGCAGCCACTGACACAGCTTGTGACAACCAGATGTGGAGCATCTCAGATTCCTGCTGTCTGACCTGCCCTGGGGAAAAGGAGGAGGGCAAGCCACATGTGCCTGTGGCAGAGCAGAGAGCTACTAATCTCAGGGGTAAAAAGCCAGAGGAAAAAAGGTGAAAGTGCTGGAAATGCAGGAAGCTGTGGCAGCTGATCCTTTGTTCCAGATAGTCCCAAGGCCATATTGAGATGGGTATAGGGGACACTTGGGGGCTTCAAGGAATATGTCCCAGTTGTGGCTGAGACCTGGCAGTTCCCTAGTACTCTGCAGAGTGAAAGGAGCCACTTGGGTCTTGGGCCTTGCAATAATCCTGTTCTTCCCTCCTCCCTGTCAGTCTGTCCTCAGCCCATCCCCACCCCCTTCTGTAACCAGCAGATCCCAAACTTCTCCCATGCTCCTGCCGCATGCACTGCTGTGTCCCTCCCCCTCATGCCTGGCTCCTGATAGAGACTTCAAAGCATTCAGGATGGAGCTGGAGGAGCAGGTGGGGAAGAAGGGAGAGCATTTAAATCATGAGCTGTTGACAGTAAGAGATTAATGGTGCCTGACAGGAGTTAGCACTGCCAGCAAATTTGCCATGGCAATGGCACCCCCTGGTGAGACAGAGTAGCTGGTCCCCTCGCTCCACAGATCATCCTCACATTTGCAGCCATTAATGCTGCTCTGTGTGTGGAACCCACTGCCCTGGGCACTCCCATCAGTGCCTGCCAGCACCCAAAAGCAGCAGTGTCCCGTGTCAGTCTCTCTCCCTGCAAATGTGCTGTCCCCAGCCACTTTTGCAGGGTCTCCCCAGGTCATGGGCTTTGCTGAAATGCATGAGCCAGCCAACAGGCTTGTTGCTCTGTCACTGCATAACCCATTCACACCTGCTGTCCCCACGCCTGTCAGTGTGCTGGTCACATCCCCTGGCTCCAGCTCAGAGGCAGGCAGCCTCATGTTCTCATTACTGTCCCATTTTTTCTGGAGCACTGATCCCAGCCACTGGGTGAAAGTTCCTATGGCAAAACAATGCCTCTACTTGTACCAAAGGGTGAATTTCTGTGGCCAAGGTCAACAGTATGAGGTTCAGTAAGGCCAAGTGCTGGGTCCTGCCTTTGGGTCACGACAACCCCAGGCAGCGCTACAGGCTGGGGAAAGAGTGGCTGCCAAGGGAGGTGGTGGAGTCACCACCCCTGGAAGGGTTTGAGAAACAACTGGATATGGCAGTTGATGCTGTGGTTTAGTTGATAAGGTGGTGTTCAATCAGAGGTTGGACTCGATGATCTTGGGGGTCTTTTCCAACCTTAATGATTCTGTGATTCTTTGTCAGGTGGTAATCCACCTTATCAACCACCTTATTCTTAAAGCTTTGAAACAATTTTAAAGCAGAATTCAGAGTTTGGAACAACTTGAGACAAGTCAAGGCAAAGCAAACCTGAATGACTTCAAATGCACAGAAATTTGTGTCAGCAATGAGTGTCTGCAGTCACTGGAGGAATTTTGTCATGCCAGGCTGTGGGGCTCTGCATGCCTGCCCAGCAAATGGCCTGATTCCTGCCCTGCATGTAGGAAACACTGGAGACATAGCTGACATGAAGCTTTTCCCTTTTCTCCTCGATGGGGAGGCCTGTAGATGTGGCATTAAGCTATTTCCCTCCTGGAAGCCTGACTTGTAAGGCTCACTGGGATGTGCTTTGTTTGTCAGGTAGGCCATGACCTTGAAGGACATTATTTCAAGAGGAGCAAGGCCAGTAGTGGGAAGCTGCTCCATTTTGGAGGGTCTCTGTGGGAATGCCTTAATGCAGACCATAGCTTTGAAAGGCAAGAAAACTCACTTAACAGTCTGGGTCATTAAGAGAACTGCAGTCATTTTCACAAAAAAAAAGCAGGACAAGAGGCTTCAAAGTCTTGTGGAAGTTGACCTGTGGAGCAGTTATGCAGGATAAGCACACAGAGTAATTTCCCTAGCCCTAGATGTTTCTCCTGAAACACACAGAGGTAACAACAATGTCTCTTCCAGCATTTCTGAGAGCACTACACAAGGTGCCACAGTGACCTGCCCCAATCACGCAGCAAAAATTAGGTGGCAGCAGTCTGTGTGCAGGATTAATTTTCCACTTGCAGCAATGCAGCTGTCTCTGAGGGGGCACAGCAGTTCCTGCTGTGTGCCCAGCACTGTGGTGTCACATCTCCAAACAGGAAGGCAAAATGCAATTACTTCTGTGGGAGTGCAGCCAGGATTTTGGGGCTAAAAACGCTGCTCTTCAGTGCCAGAAGCCTTGTCAGAACTTTAAGAAGTTGATGGTGAGATGTTGTGCTATCGCATTAAATTTTTTCCCTGGTATCAGCAGAAAATTGCTTCCTGTGATTTTCCCTTTTGTCACTGTCAGAGTCCAGGCACAGCTTTGGATTTACACATATTGGAAAGCTGACACCTCCTTGAATGCAACTGGTCTGCTTTAAGGCAGGAGGTATATAAGAAAGCTAAGAGCTGGCTGGAACAAAGAGAAGAAATAGGGTTAGAGCCATAAATCAAGCAGCAGGAGGTGAATGAAAGGCAGTGCAGCTTATCTGTGAGAACAAGGCTGGGATCATATCTCTCTCATTCTGAGGCTAATATGGATATGTTGCTGCTTTTCTCTGAGCCTCTTTCTTTGTGAAAAACAGGGATAATGGAACTTGTCTCACTAAAGCTTCAAAATGCTAAGTACGTATGGAAGAGGAAGAAGGAAGAGGTGTACCTTGAACTGATAAATGAGAGCCTCTCCCATCTTCCCCTACAGAGCTTTGATGATGGTGATTCTCGCTTGGACTCCACTGAATTCCTGAAGTTTGTGGAGCAGAATGAGACTGCCATCAACATCACCACCTACATGGACCAGGAGACCAACAAGTTGCTCAGGTGGGCAGTGGACAGGATGCCAGAGGGGGGAGGGCAGATGTGGTAGAATGGAACATGGAAATTCACTCATGGTAAACATCAGTTAGGGCTTGCGCTGACAAAGATAACTGTGTATGAAGTGGCTTCTCACTTAAATAGGTGTGAACACCATGAGAGGAGCAGTTCTGTCTCTACCCTTCATGTTAGGCATGTATTCCAACCCTCTGCTGCCTTAAATCTAGCACTCGTGCAGCCAGAAGGGAGTTGGGTGACAGATTTGTCATCTTCTTTCTATTTCCTAATAAATTAGCTTTCCAGGGGACTTCCCTCACCTTTTGCCTAATAGCTAGATCCAGCACAAGGAAGACAGTGGGAAAACACCGCTCATATGCAGCCGATAGTTTGACAGGTTTCCCTTTCTCTTTGTGTGCCACTCTGTGAGAAAAGGCTGCTTGTGGTTATGCTGTGCTTGCATCTCTACCCGTGTGACAGCATGTAGATGTCAACAAATGTGGATGTCCTATTCCTGCTGTTCTGAATATCCCCCCACTGCTCAGCCCGTTGCCAGACAGAGAGTATTTTGTGACTGTTTCTCTTTTCTCGGTATCCCATGAGGTCTCCTTAGAGAAGCCACTTCTGCCAGACATCTTGGAGTCTCCCTAGTTATTACTGTTTTTACTCACCTGCACTCTGAAGACAGTAGAGCAGGGACCAGCCTAGCACAGCCCTGTGCAGAACAAGCCTCTGTGTTTCCTTTCAGGGGACTCTGCGTAGATGCCCTCATCGAGCTGTCAGATGAAAATGCTGACTGGAAGCTCAGCTTCAATGAATTTCTCAAGTGCCTCAGCCCATCCTTCAACCCACCAGAGAAAAGTAGGAACTCCTCACTTATCTTGGGGAACAAGAAGGGTCCTGGGAAGGGAGGGAAGAAAAGAAATCAGCTTCAGGCCAGACATGAGGTGCTGTAACTCCACTGCCAGAGATAATTTTAATATATGCCTGCCTCTCATCCAACAGCGTAAAAATCTCTAATTTTTCATTTTGGCTCTGACTCTCGAGTTCTTGTACATCATTGTCACTGCATTGTTGAAAGTACTGCTTTTTCTGTCCCAGAGTTCCTGCAGCTCTCGTGACGAGAAAGGTTTGGCTTTTAGAAGCAAGGACGTAGGTTGAGTGGGTATGGTATGCCTGTAAGGTCAAGGCATGTATTTAACAGTGCAGAGGTCAATCACATGAGGAGTTCATGGCCAGACAACTTAGGAAAATCAGACAAGACCAAAGTCCTGCTATGCCCTGCCTTTCACAGAGACAGCCTCCCTGATGACCATCTCAAAGTTCACTGTCCTTCCAGATCCTGCTTAGTGATCCAGTTGGCGTGAAAGCAGCTTAGTGTTCTACTGACCAGATGTGCATAGCCAGTCATCTCATTATCTCCCTGAGGGGTGATGGTCCAAAGGGGCCAGACTTATATCCCACTGCAGTGGCATTGAGCAGCAGGCAAAGGCCATGCTTTCTAGGGAATATCAAGTTGAACTCGGTGTTGCCTGTTTCAGTGAGAAACTAGGGATGCTGCACCTTCCCTGGAAAACATCATCAGCTCGTTATCACTTAACACCTTTGAGTGCTTGGGGGGCCTTGAGCTAAACATGTAATGTAGCTGTAAGAAGAAATGTGAGCTGAAATGAGAAATCTTTTTTTTTTTCCCTTCCTTTCTCAAGGCAACAGAAAATACACAAATCATTTCCCCAACTTATCCCCACCTGGATCAGAATAACCCAAGCTTTCATTTCAGGGTTTTTTTTCTTTGTATAACAGATAAGGAAATTCAAACAAATCCAACGTTGAGATTTCATTTGGAATTGAGAAGTTGAAATGTGTTCTTCTGAGGAAGAAGAACAAAGTGTTTGACTTTCCCAAAATTATGTTTTGGCTGATTTCACTCACCAAATTCAGCATGAATGTTTTAGTCATTAGGGAACTTCTGGTGGTTGGGGGAAGGAAGGTTTCCCCTTAAACCTCATACCTGTTCTCGCTCTTAAAGCATCTCCAAAGTATGTTGTCTTTAGCCTGCTCGCTATCTCACAAGCACTGCCCTTGTTTTGTGCCTCTTCAGAGTGTGCCCTGGAAGATGAGACCTATGAGGACGGAGCAGAGACCCAGGTGGAGTGCAACCGCTGCGTCTGTGCCTGTGGGAACTGGGTGTGCACCGCAATGACGTGCGAGGGTCCGTATGCTCTCCACATAATTACTGTGCTTGGGTTTGGACAAAAGGAGTTCTCGCTCTCTGTCTTTCCAAAGGCACCAGCTATCCAGGTTTCTTCTCTCTCCAGCTTCTCCTCAGCTTCTCCATGGGTGGTTTCTTCATGACCCTCACATGTCCCATGTTAGTCAAACCCAAGCTGGTACTCTTCCAGAGGTCAAAAAGTGTGTAACTGAGCTGGGGGCGATGCTGCTGGGGTTTGTAGTTTGGATTTGGTGTCATGAAAATTCAGCACTAAATCTTCCAGACCAGAGCTGCTCTGCATCCAGCTGGTGCAGACCAAATAGATCACTGGCTGCAACTGTACATGTAGGTGTAAGCAAGTCAGCTTTCCTGTATATGTGTCTGTACCCTCACTGTATCTGTGTTTATGGAATTTGTAAAAGAGGATCTAGGATCCTGTCTTGATCCTGAGGGAATATAGGAAACTTCATCCAATGCCAAGAAAGCACTTTAGCGTCTTGCCACAAAAACTGTAGAATAATGGTGATGAAGGAAGGTGGTGCTCATAGTAAAGCAGGGTTGTTTGTCCTCCTTTGGAAGGCCCTTAAACTTGGCACAGCCACAGTACAATTGTGAGAGGTCATGGTGCAGTTGTGAACAACAGCTCTCTGTTCCACCTTCTCACAGATAGTCCAGGGCCAGTGGAATGCCACCTTTTCCCTGTGTTGGCAAATGTATGGGTCCTTCCTAAGGAGTCACATGCATCCTCCCAGCATGGTGCTGCATTTTTCTGGCCTTCTCCCCTAGCAACTCAGCCCTTGCTGTATTTTTCTGGCCTTCTCCCCTAGAAACCAGGCCCTTGCATGAGCTTTGTTTCAGTGCTGTGTGGGACCTGCCAGCAGTACACTGGTTCAGATCTATAGTCAGTAGCTTGGGCAGAGTAGGACAGAGGGGAAAGGCAGCAGTGTGTACAGAGTTTTTCTTGTTTATCTGACTTTCTGCAGCAGAGCCTTCAGGATCACCTCAGCCCAGACTTAGCTGTAGCAGCAGGAACTCACCTGAGAAAAGACAACTGTAGTATTAATAGAGCTGCCAGAGGAGCTGTGTGTAGGTGTCATAGATTAAGCAACAGAATGAGAGACTCTTTTTGTTGCCTCCCCAGAAACAACCTTCAAAGTTGCTATGCAACACCTATTCTTGCTTCCTACTTTGTTCCCTGCATCCATACAATGGGATACCAATTCCTTGACTTTCTGCCCATGTCAGAGCAGCAGAGGGATTAGAGGCTATTGTCAGAGGAATAATGAAACTGAAGAATCAGATCAAACACATCAGCAAGTTGCATCTTCATTGAGTGAAATCACCTCTTCATTAGCTATCAGTTATTGTACTTGGGTAGCACTGAGCTTCCATTTATTCCTTACAAGAGGCCAAGATGTTTGAACTAATTATAGGTGTTTCTTTTGAATAATATGCAGCCTCTTCCATGTGATTTTATTATCAGTCACGTGGGAGGGAGAGCCAGGGACAGACTGGACACCCAAGTTGTGAAGTCCCAGGCAGCCACAAGGCCCGTTCTCTTTCTAGGAAGCCAACCCATACCTTCTTCCAGCAAAGGCTTCCTAAGCTTGAGGGATGCTGTGGCTGACTTGCCTCTCTTTGTTCTTCATGGTTCAGCATCTGAAATGTGTATCCCCTGTTTGTGAAACACTAAACTCCATTTCTTTTTGCAGGGAGGAATGAGAAGGTGCCTGCTCAGAGACGCCGACCTGATCAAGATTTGACTGAGGAGGAAATGGCCAGATACATTCAGGAACTGCAGAAGCATCAGGTTAGCGTGAGGCTGGCAAGGTCTGCTTGCACTAAGCCTCCCCTTGCCAGAGGAGTTCCCTCTGCTTCTGTTACTTGGAGACTCCTGGTAGAAGGGGGAGCACAATAAAAGGGGGATCTCTTGTCTGTGGGGACAAATACAGGTGTGGGGCTTTAAGATATAAGCCAGTATTGGCGCTGCCTGTGAATGGACCAAAGGCTTCAGAGCACCACCAGTTCCTGTGTCAGTGCAGAGCTTCACTTCTGTGCTCTCTTTCTCTAGGAGACGGCTGAGAAGACCAAGAGAATGAGCACCAAGGAGATGTAAGGGGCCTCCACAGTGGAGGAGCCCAGGAGGATGGGCCCAACCTGCCACCCTGTCCTCCAGTGCTGATCTCAGTATGCACAAGTGTCTGCTACAGTTGCCCAGTCACAGATATTTACATGTATAGCGATGGGTTATTTGTTTTGTAATACACAGAGAATGGGGCCAGGAAAGGGGAGCAGAGCCCACCTGTTCAGGGAGCTTCATTACTGGGACCTTGGAAGGCTGGGAGGGACTTACAGCAGCCTCTGGGACCCTTCCCCAGAGCAGACAGCTGCTCCCTCCAAGAACTAACAGGGATTTCTTGTTCCCCTGGATCTGGGGAAAGGATGGAGGTCACTGCTGGATAGAAATTCAGTCAATACAATTGTCAGCACCAGCCTTGGCTGCAAAAATACAGGCCTGGCAGTTTTGTGGCTGAACACGTGTGCTGCAGGGCATCATTATCCAAGGACCTTACCCTATGGTTCGAGCTCCTCAAAGCTGGTCAGCCTGGTGTGACACCTGGGAGTCGTGGTGCCATGCTGCTGGCATGAGTCCAGCACATTCCTCCTTGCTTTCCACCAGACTGTCCCCAGCAGCTCCTCCAGTACATTGTGGGCTCCAACACAACATGGTTCCTTTTGACCTCATCTCACTCTTACTCTCCCTGCCCCCTCCTTAGAGGTGCTATCGTATTTTTTTCTTACCACATTCACATGCTGACTCCCCCTTTTAGTTTTTGTTTTGGTTTTTTTATTATTTTATTTCCTATGGTAGTGATTCAGCTTTTGTATGTTTTGTATCTCTAGATCTTTCAAGGAAACCCAGCGTGTGGGTTTTTGTTGTTGACAGTGCTGTAATGCCCATGCACAGTTCGTATCGCACTGCGCTCAGCCACCACAAACACCACAGGCAAATTGTGAGCCTTGCACTACAGGGTATTTCCCAGCTGGGGATAGCAGTGTCCCTCGTGGGAAGAAGAGACAGGGCTGGATGTAATTAGTTTCACCAGACACAGATTGCCACTGCAGCTCTCTAGCTCTCGCTCCCTTAGCTAGCATTGACCATGTGCTCAAAGTCCGTGCTCGTGCCTCTCTTAATTGCCCAAAGCAGTCTAGAGACAGAGGGACCAGGCAATCCCGTTAGTACAGTATCTTAAAAAGCTTAACTATGTAGAAAACTGTTCAGTTGTGCTGTTGGCATCATCTTGGGCTTTTCATCTTCCTCTGGGGTGAGGCAGCAGCATTATTCTTTGATTCCAGGTATGAGTTTGGAGTCAGGGCTGGAAGCCTCATTACTGACACATTTCTCAGTGTCATTGATCAGATCACCTTTGACCACTCTCACGTTCCTTCATGGGTCAGTTTCATCCCACACGTTTCTCAGAGCATTGGTCCTAGATGTGAATGAAATGCTGTTTTGTTGATAGTCACCTCTGTAGCCTGAAGCCCAGCTGATTTTCTTATGCAGTTGTCAAATGTACTTCATACACACCTGAACACCCATGTTCCCTTCATGCCTGTGCTGTGCCTCCCAAGCAGTTGCATGTGCCCTGAGACAACTGCTTGTGACTTTCCTCTTTCTGTTTGTGAGCAACTTCAGCAATTGTTGCTGGGTGTCTTGCAGTCCCTATTGCTTACTGAAGCAAAATTCCACTTGCATCTGCAAAAGCACGTCTGGTGTGAGTGAAGATCAGCAGGACTTTTGTCCCAACCTTCCCCTTTTTGCACAGTTGCTTTCCTTGGAGAGGAAGAATGAGCTGGTACCTAGAAGTATAGGAAAAGAAGAAAGCTTGGTCCCTCCTGTGCTCTTTCCCATGAGCCAGATGTGTTAAAGGCTGTCTGGTCTTTGAGCTGTTTTCCTGATGTGAAGCCAGAGGACTTCCATTGACTTTGGCATAGTGCCACTTTTCCAGTGAGAACCATAATGTACCCTGCCATGGAGGTTTTGGCATCATAAATACAGAAGAAGGCTGGGGTTTTTTTCTTATGAGGACCTGGATTTGGGCAGCTTTCACCTGTGAAGGTGAGAGGAATGAGTCCATATGAGCTGAGGGTAATGTGAGAATGCTACACTGGGACAGAGTCATTGTTTGTGTTCTGGTGGCACTGGAAGAAGTGGTTGGTGAAATAGGAGCACCCATTAGACATAGCCTTGCTCGTTCCCAAGAGTGTAAGTGAAAGGGCTTCATGTGCTGGATCTGGAGTCACAGGAACATTGTTAATAAATGTTTTGCTTTATTCCAACCCTGCTCTAAAAGGTAGTTAGTGCCTCCCAGATCACTTCCTTCCAGCTTGGATTGTTAAAGTGCCTTAGAGAAAACACAACAGCTTGCCTTAAAGGCTTTCCCTGGATGGGGATAACATCTTGTTCAGTCAGGAATATCTCCAACTGTGAAAACCAGAGCACATGCAGGAAGGAGAGGTGAATGCACAGCTTCAGGCTTCTGTAGGCTGCACTGTGTGATGTGTTCTCTGTGCCCTCCTGTCTGCTGGGGCTGTGCAGCCATGTGGATGGGAGTGGCTGCTGGGGCAGCCAGAGACGTGTGCTGGCAGCTGAGGTTTACAGAGCTTGCTCTTGCACTGAAGGCAGAGGGACGGGCTGTGGTCTGCGGCAAGCTGAGCTCTCGGAGAAGCCATAAAACAGATCCCAGGGTAGCCTGGGGCAGCAGGCTGGGAGTGCAGCAACAGTGCCTCTGGAAGGGGCTGCTGCCTGTGAGCCTCTTCCTCCTTGTGCCCCCTCAAAGGGACATGGTGGAGAGCAGGGCCGTTCTAAGGGCAGCAGTTCTCAAAGGGAACCGAAATATCTCAGCTCCCTGCACAGAGGGTAAGGGCAGCCCAGACTGAGCAATACTCAGGCTGCTGCAGGCTGGTCAGTCACTAACTCCTGCAGGGTGACCTGGCTGCTGGGGAAGGAAGTGCTGAATTTCAGCCATTGCCCTCTGGGATGATTGCTGTACAGACTACAAGGGGCAGGGAAGGTGTTTTGTTTTTTTTTTTCCAAAAAACCAAATTTAAACAACAAACAAAGAAGTCCCACTCCTCCCTCTATATTCCCTCCTGTACGTGTGTGAAATTTATCAGTATTCTGTAGGTTTCCTTAGTGCACTTATTTTACTTGATTTTGTAATTTTTTTGAAGCAGGGGGGTTTGGATATTACTGCCAAATAAATGAAACAAAATTTAAAAAATAATACTTGTTTGGTTTATTTTTCACAAGCCACACGACTTGTTTTCAAAAAAAAATCATCTGTCTTTGCACATTCATGCACAGATCTCAGTGTGCTGGACAAATGTGAGACGTGACTGGCTCTGTTTCATAGCTGGGACATCAGGTGGAAGGAACCCACAGGCAAGTAAAAACAATAACTAAAGGCCTTGAAAATATGACTGAGTGGTGAAATAGCCTTTAATGGTGTTGTATGGCAGGAGGAAGTGTCCTACCATTTATCTCCCCTGTAACTGTAATGCCACTGCTGTGAGCGCTTCAGTGCAGATAATGGTCTGACAGAAGAGAAAGCTGCCTTGCTTTGTTCCACTTGGTGTGCTCCTTCCAAAGCTGTTCAAAAAAACCCCCAAACAACTCACAAACATTGCCTCTTCCATGTTATTTTTCACACCAGATGGCCTCTTTAGCAGGTACCAGCTGCTGCACATGCAGTCTTTTCTGTGGCTTTCCCTGCCCATTCACGGCTCAACTGCAAAGTGAGGCTGCTTCATTAACCGCAATTTCTACTGCGAGCATTTCCCAGGATTTTAAGAAGGAATGAACGGAAGTGGCAGCCACAAATTTAGCTAGGTGGCACTGTAAATACTTTGCCTTGTGCACCACGCATACTTACTGAAGCAAAGTGATTTTGAGGTGGGAGAGAGGAAAAGCAAAAATTCTGTTGCGTGCTGCTTGTAGAGGCCTGGGAAAAGCCCTGACCTGTTTATGGAGTTAAGCACATCTGAGTATTAAATGGCTGCACTATAGCTACGTACCCTTAATCACAATTCTCCAGTGCTGTTAAGCTTCAAGTTGAGAAATAGGCTATTTAAGTGGTTGATCAAGACTCTGAACTGCATTTGTGAGGTATTTATTAACTTCAGTCCTGAAGACAGGAGCAAACTGATCGATAGTAAGACTCAGTTCCTGAACCAGGTCACAGGGCACACCTTGAGAAGAACCAGGCTTAAAGCACTACAGAAGACAAGAGCAAAATCCAGATGACCTTACTCTTGTGCTTACATAAACTCTCCTAAAACTATCCTGGAACAGCTTTGTAGAGTGGGAAAAATTATGTTGATAAGAAGTTAACGATATTGGTGAAGTGTCTATTCTGCAGCTATCTCTGGGTTCACAGCAGGGCTTACATTTGTGAATCCACAGTCTTGGAAAACAAATGAAACAAGTCCAATGCAAAGTGACCTGTTCATTCCTACCCCCTATGGCACACTCTTTCTTGAAGGCTGGGCATAGCCCTGACAAGTTCCTCCTCTCAGCAGTGGGAGCTGTCACATCAAAATATTTGTGGTGGTGAAGTCCAGAGTTCGTAAGAGCACCAAAGGAAGGATAAGTGGACCATGGATTTCGTCCACAGTATTCTGGACACCTTTGTGCACTGCTGATATTTCATGCGTTGCTTTAAGCCAAGGTTTGTACAAGCAAGCTGATTTGTTTCTGTTTCTTCCAGTCTAAGATGACAGAGATTTTTGTGTACATGAAGTGTTTTGAGGAGGTGTGAAGTTGCTACTCCCTTCTTTTTGGCTCCTCTATGCATCACAAGGAGGCAGTTCTGGTTCTTAAGCCTGGACTTAGTTGAGGCAAAAGTCCCTTTGGGTTGTGAGTCTTCTCGTTGTCATCACACATAGCTGCTGCTTCTTCCCATGATTACTGACTACACAGATGTTAACCTGTGTTCAAAGAGCAATGAATTGAAATCACGGATCCTGCCTTGCCTGTTTGTATATGTATGGTACAACAGGGGTCAGCTCCACCTCGATCTGTGACCAGCATCAGGTGGTTTCGCCTGACAGATGTGTGGTATGGATTAACTCCTGCCAATGCCCCGGCTCAAGACCAAAGCTATCTTTTCACACACTGAGGTACTTCTGGGAATATCTTCGTTTTGGTGCTCCATGGCAGCAGCTCCCAGAACCATAGAACGTTTTGGGTTGGAAGGGACCTCAAACATCACTCAGTTCCAACCTCCCTGTTCTGCAGGGACCAAAGCAGATCAACCCTTGGACAAAACACCCGCTGCCCAGGTGCTGTGCTCCGCCGCCAGCAGCCACAACGGAGAGGCCATGGGGCACACGGGTTCAGGCAGCACCTCTCCTTCGGGCTCCGAGGTTGACCAAAAGGGGCAGAGGGAAGGGTATGGTTTAAGTTTACAGCAGCAGCTCTGGTGTCCCGAGCTTGGTGTAAAACACTTGGCAGGGAGCAGGTGGCATTTCCAGCCGCCGGTTCCGCATCATCCCGGCACCGCTGGGTGCAGGCTGTGGCGGTACCCGGGGCCGAGGAGCGGGGCCGAGGAGCGGGGCCGGGGCAGCCGCGCCCCTGGGCAGCCCCCGCCACGGGGCCTCCTCCTGCGCATCGCCCTCCCGTGCTCGTTCCGGGGCCGCCGAACGCTCCCTCTCCCTCCGCCGCCCACCCGCGGGCGCCCCGCAACCTGCATGAGAGCGCTCGCCCCGCTGGCCCGCCCGGGATCGAGCATGACGCGGGGGGGCCGCGGGGGGCGGTGGGGCTATGCAGGTTCCGGGGCGGGCCAGGGCGGGGCGAGGCGCGGAAGCCCCCGGGGTGACGCGCGGGTCCGTCGGTCGGTGCGGGCGGGATGGCGGCGGCGGGCGGGGA
>VZTI01004115.1:382689-413795 GCA_013397865.1 Struthidea cinerea
CTCGCCCGCTCCCTCCGCGTTCTCAACCTCAGCGGGAACCGCTTCGCCGAGGTGCCCCCCGCGCTGCTGCAGCTCCGCGGGCTGCGCAGCCTCAGCCTCGGCGGCAACCGGCTCCACGGCATCCCGCCCGACATCCAGGAGCTCCAAAGGTGAGGGACGGGCCCCGCGGGAACAGGGACAAGCCTCGGCAAGCCCGGCCGGGTTTTCTGTCACTCTCCCCCTCGGGGGGTCAGTTCTCTCCAGCGTCAGGTGTCTCCAAGCACTGCTGCCGCTAACGTGGCTCTTCCTCTTCGTCGCGTTGAGTTACGACAACTCCAGGACGTTCTTTACCTCATCAACATAGATATATATATATAAGTATCTAAAGGGTAGGTGTTGAGGATGGAGGCAGGCTCTTCTTGGTGGTGCCAAGCAATAGGTTAAGAGGCAGAAAATTATGCACAGGAAGTTCCTCCTGAACATAAGGAAGAACTTCTTTACTGTGGGGGTGACCAAGCAGTGGAGCAGGTTGCCCAGAGAGGTTGTGGATTCTCCCTCCCTGGTGATATTCCAGTGGACATAATCCTGTGTCATGTGCTCTAGGATGACCCTGCTTGAGCGGGGAGGTTGGAACAGAAGATCTGTGGTCCCTTCCAACCCAACTGATCCTGTGTGTTCTTCAGGCGATGATGGGCCTTCTGTGCTCACAAAGTGGGTGACTCTTGGGACTGCCCGGTCCCTGCACTGCTGTGGTGCAGGGGAGCTCTCCTGGTGATGGTGTGCTTGGTGTGAGTGTTGGCACGTGGAAGGCTCAGCGTGGCTTTCATGCACGTCTCTGGGTGACAGCGAGATAAACCCCATGTATCCTGCAGCTCGTGGCTGCACGATGGGTTGCTCAGGAGAATAAAGATGTGTTTGTGGCTCATGCAAACAACAGGGCCTTTCTGCCAATACAGCTGCAGTCTCGCTGGGGGCTTGCTGTCATGGATGGGGTTTTGTGGTGTTTCTCTCAACCCATGGACTCGTGTAGAGCTGACAGATACTGACAGACGTGGAGCATGGAGCCCCAGGCTGTGCTCGGGTGCAGTGGTACATCTGGCTCTGGGGCTGTATCAACCACTGCAGGCCGGCCATACAGAAACATATGGCTGAATCACAGCAGTTAGGAACAGTGGTGGTGGGGGAACAGGCCTTAGACAGCACTGGGTATTGGCTGCCTGTATTGGCCTGGGCTGGGTACTCCTGAAGCCTGCTGTCCTCCTGGGCAAGCTGGATGCTTGTCGTGCCTTAAGTGATACAGGCACCTCAGTGTTTCTGCTGGATTCCCAATCCTCACACTGGCCTCTCTGCTAAGACTTTGGATCTGAACTTTGTTTGCTCCTGGTCTTTGCCAAGAGACTTGCCAGAGGCAGCCTCTCTTATGCAAATTCCAGCACCCTTGACCCTAAATACCTGGATTCACTCTGATGGCTCAGCAGAGCTCATCCAGTGGAAGCTTAGGATGTTCTGTGTGGAGTGATGTCTCCCATGGGCATTGATGGGAGGTGCCAGAACTGCTTGAGTGCTGTTGGGAAATGCTTTTGTCTGCTGCAGTATAATACAACTGGGTTTGTGGCTTTTGTCCAGGTGGCATAGCATGCACCTGTTAAGGGTTTGGAGCAATTCTAGGTTATGCTCTCTGGACTGAGAGATGCTATTAGATGTTTTGAGTGATGGAGAATGCCCATATTCTCTTGACAGAGTTGCGATACATCCTGGGTTGGGGCTGTCATGAGGAAGAGGAAGCTCAGCTTTTTCTCTGTCTGGGAACAGATGCTTCAGGCATGAAACAGGAAATGAGGCACGGGAGAGGAGGCCAATGGAGGAGGGCCGCTGTGTGAGGAAGATGGTCCACATTGTCTCCATAGCATGTCTGGTAGCATCCAGGATGTGGTTGGGATCTGATTGTTGCTCCCACCTCTGAGTCAGAGGCTCCCTGCTGCTGTTTACATGGTCTCAGTCTGTGGTTGTGGTTTTTTCTCTTTCTTTTCTTTGTTCCCCCAAGAGAGCAAAGCTCAGCCCTGCTTTTCTGATGTCCCCAGGAGAGTACTGGGCTGCGTAGCACTGCGCATGGTGCCCCAGCAGGCTGTGACCTTGTGCTCCACGCTGCACCTCTGTCACTCTGTTCCTCTGACCTGCCCTGAAGCAGGGCTCCTTGTTGTCCTGTCCTGCAGCTTTCCTTGGGCTGGTCGTGCTCGAACCCCCAGAACGAGAATTCGGAGAGAGCAAATGCAGACAAAGCTATTGAACTGTCCATTTATCGTTACAAAGTGATGTGTCAGGTGGAAGAGTTACCCTTAGACACAGCTTCTGTCTGCTGCCCACATCACCACTGCTACCTCATTCAACTTCTGCTAACGTGTCAACATAATTGAACTTTAGCTCAAGATAGCGAATCTGTGCACCACCAGGATTGTCAGCTTCTTTACCACTCTGCCGTCAGTGACTTCTGTATCTGGGACTGCTTGAGTAACAAAAGGGAGCCGCACACGGCTTTGCCAGCGCTGGGAGAAAACAAGACTTTATAATGTGTTGTTCCTCCAGAGGGAATCCTGAATCTGTTCATTGGGACCCAGATAACCAATGACCCTTGCCAAAAACATAGAAAGTACACTCTGGAGAGAAACTGCTGCCACACTCTGCTCCTACCTGCTGACAAGAGAGTGTTCTCAGCGTGAGCCTGCTTGTTGTGGAGGGGTAAAATGAGCCTGAGCAAGGACAGAGCAGAGCCAGCTGTTACAGCACAGCAACATGGAGACCTCTGTTAGTTTCTGAGCTCTGGAAGTTGGAGATGGGACCTGGGGCTGTGGCTTCTCTTAACCTCCCAGCTCAATCTGCAAATGCCAGTCTTGCTGTTGCTGACAAGCCAAGACCTTGAGCCTTTTTCCACGTGCAACTTCTCATAAAAAGAAATTTTTCTTTTATCTTAGGGGCTATGAGACCACAGGGGAATGCAGGCAGCACTCTTACTGATCAAGTTCCTTCTGCTGCTACGAGAGTTCCTGAGGCCAGCAGTTCTCTTCCTGTGACCCTGGCGGCTTCCCACTTGCTCCGCTCACTGATGATAGAGCAGACTGGAGTTGCAGAAATCTAGAAATGCTTCTTAGATTTCCAAGGAATGGCTGAGCTGTGATGAGATTTTTTTTTAGAATGCTCTTGATAACTGAGCTTTGTGTCTTTCATCTGCACTCTTAGTTTTTGAAGGGACAGCATGTCAGTTTTAGTGAAGGCCAGGAATATGACAGATAAGGAGTCTGTGTATGTGATAAAGTTGAAAGTATAAAAAGCTGATGCGTCTGACCTGCCAAAGGAGAGGGAATATGCTGGTGACCATGAATGCAAAGGTCCTGGAACGGGAGGTGTGTGCCATGTGTTGTTACTCACAGGAAGATAATAAATCCACCACTTTGCAGCAAGCTGTATTTGGGTCAGGCATATTGTGCAGAAACTTTTCCCTGGCATGTTCCTGGTGACTCAGCAAGTTAATGAACCTGGTGATAAGAACCACAGCCAGTCCTGCTGCTGTCGTGTCTTACTCCTTCCAGCTTCAGCCATCTGCCCCATCCTTGCCTACACAAATGTTTCGTGTGCAGTGCAAGATCCTGTATGGAAAGTGAGTGCCGTGTTCCTGATTATTGGTTATCTCCTAGGCTGTTGTGGAAGAACCACCTATATGCTTGAAGCTTCCTTTGCGTGGCTTCTTAAGTGTATGATCATAATTGCTCTGGTGTTGGCAGTAGGATGATGCTGATCATAGCAAGCTGGCACCAGGGATGAATAGCCTTTGCTTCATGTTTTCCATTAGGAAAATTCAGTGCTCTTTCATCCTGGTTTCAGTGTAAGCATTGAGGGTGCCCAGCAATAGCCTTATGTGTTTCTGAGAAATGTAGGTGTTGCCCCTGCTGAGGGCTTTTTCTTGATCATGTTGAGGCTGTGCCAGGTCCTGTATGCCCAGCATCCCGAGTTCCTGACAGCTGGCATGTCAGTACAGTGCAAGACCTGAGCATTGGCTCTTGCTGTGAATTTAGAGTGGTGAATGCACCAGACGTGTGAGATCAGCCTTCTTTGCGTTGCTTTCCTGTTTGTTGCCAGATAAAATACCAATGTAGCATAGGCAGACCCAAGCGTTATCTTCTCTGTAGTTCTCTGCTGACCTTGCTGTGTTTTCAGTGGGAGATGTTATGGTCAGTCACTCACTCTCAGATTCAATTCACAGCCCTCAGCAGCTCCTGAACTGTGATCTGCATAGAGATCCCACTGCTGCATCAGTTCTGCATATCCTTCCGCTGCTGATCCAACTGGGGATGCACTGCGGGGCAATGTGTGTTACAGCTGGTGAGCTAGAAACGTGGCCATCTACTTGTGCCCATCCTGGCACAAAATTTGTATGGCAAATCTGGTAAAACGTAGCTCTGATCTTCATGGTGCAGCTGTGGCTTTTGGCTTGAGGGTGCACGGATTGCCCTGATCAGTGTGCAGGCCTGGGGAAATGTCCTGCAAGTGTCCTGTAAAATGAATAATTCTCAAGGGCTTAGTGAAACGCAGCCGATACTTGGAATCTCCCATGGGAATTTTGAGTTTAGTCGTACTCGCCTAGTGAATACTCTCATGCTCCGTGTCGAGCACCGGGAGCAGGCAGAGCTTGGAAAAGACCCATGCATGCTCCTTTCCTTTTTGCTGGTATTCCTCTAATAAAGCCCGGTTGTGCGAGGGCTGGGATCAAAGACCTCAGACGCCTAACTGGATTCATCCAAGGTTTGTGTAAAGGCTTAGATGCATTGAAAACCAGAGTGTTTGCTTTCATTTGTGGGTAGTATTAAGCATGTTAGACAAGCATACGCTTAAAGAACGCCTGTTAGTGTGGGAAAAAGGGCAAGCGGAGCTTTGATAAAGATAGAGCATTAGGAAATCTGCTTGCTGTCTCCCTTCTTCTTCCCCTCTTCAAACGTTTTGCAAATAGTGTTCAGACGACCGTTTGATCTTAAATTTGCGTGTCAGCAAAGGCTATGCAGTTCTCTCAGGAATTAGCAAATCGTAGAACAGGGTTAACAGGAGTGTATTGTGGGCTGCTTTGAAATTCCTCCCTTGCATGAGCCTCAAAACTGCCCTGGAAATTTCTTGCTAAAAAGTTTATCTTAAAAAGACCCGGAGCTATTTCAGGCACCATTGTTGGTTTGGGTTTTTTTAGATTACCTATTTAGATGCATCTGTTTGATGTCAGCTGATAAATTTTATCCGAAGAAGCATCTGTGGGGAAACAGGGTGGATTGAAAATTTGAGTATCTCCTATGCCTGAAGACATTATCCCCTTGAAACATGACTATGGAAGTGCTGTGGTAATTGATAGGGTATAAAAAATACCTCTAGTGCTCAGAGTGGCTCTTCCTATTTACTGAGTGTTTGGGGGCTTTTGGATTTGATTTGTGGTGTATGATGACCTGAAAACATCAAGGACATAAGCAAGAAGGTACAGTCTCTTTGCAGGTTAAACTTTGCTGCTGCTCCCTGAATTGATCATAGTTGTTTGAGCATTTCTCCACTCCTTTCCTAGTAGGTAAAGTATTTTCATTGCCGCCCTACAGCCCAGTGGTGTGAAATACGCTGCTAGAGAGGAGCACCACGTGATGGGCTCAGCGTGCTGGCTGTGCTTGGCAGCAATTAGGAGTGGCTGTGCTGAGCAGGGGGCTGCTGGGTGTGAGGCTGAAAGGGACTCTGGCCTTTTATTAGTGTATTTGTCCACATTGCTAAAAGGCAGGAGAGAAAGTGTCAACCCTCATTAGTTACTCTGTCACATGGTTGTTGGGGTTTTTTTTCAGATTCTGTTGAGATTGATTTTGTTAGTGTTTGTCCCTTCTTGAAACTCATTCAGCCCAGAGTCTGTGTGGCAGGTTGGAAGTACATCATTCATTGTAGCTTCAAAAATTGGAACTGAGCTTATGTTTGCTTGATGATCGTTGATCTCTGGCTTTTTGAAGATTCTGGACTTTGGAAAGTGCAGAAAAAAATCCAGTTCTACCTCTGTGTACACAGCAGCTCACAAGACCTTAGCTGATCTATCAAAATGACTGTACAGATTAATGATTGTCAGAAGAACTAGTTCTAAGTGTGAAAGGTTAGTTAGAAGCATTCACTGAGCTCAGTGCCATCTCTGCTGTGGTCCTCCTGCAAAAACCTGTGATGAAGGTTGTGGATTGAGTTACTGCAGGCTCTTGTGTGAAGAGGGCAGAGCTGAGCAGTGCTTTTGCTTGTCTTACCAAGCAGCAAACTGCCCTGCCCTGAGTAGGACAACTCAAGAGCCAGCAGCACTTTGGCCTCTAGATACAGGCGTAGTGTGACATGAAAATCAGGCCAGGAGGAGATGAGCTGGGAACAAACTGCGTTCCCAGTGCTGTGGTCAGTGCTCTTGATAAAAGGGTCGTGTCTCTTGAAAATCCTTTCCTGTGTCATTATTAGCTTTGCTCAGACAATTCTTGACGCTTTAATTTGATGCAGAAATGGCTGTTGTTGATTCCTTCACCTTGCTTAGCCAAGTCTAGGCTAGATCCTTTTTACTAGCAAATTGTACTTTGAGGGATGGGAGTTACGGATTTTGTTTTCCTGCTGAGCAGTGTTTCAGTGGAAACTGTAAGAATATCTTTCCTATGTTTTAAGTAAGTTTCTTTGTAGTTTCAAAACCTCTTCCCTGTGGTTTTTTAATAAATTAATCATCTAATTAATACCATAAGTTTATGTGGAAATTCTGAATTTGCTGTAGCAGACTGGGCCCCATGAGTTTTTAGTCTACTATCCCCAAAAAGGTGATTCAGAAGATGAGTAGAAGGAAAACATTTTTAAAGAAGTATTTTGTTGCCAATGAAGAAGTTACCTTATTTAGTGGGTTTTTAGTTAGAGACAGTTTGTATTCTGATGCTAGGTCTTTATATCCTTTGTGGTATGACTGAGTGTTCTCATTACAGACTTCACAAAGAACAGATTTGAAGCTGTAAGAAGTTTGTAGGCAGTGTTTCTGCACACTTATTTTGTACAGTAGGCTACTCTTGAAACCTATGCATTTTATGCCTTGAAATGAATTTCCAAAACATTTTCACTATATAATTTGTGCCCTCTTCTCCTTCCCTGATAGGATGTGGTTTTATGCCATGTCACTTTACAGGCATTAGTGTCCTCAAACACAAAGGATGAGGAGTTAATTATTCACTTCTCCTAGGAAGTTCAAACTTGTACACATCTAAACCTTGTTTAAATGTTGAAACCCACATTGCTAGAATTTTCTTGCCTAACAGTTTTTGGTGTGGGCTCCAGCAATGGTATGGAGTTAAAATATGCCTAGGAATTGTATAGTCAGCAGTTAAGTCCCTAGTGAGAGCCAAGCAGCCTAAATCCACCTTGGGAAACAATGGAGGTTCGAAGGAGGAATTTTGGTTAAAACTCAGGGCTTTGTTAGGGGATCAAAAGTTAATTAAAAATAATCTCTCCTTGACATGATCTCTGCACAGCAGCCTTCCTCCTACCCCCACTCCTCACCTACAGGCTGTCTGAGTAGAAGAGAGGTTACTTTGGAGCAGTGGTGATTGGTGATGGCTTTTCCCTGTGTACTTTCTTGCACATTCAGAGTAACCTCCAACTGTGCTGTCCCACTTGGTCTGTAGTTACTGCCTTCCATATATCCAATAATCAAATTCAGTTTAAGGCCTAATTTTGTACCCACTTTATCAAATTTCAATTATTTAGCTTGCCTTTGACGTACTCCAAAAATATAAGGGAATCCAGGGGAAGCTGAGCCCTGCAAGCATCTCCTGGTGTGTTGCAAAGGTCTGTCATTCTGTCCTTCACTGTTGGGCACGTGCACCTTTGTGCTGCAGTAGTGGGCTCTGTAGCCCAAGCAGATGCTGTCATTGGATCTCTGGGGTTCAAGTTTCTTGCAAGAACTGAGCGAAACAGACTCTCTCTACTGTCCTCCTGCTCCATCCCAGGGGAAGCCTCAGGGAGGAGCTCCTCTGCGCTCCACATATGCTGTGGCACAGAGTTTCAGGGCTCAGACCTTGTCTGGGTCTACCACAGTGTCCCTTGGGTGCTCTGTTCCCGTGTTTCTGTGCCAGTTGTATCCATAGCATTTCTCAGTTGCTGGGGTGAGATGAAGGTGTCTCCTGCTCCAGGGAAGTTATAACCTCTACTTAAAGATGGAGCCTGGAGGAGTTCACTTTCCCTGGCCCGTGTGCAATGCTTGGTGGATCAGAGAAGGCCAAGGTGCGTTGTAGTTAGGCAACCTGAGTGTGTACTGGAGGTACTGAACCAGGACTGTGGGATCCACCTTTTTCAAACACAGAATAAATCTTGGCTGGACTGTGATTAGCCAGAAGTACCCAAACTGAGCCTGCCTTTGCTCCTCTTTCAGACAACATCCGAGAACAGGAAAAGAAAGCTACTTGAGTCCATGGAATGGGGATTTGAAGCTATTATGTCAAAGAGAAGTGCTTGCCAATTTTTCTTCCTAGAAGGGCAGAGCTGCACAGCAAGTACTGGCTGCCCCATCTGGCAGAAGGGGTCTAGTGCCTCTCGCCATTCGTGTCTCCCATCCACTGAGTTTTCACAGGACATCCAGTGATTCTTTTATTTAGGCCCAAACTGCAGTGAAGCCCTGCAGTGAAGCCCTGGTTTCTGGTAGCTTTGGGCTTCATGACTGCAGTGTAGTGAAATCAGTCTCAGAGAAATTGCTTGCATGTTCTTGTGTGACTTAGGTGCTCTCTGTGCTGTTGCAGCTGTGGTATTGGTATGTGAATTGTATCAAAGGGGGACTGGCTGCCTCTGAGTAATGCTGAAAGGGTCTAGTTAGTCACCAAAGAGTCAAATGATTCCACAAAGAGCAACTTGTGCTGGTGCAGGGCCAGGATTTCCAGGGAGAGTCACTGCACTCGTGCTTTGCTCCTGCCGAAACTGAGAGCTCCCACTGGCTGCAGCAGGATCTGTGTTGGTGCTGCAGACCCTGCGTGTGCAGGCTGCTCTTCCTTGGAAGTAGGAGCACGACCTTTGCATAAGGGGTTGGTGTAGGAATACACAGTTGTCTGGTGCCTACCTGCAGGTGTAATGGTGACTGCAGGAGTCTGAAGGTAAAATCTCAACATTATCTATTGTGAAACAGCAGCTCTGTTGTAATTTTGATGTGCAACTCAGCTTTTTTTTCCTTTCTCTCAGCAAATTATCTCATAGGTAGTCATCTGTCAGTTTCCTTTTAGAAATGCAGGAGATATGAAAACCTAGGTGTTAAAGGAAGCTTGAAATTAATGAAATAATGCGCTGTTTTCTCTTCTGTTTTTCAGTTTAGAGTTTCTATACCTTGGAGGGAATTTCATTACAGCAATTCCACCTGAATTAGCAAAACTGCCTTCTCTGAGGTATCTAGTTCTGTGTGACAACAAGATCCAGAGCATTCCACCTCAGCTGGCACAGTGAGTATTTACTGTCATCGGCCATCAGCTGTAATTAACTCTTTGAACTTTTTCTTCTCTGTGTGTTGATAAAAGCACCTGGGAGGACCTATTTGTCCTTCAGTTTGTTAATGTGACTAGACTTGAAAAAGAACATCGTTGGCATGGTGCACTGCAGGCAGACCATCAATATATGATCTGGCAAACTCTATCAAAGGGTCGAAAAACTCTTTCAAAGGGTTTAAAATAATTGCCAAGATTGCAATTTACAGTGAATTAATAGATTTGTATAGAGGGTCCTGAAAAGTACCTGGGCAACTCAGAAAAGAGATATTGCTACCTTAAGAAGTAAGAATGGTACTGTTTTATTAGTAATGAATGCTTGATCTGTTTTGGCTTGCACCCAAAACCTTTCTGTGTGTACTTTTATGTTGTACCACCCCCTGTGCTCCCTTGGCCTTCCTTACTTCAGGATCTCTGAGTGTTCATTTAATCCTACGGCATAGTTCTAGGGGCTAGATTACTGCTTTATCTGTTCATAAGGGGGGGAAGAGGACACTGAAGCTCTGTGTGTGTAGCCTAAGATGGGGAATGAAGATGGGAGGTGTAGCTGTAACCCTAAAAACAACTGAACGGTAGCATGGAGTTCTCTGAGTTGGAATTTGATGGTATAGTGGGATTATTCTTGATATACAATGTCTTGTAACTTTTACAAGTTTGGGAGCAGCCCTGGATGCCATGCTGGAGCATTGCTTTGTGCTTCCTGAGAGAGGAAAGCCTTGTCCAAAAGCAAAAAAATTGCTTGTCCCCTACGGCTTGTGCCGTAGCTGGCCTGGCCCGACCCTACTCAGATCTGGTGGTGTCACAGCGCGAGGTGGTGCAGCCGCAAGCAGTGAAAACATGGGGCTTTCCAGGGCTGGCTGCCTCCCAGCAATCATCTTTAATGCATGAGACAGAGCAGGTGACTTATTCAGAGCACTGCATGGGACTGTTCTTGATGCATGCACTGGGTACAAGGAAACGTTATGTCCCCTGAAAGCACTCAGTTTGTACACTTTTGTTCTACCTTTTTTGGGGGGTGTGTGTGGAGAATACTGAGAAGGACAGCAGCATGTTTAAGACTGTGTTTCTTTAGCAGGTATTCCAGTGCTGAGCCAAGTTTTCTAATGCGCTGTGTGTGCTGGAGTAAGAGCAGCTCTTTTAGCATGAATTTATGTTTTAAAAGGGAGAAAAGCTGAAGAAAAAGAAAATGGTGGGAGAGGGGAGAGTAATTAGGTCTGCATAATGCAGTTGTGTGGCAATTTTGCTTGCACATCTTGACAAGGTATCCATCTCCATCCTTAGGCTGCATTCCCTGCGTTCCCTTAGCCTGCACAATAACCTGCTGACTTACCTTCCTCGAGAGATCCTTAACCTGGTTCACCTGGAAGAGCTGAGCTTGCGTGGGAACCCGCTGGTGGTGCGGTTTGTGCGTGACCTGACCTACAATCCCCCGAGCCTTCAGGAACTGGCTGGACGCACAGTTAAAACTCGCAACGTTCCCTACACTCCCAGCGATCTCCCGGAGAGCCTTGTCCGGTACCTGAGCCTGGCCAGCAACTGTCCCAATCCTAAATGCGGGGGTACGTTCACCTCTACAGCTCTGCTTCCTGCTCTTACCTGATGGTTTCCTTTACCTCTGACTTGCCACGGCTTTATAAGCTCACTCAGGTTCAAAGTGTTACTTACTGCATCCACATTCTGGCTGTATTTCCCCGGCTCCAGGTCTCCTGCAAACTTGTCTTTAAGGAGCCTTGTTCCCTTAGGAACAATGTTCAGAGTTGTAGTGCTGGTTTACTGTATTTCCATGGGAATGTAAGACAGCATTTCTGTCAGAGTCCTTGTGGCTCATCCCAGCACTCCACTATGGTTTTATGGCCTGAAGTTTCCAATGCATTTGCCCTAAAATAGCTCTTGCTGAATGGTGAGCATCATTTCTGGATGGAAGAGAGGAGAGTGGCTCTAGTGCTTAGCAGTTACCAACATAAACTTCTTTAGTTCTAGCTTGGGACCACTAGCGTGTAGTTCTTGGAAGGAGAGGACTTCATAAAACAGCCTGGAATGCTTGGGCTTAATTTGGCTCAATGATTAATCTTTATCCAGAGTAAATGATCTGCACATTTAGCCTTTACAAGATTAAGGGGGAAAAAATCATTAATTAGTATCTACCCTGCAGTCATAATGTTATCTTCTTACAGGACAGTATCAAGGCACACTCCATAAGCAAAGATGGAAATGCTGGGACTTATGTTGGCAGGGAAAGAAAAGTTTCTTCTTTTAAGAGTTTTGCACAACTTGGATAACAGTGGATTGGTTTTGTGCTTTTTTACTATGCCTTATGAACTTGCACAGTACAGCAGCACTGCTCTAGCACTGCAGGAGAAAAGCTTACTCCTGACCAGCTAGGACTTAAAACACTGCTGGAAACTTCTGAAAATGTCAGTGTCTAAAATCACTTGCTGTGACAGGAACAGAACATAATTGTGTGTTACAGCAAGACTGTTGCCATGGAAAGTAGCATCCAACCTCAGCATGGTGGCTTCACTCAAGCAGAAGAAAAGTAGAGCTGTGAAGGTCTATTTGTGAACGCAGTTTTGCTAGCTGGTAGAAGAGGTTCTACAAGTTTGAAAATAGAGTGCATTAATTCATTTAACATTTAAGAAGTTTGCAAATTCCCAGCCTGAGTTTTCTCCCTAATGGTTAGAAGAAATTGCCACATTATTTGGAAGTAACTGCCCTGTGTCTTTACGTGGAGAGTGTGCTGTTCTGAATCACCCACCAAATAACTCTTAGAAAAATACAGTTTTACAGGAGTTCTTTACTAAGAAAAGAAATTTCACACTTTCATAGGTATCCTGGTCCCTTCCACCAGGATTCCTTTGCTCCTACATCCAGGGCAGTGCCAGTTAAATCCTAATTCAAGGCACGTGCTCCAGCCACAAGAGCCCTGCAGAGTTTGCAGGTCTCTGGGTGCAGGGTCTCATGTTTTTCCTGTTCCCTCTCCCTCACAGGTGTGTACTTTGACAGCTGCGTCAGACAGATCAAATTCGTTGACTTCTGTGGGAAGTATCGGCTCCCGCTGATGCACTACCTGTGCTCCCCAGAGTGCTCCTCTCCCTTCAGCTCTGCCTCCCAGAGCTCCACTTCCCAGAGCGAGTCTGACTCTGAGGATGAAGCCAGCGTCGCTGCGCACAGGATGCAGAAAGTCCTTCTGGGATAACGGGAGCCAGAGGGGAAGACGGGAAGGAAAATGATTTGAAAAGCAGTAATGGAATGGTGAAGCATGAGCCACTGGCCTGAAGGGCTCATGAGAAATTGTCCTCAAGTCCATGCAGGGACAGAACATCTTAGCAAGCCTAGACTTGCTTGGCGCAGTGCTGCTTAGGAGATGTAACTCTAGCGTGCTGCCTGTAGGTTGCCTGGGGTTGTTAGAAATGTCTCCTGGCTGGGAGGCACCCCCCTCCCTCAGACGGGCTGGGAGAGGGATTTGTTCTCACTGGCGGATTCAGAAGGATTTTAATACGTGAAACTTGACTGGACTTCAGTCATCCTGCAGAGCAAAGGAGACTGTCCAGGTCCTTTAACACTGTGGTAAATCAGAAACAGGCTAATGATGCCATGTGAGTATGTATGGACCCCAGTGTTTTATATAGCAGTTTGATTCCTTTCTGTCTCCTTTGATCTCAGTTACAGATTTTACACACATCCACTGAAAATGAAAGTTGAATTTTTTTTGTTCAGGACTAGATTTTTCCAAACTCTGGTTACTCTTCCTTTGCCTAGAGGTGTAGGGTCTCTGTACTGTTACGGATGTTATAGCCATCATAGAACTGAGCCACCTTTTTTCTCCCTTGTTCTACTAAGCTGCTTTTAGTGTCTCCTTCTAACAGTATTTGTTACTTTTCCTCCTCCTCCCTCTTCCCATTACACGTGAAGTGTTGCTGCCTTTATGGTGCCTTCAGAAAACAGACAAGTTGTTCTGTTATACTTGGTATTACTTCAGACTTGTGGCCTGTGCAAGGGACCAGATGTGATGCTCTGTGTCATGCTTTTGAGTCTCAGCTTACAGATTTGGAGCAAATCTGCTTTTACAGCTGTGAATTGCAGGAAACGTCTTGATTGACATTTTTTGTTTATAAACAGCCACATTTCCCCACTGCAGTTTGCTCTGCTGTGCTTGGTAGAGTTACTTTCCATCTTTAAACTTTCCATCTTTAAGGCCACCTGCCTAAGGTACACAGCAGCTCAGTGAATTGAAAGTACACAGAGAAGTGCTGTGGAGATTGAATGTCTTTTTTCCTAACAGGAGAGGAAAAGCTGGAAGGG
Organism: Struthidea cinerea; assembly: GCA_013397865.1. Classification (NCBI taxonomy): domain Eukaryota; kingdom Metazoa; phylum Chordata; class Aves; order Passeriformes; family Corcoracidae; genus Struthidea; species Struthidea cinerea. The sequence goes on from VZTI01004115.1 coordinate 396,498, forward strand.
AGGCAAAGGCATGTTGTCGGAGCTTCTTGCACGAGGTGCTTCTGAAACGTCTTCCTTATTTATTTGTTTGCATTTGCTCTTGTTGCAATAGCTTTGGCACTCTGTTGATGGTTCAAATAACACACTCAGTTATCTTAAACTATGTTTAAAGGAAAGCTGCAGAAAGTAGCTCAGAATTTTTAAGCATCAAGAAATACCTTATAAAATTAATACTACGAATTGACAGGTATCTATAAATCAACTTTATGAGGCTACTGTGTGTTTCACTCAGTGAGAGCTGCCCCTTTATTAATATTTCATGGTAGACTGTCCTTTTGATGCAGTTTCTGATAGAGCAAATCCAACTGTGCCTTTGAATGCAAAACCATCATGTTAAGAAGCTGAAATGAACAAGAAAAACTTTCTTAACCCACTTCAGCCCTACAGGGTAATTTAAAAACCTGTGCTTCTCTCCTGCATTCAGAAAACACATGTACCCATTTGAACATCTTATGGCAGCTCTGCCATAATGGTCCTGTTTGATTATGTTTGACACTTTATGTATTAAAGCACTTTGATAATTCTGCTCTTTATAACTAGCTTTAGTGGATTTTTTTTTAAATTAGACTACAGTTTTTCCTTTTATGTGACCTGAAGAACAAAGTCTGTGAAACTTTGTATGTTCCAGTCTGTCTTGGTGTGCAGGTTGAATTTCTTGCCTTGCATTTCCTTGACAGCACTCTTTATTTCCCCAGTTTCCCTTGGAAAGAACTGGAATTTGAAAGAAATTATCTGGTTGTAAAATAGTACCCTGTCCATTGTTAATCATTACAACTTAGTTCCTACATGCACATGTGATTCCCTGTGTGCATAGATCCACAGAGAATTAATTGCATGTGCTCTGTGCCTTTCCAAGTAATTATTTTTAAGTGTATTTTTAAGACACAATAAGGTGTATGTGCCAAGCAACTGGATGTCATTTTAGCAAATTCTGTGAGGTTTGCTTGGGAAGAAGAACCTACAGATTTTGAGAGAAACCAACTGCATGCTGCTAGTGAAATTATAACCAGTGAGTGGCCTGTTTCATTCGTCTCATCTTTCAGATGCTTCTTGCTGTCCCAAGTGAACTCAGTCATGCCAATGCGGAATGACAGTAAGATGATTCCAGAGCCACAGTTTTAACTTGCCTGCTGGTATAACCGTAGCAGTCAACTGAGTGATCTAGAGCTTGACTCTCCTGCCAGCAAAAGTGAGCCACACAAGTTGAGATCTCAAGATCTTTTCAGCTCAGGGCCATAAGGTACCACCTTCCTTTCTTGTCTTTAGCAGCAGCTGCCTTGAAGTCATGAATTTTTTCACTTCACAAAGCTAGATTTCATCAGAGTTCCTGTTTGCACAGTAGCACCTCTGTGTGTGATGAGTTCAGACCAGTGGTGGCTGTTTCTAATGTAGCTCGATCCTTAACTGCAGTTTCTTTCCTAACTGGACAGGCATCCCACTTCTGCCCAAATATTATATGGTCTATTAGGGTAATCTTTTTTTTCACAGATTCTTCACTGTAGCCAGGTCAGAACTTGACAGCTTATGCAGTTGATATCTATGCAATTTTAGACTTGATAAAATGTCTTGACTCTTAACAATTTTTATATATATATTCCTGAAAATAGCTACCAAGTTTTCTTTTTGCTGCTGGTCTTTAAAGTGCAATTCAAGTAAGTCAGAATTTAAAACAATCAAGAACTTGTAGGAAAAACAAAACAAATTATTGGTTGGTTGGGTTTGAGGTTTTTTCCCCTCCAACGTAGTTTTGAGAGGACTAGGGATGCAGGTGTATATTGTAGTGCCTAACACATTGAGTCCCTGTGAGTCGTTTTTCAGCAATTGTTAGCCCCCAAAGACTTGAAAGTGCACTGGGCAATAAAATAGGTAAGACACAACTTGAAAATACTCAGATTAATGATAGGCACTAGTTTCTACCATCCCCTTCTCAGGGGCCCTGAGAAGTAGGCAGTGTTTTTGTCACTGTCTGTTTGTTTGTTTTCTCTCCATTTTTAGCAGATTTCAACTCCTACAGATGCGTCTTCAAGTGAAGTCTTCAGTCAGTGTTTTGGTATCAGTCCCCTTGTTGCTACAGCAGCCCAGCATGGCCAGCTTTTGAAGCTGTTTTTAAGCTGAGACCCAAGTGTGTTAAGCAGAGTTGCTCATTGCTTCTTCCCCATTGGGCCCGGGGCCCTGCCTGCATTCATCCCCTGCCCCACCATGCCTCTGCCAAGGAGAGCTGCTGGTGTGTTTCTGAATGCAGGTACTTGATGGGAACAGTGGGGTCATGTTAAAAAGAAGCAAAATATCAGTTTGATGGGAAGCAACTTAGACAGTTGCCAATTCTTTTATGTTTCTCTTCCTTTAATAAGAGGTGAGACTTGAGGAAGTCAGTAATGAATATTTAAACATACTCTGAAGTGGCCAGATGCAGTTTTTCATGGGCTTCTCCTGGTCATTTTAAGTCTTTGAAATCTTGTGCTGAATTATAATGGGACTGGGGGGGAGGGAGGGGAGAACCAGCTCCTTTTTGTTCCTTACTGTTGTTGGCAATAATGAATGGAAGGAATTTAATCCAATGAAAGTAATGAAACTTAATCCTTGCAATGCATCTTTGTTGCCCAGTTCAAAGAACTATTTTAAAGCATCTTATTCACTCCATGCCCTCCCTCCCCAGCTGAAGACACTTTCAAATAGACTGCTCCAGAGTGCACACTAATACAGCAGTAACTCTGTCTTGGAAACCTTTCTATTGATTATTTCACTTGCCTGCCTGACTAGAGAATTGATCATTTACTGACCAGAACACTAAGGGTAGAAAGGGTTCTCATCCAGCCCTCTTGTTGAATTTTTAAATAAGCAGTTGTTTTAGGACATCTTAAAGTGCCTTATGATTTTAAAACTGTATTTTGCCTGAAACATATGAATGTAGACTATCTCTAACAGTATTTCATTATAAGCTGTAAAACAAATTGCAAACACTAAACCTACAAAAATGTTACTTCTACTGTTGTCTGTCCATTATTTTCCGACATCTCAGTTCTGGTGTTTCTGCAGACAGAACTCTTGTAGGATTGGAAGCATTAAAATGGGGCTGTACATGGTCGGGGAGTGGATGGGATTTGGCCTGTGCTGTGTAAAACTAAGAGTGGGTGAGACTTCCAACGGGACTGCTGAAACTCCTGGCTCTTGGGGCCCACTTGTGCCACACCAGTGTGTGTTACAGAACCAGACCCTGTTTTACTTCTGGTGTAGTGTTGCAGAGATTTGCTGCACAGTTTAAAGGCAGAAGTAACTCACAGACTGGATAAATACCCGAACAAGAGAAGGTGGTGTCATGGTGGAGTTTTCCAGCAATGTGAAACAACAGTTCTAAACTTTGTGAATTGTTTCCCTCTTAATACGCTAACCTTGAAACCTCTAAATGACTTTTTGAATGCTAATTTTCTGATCATGTTAACTGGCTAATGTGTTCCCATTTCTTGAGTAATCCCATGTTTCCTCCTACATCCTGAAGAGTTTTGTGATCTACTGCCAAAATGTTTTGGATCCTGCCGTGCAATTACCAGTTGTCAGTGCAGAAATGTGGTGTATTGGAAAATGGGACAGTGGGAAACAAGAATGACTTGATACTAACTTCAGCAGGAAATATTTCAGAGATGGTTCAACTTCATATGTAATGAAAAACCTCTCAAATTATGCAGCAGCTCCATTTCGAGTAACATAAAGTACAGACGAGTGCAGTGACCTTGCAGTAATAGCCAGGCTGAGAACATTCTTATTTCTTTTTGTTAACTAATTTAAGGATTCCCTTTTCTGTGCCTTCTTAATGCCTACCTTATATTTGGAAACAAAATCCAGAAGTGCTGATTCCTGACATGAGTTGCCCACGTTTTAGTCTCTAGGAACAAATCTTGGCTCTCAGACTCTCCTCGGACTTCAGTGCTGAAGCAATGGGAAGAGTGCAGAGGAAACGTGAGTGACGTAGATGGCTGAACCAGATGCTCAGAATGTCAGATTGACATTTTAGGCTCACACAGTTGCACAGATCCAAAGGGAAGTGTTATGTTGATGCATTCATTGGAAGTGTGTCATCATAAAGTAGAGGTGTACTTCTCCTACTCAGACATGCTGCCTTAGGTGGTCAAGACAGCTAGAGCTGAATGTATGCACCTTTTCCTCTGCACTAAGGCTGTGAGTTGCAGTTGACAACCTTTTAAAAAAGAAATTTTGGAGAAAGTTCAAGTGCTGCATCAAAGAATGGCAGGGCCATCTCTGTATCCTGGCCTGGGACCTACTGGTAGCAGCTCAGAGCTAATCTCAGAGTGGTAAAGGATTAATGTATCTTCAGAGTGTTGCCCAAGTGCCCTGTCTGTAACCCCTTCTTGACTCCATGGAAAAAGCAGGACCTTAAGTCAGTACTGATAAGTGATTTGTATATTTATGCTAAATATTACCTTTTCATCAGAGTGTCACAAGGCTGGCTGCCATTTACACATCTCTGAAGATCATTGTGTTGGCAAATAAATGAATTCATCAAGCTCTGTCATTCCTCATGCAAGGGAACGTGACAGACCAGAGTGTTACGGGGTCCTTGCCTGAGCTTGACGTGGGCACTGATGAACAGGTGAGTTGGGAGGGCAAACAAACCCTTCACCGGGGTGATAGCTTAGCTGGGGACAGGGGTCACAGAGCGAGCCCAGCAGGTCAGCACGTCACCCTTTACATCTGCAAGGACACAGACATTTACTGCTGGTGAAATGACATGTATGAAAGGCACAGCATTTTTTTGAAAGAGTAAATTTCAGCCTTAGGGCTTTGAAAATGGATAGAAAAATGCCATTGTGGAAAAATACTTTTCAGTAATTCCTGGTGTTCCTGGCATCCCTAGTAAAAGTTAGTGTACAACAAACACGCGCAATATTGAGCAAGCAGTGTCCTGTGTGCCAGCCAATGTTACGTGGTTGCTCTAAAGCCTCGCTTCGCAAATGCTGTTTGTTGAGTCGGGAGGGCAGCCTGTGGTGCCTCAGGAACAGCCATGTGATGGGTGTAGGTGACCTGACGGATTCTCCTTGTGAGCAGGGTAACACTGAACAAATCTTGACCAAACTGGCATTTCATGGGAATGGGGAGGAGTTTGGATGGGGACCTGGATGCTAGAAATAAGGGACCTTGCATTTCCCTTAATAGTAACCCTCTGCTTCAAACATGCTGGGTATTTTTTGAAGGCTGGGGTAAACGTGTCCTTTTGGGGACATCTTTTGCATCAGGTTAACGAGTCACTGCAATTCTTGTACTTCCTTGGCAGAGGATCCCCCTGGGCCACTCAGGACAGCGCTTTGTTTCCCTGTGTATTGCCCTGCTCTCCCTCACAGGGCTGTGAACTCAATCCCTGCTCATAAAACCTCCCCACAGGCACAGGGGGCCTGGTGAAAGCAGTGGCTGAACCCAGCACTTTGTTTCTGTTGTGAGTAGCACTGCTGAAAGGGGCTTGCTGGAAGACTTTAAAACATCCCTTGCGTTTATATAACCAAACACCCTTTATAAGCTAAATCAGACCCGAGTGGTTTGCAGCAGTGGTTTTTATCTCCAAATAAACACTGCAGTGTGTTTTCCAAAGTTGGGTTCCCGACTTGGTCTCTTCAGGTATTTGGAGTTAAATTGCATCTTTTTTGTTTGTTTTTCTTTCTTTAAAGCAGTCCTGAGCCTTCTACCAAGAGATATAATCATAAAAGGCCTTGCAGAAAACCCCATGCAACTGGGCTCGTCAAAACACGTTTTGAAATGGTCCAGGAATGTCTGAAACTTTGTGTTGGTCTTTCACAACTTGCAGCCCCATCTGGCTGCCTTGCACTTTGAAAACCTGCTCAGAGATGACCCTTTGCCATGGTTTATAGGGAAAGCCCACACTGTGGTGCCTGGCCACGGCTTGTCCCTAGTCCCACGCACAGCCCTCCAGGAATCCTGCCTAGAAACACTTCGTAGTGCTTCTAGGAAAACGTATTTTGTTTGGTGTGTATGTGGAGGGGAGAAGTATGGCCTTGGGAGGCAAAAACTTCCCTTGAGTGAATGCTGACAGCTGGCATGGGCCGGGCGTGTTGTGGCGGCAGGTATTTTCATCCCTGTGCTCAGAGGTCCCTGCAACTGTGGGCCATGAGGAAGAAAACCATGGTGCAGCATGTCCAGGAGCATCTTGTTTGCCTCCACACCTCTTGACAGAGGGCTGTGGGCATGGTGCATTTAAACTCTACATGAATAAGGTATCTGCTTTGGCTTATTGCCATAAATATGGTCTGCATTAATAGTGGCTGGCAAAGCCCTGATGGGGTGTATTCCTGCCGCTGAGATCCCCACTTCAAGCAGGGCATTGTGGCTAGTGAATTCCCCACAGGAAAGAGGGCAAAGGCAGGGCGCCTCCCAGGGCCAGCGTGTTCCCGCGGCAAGGAGGAGCCTGAGCTTGTGCTTGTTTACCTGCACCAGTTGCACATAAATGCCATTTGCACAGGAGGGGATTAGCAGGGCTTGTCTTCCACCAACAGCCTGGAAAAGGGCATGTGCAAGGGGAGGGGGTGTTACTGTAATTACTGCTGATGCTGCAGCTGGCTGTCCTAAAAACAAGCTCTCCTAAGAGCTGGCCTGGCTGCTGGTGAGGATGTTAAAAAGGTCCATCCCTGCGTGGTCCAAGGGAGGCACAGTCCTGGCTGAGCAGTGCGCCAAGAGAGGCTCATGTGAGGTGCCTCCTTAGGGTTGGGAAATGGCAGATGCCTTTGCCATTATACAGCTGAGCTTTTGCATCCAAAAGGTGATTTGTCTTGGAGAAAGAGGTTCACCAGTGACTGCCTGCTTCTGCTCCGGGTTGTCATAGGAGCTTTGCTCCCACAGTCACAGCTCTGCCCCTCCAAGGTGACTCCCTTTGAGAAGCGTATTGAAAATGCGTGGCAAAAGTGTCACTTCTGTGTCACACTGCCAGTTACCTAAGTTTTATGGGGATTCACGTTATGAAAGAACATCGACCCCAGGGTAATTCCTCAAATCCACCACCAGCTTCTGAACCAAGGGTGTCCTGACAGAGAACACCCTCCAACACCTTCCAACATCATTTGTGGTCTCCTGGCAAAAGGAGAACGCCGGGGGTGATCTGTGCCATTCGTCATGGGCTCTGAAGGTGGCTTCTGTAGCAGGTGAGTGAGAAACAAACATCCTCTTTAATGGCATTTTCTGAATGCCACTCCCACTTCAGACAAGCTGCAGATTTTCAACAAAGGCACCTTTTATACCATTCCACACATCACAAGTGCCTAGTGAGGGTGTCTCACCTGATGCTTTTTAAACCATCATAGTGTTGTGCCCGGATTTCTGTGGCCAAAGGTGAAGCCTGATGATAATTTGATATGACAAAATGAGGCCCTGGTCTGACATGACTAAATAGCAACAGTGGTGTGACAAAGGGCCTATGGATAGAGCAGAACATATTTCATCACGTGTAAAGGTAACAAATGTTGTTTTTCCATGGACAGGGATGTAGGATAATGGAAATATGCCCCATAAGTTATTTTTTCACACTCATTAATGCACCAACAGATGAACCCTCCAGTGATATCTGGGATAGATAAGGAGGTTCATGGTTATCATGACCCAGCAACTCCTTAAGATGGCTGGTTCATCACCAGAAAAGCTTTTCATCCTTCCACAGGCTCTGCAGACAACTTCATGTTGGTTGTGGTCTTGGTCCAGGCAACCACAGGAGGTGGGCATGGGTCTGTAGTAACTTTGCTCATTCAGTGCATTCATTCCTGAAGTCCAGAGTAATAGCCTGGCAAGAGAAAGGCTGGAATAACATTTGAAAAGGCTGTTCCAGTCATCTTTTGCTACTGCTCCAGGTGCCAGCATAATATATTTTCCCAAGTCTGCTTCCCAGAAACCTGGTACATCCTTGGGTTTAACTAACCACTGCAGAAGCTGAGTGGCTGTTTCATGAGAAGACATCAATGCTGGCACTGCCGGCTACAGTGATAAAAACATCCTCCTTTGCCTGTTTCTCCTTGTTGTAACGTGCCTGGACATCCCAGATCTGAGAGGTTTCCATGTGCCTGTTGAGTTGTACATGGCAGCCCAGCCATTTCCTCCCTCTTCTCTTCTTCTCTCCTTTCTTTTTACAGTAACAACCTTTTCAAACTTGAAAGTCTTGTTGCTTTTGTCACGAACTTTCCTTCAGAATTCTCCAGGGTGAATAAAGCTGACAAATGTCTTGTCTTCACAATATTTTATTCAGCAACAAGTGTCTTCTTCATGCAAATTTAATTGGCAAACATCTAGTCAAACTTTTTCAAAGGCATCCATTTTTTAAATTTCTTTTTAAGAAAAGAAAGGTGTGTTTCTTTTATTTTTAAAGCAGCTCATGATGAATGGGCTTTCAGAACCTTCAGACAGACTGAGGAGTTCACAACTTCAGGGCTGGAGTGTGTCGTCCTATGAAGTCTGTGATTATAATCCCTTTAAAGGACAGTAAGCAAAAACTCTTGTGGGTTGTAAAATATTTTCCCATCTCAGATTCTAAATGTTGGGGTAAAGCAATCTGAAGTTGCTGCTTTGAGGTTCTTGGTAGCAACAAAGCAGTGAGCTGATTGATCAAAGTGCTTCACAGCTTAGTTAAAAATTCGGTACTAAAGATCTATGATTTTTCAGGTATGTGTCCTTGACTCAAAATAGCTTTGGAGGCCATGGAAAATCTATCATGTGACTTGCAAAATGTGGGCATATTTAGATCAGCATCCACCAAGGGTAAGATGTACTTCAGTGGTTGTTAAATTGGGTGTTGCACATCCATGGAAAGCCGTATTGGAAACAATAGCTCTGCTTTTGAAGTTTGTTTGTGCCAGCTTTTACAAAGAGTAAGAACCAATTGTTTCCTTGCATGCCAGGCTTGCATTTGCCTTGTTTCTCAATTGTCACTCCTCCTGTTCCTGCTCTACTTTTTCTGTTCACTTCAGCTGATGAGCTCCTGGCTTTTAACTTCCTGTTTACTAAGTTATTCTTGGCATTATGGATACCCAAACATAGATGGTGGTAACTTCCATTTCCTGGCTCTGTTTCTCATACCCCCTTCTACCTTTGTCTCTGAAGTCAACAGCGCTGTCCTTGTGAAAGCCAAAGCTTTGCACTGATGCAGCAGACTGATTCCACTTTGCAGCATTACTGGCTTATCTTTACTCCCATTTGCCTCCACACAGCACCCCTTTCCTGTCTTCTTGTTCTTCCTTCTGCACAAGGATTTTTCCACGACCCCACAGTAACCCTTTTCCCTTCCCCACGCTGCAGGCCCCTTCTCTGGCAGCCAGCACAGACGTTCACTATGCCAAGGAGCCCACTCTCATGGGCGTGCTTTTCCACAGGGCTTCTTGGTGCGAGTTGTCGGTGGCCTTTCCTTCTGTCCTTACATCTCAGCGCCTCCTCTTCTTCCTCCTAGTGAGCCCAGAAACACCTTCCACAACTGGCCCCCAGCACTCCATAGCTGTCCCCACGGGGACAGATAAGGACACAGACAGCTGGTCTCTGCTCCAGGATGGCCCATTCAGGATGGACGTGGGAACCTTCTCATTCAACACGTTCCCACCAGCATCAGGAACTAATTTTGAGTGATGAACATCTCCCACCAATGCCCTCTGTGCCACAGGGTTCTCAGCCTCAGCCTCAGCCTGAAGTCTTTGTTTCTAAGGACTGCCATGAGCAAGAGTTTTCCTTGTCCGTGAGGATCTGGAAACAGGGATGCGCAGTCCTTACCTGGCAGCACAGTGCTTAGCATTCAGGGAGACAAGTGCCAGGCCCCTGCTGTGACAAGGGAACACCTTAAAAGGAAGGCAGTGGCCTGCCTTTCCAGCTCTTAGAAGGGAAAATACTTCAGATGTGGCAGCTAGAGCCAGAAACAAAGAGATGCTTCTGTTGTGCACTGCATGTGCATTAGATCTGCATTAATGGGGATTTGGGTTTGCTTTTCTCTCTGCTGTTAGAAAGAAAAACATCTTCGCTGTGTCAGGTAGAAGAAAGAACATGGTGAATAACTGAGATGAGATCATTATATGACTTCATGAGTAGTCATGGACTGCTACAATTGAAGGAAAGTATCATTTACCACTTGTTATTTAGCAGATGGGCACAGCTGAAACTCGGCTCCACTGCAAACTTTATTGTTTCCCTGTCAAATCCTAAGAGGCTGAGATACTTCCCAGGAGACCACTAATCACTGCTGGCACTGGGTGTTGCTGGCAGCACGAGGTGAACCTTAAAAGCTTTAGTGGTTCAGATTAACATGAAAGAGGCTGAATGCTTCCTCTGGGTTCCAGGTCATGCTAAACATTTAATAAAAATCCTACATTAAGACTCTCTATGAAAGGAAAGAGTGGGCAAGCTTACTGACTGCATCTGGCATGACCAGTCCCTTGCCTAAAATTAGCTGAACTCCTGGTCTCCTGTGTCAGCATGCAGTTGAGCTTGGGCAGAGCCTGGCTGATCCTGCAAGAGCTCGGACCTCTGCAGGCTTTTCTGAAGTGTGGTACCAGGCATGGCCTTTCACTGAAGCACCATCTAACCTTGGAGGGCATTTGTTATTCCCTCACCAAAAACAGGGACTGATGAAAACCAAGTCTCCAATGGAAAATACAAGTAGAAAAACCAAGAAGAAAACGGTGTGGTTCTTCTTCTGCTTCCCTCCAACCCACCTGCCCACCCTCCCACACTATTTTTTATATTATGGTCAATAAAACATGTCAACTTGAGGACAGGTCAGTCAAGGATGCCCTGTCCTCCCACTGGCAGAACCTGTGCTTTGCCATAAAGTGCGATTCTGCCTTATCCCATCCCTCTGAGAGGGATTTGCTGATGTTTAATAAAAGCTGTGCATGTGCTCCTACCCCATGTGGGAGAGGGAACAATCCACCAAGTTTCTCTCTCCCCTTTGAGCTAGTTTTGGCTGGGGTAGAGTTAATTTTCTTCACAGTGTCTGGTACGGGGCTGTGTTTTGAATTTGTGCTGAACACAGGGTTGATAATATAGAGATGTTTTTGTTACTGCTGAACAGGGCTTACATAGAACCAAGGCTTTTTCTGCTTTTCATGCTGCCAGGCTGGGGAGGAGCCTGGGGGTGGGGGTTCCTGGGGGGTTGGGAGGAGACACAGCCAGAACAGGTGACCCCAGCTGACCAAAGGGATATTCAACACCCTGTGACATCATGCTCAGTATGTAAAGTGAGGGGAAGAAAGAGGAAGGGGGGGACATTTGGAGCGATGGTCCTAAATCTTTGGAAAGGATCTCATCAAAGATGAGGCCATTTGTCTCTGAGTCCCAGGACCAAATCTGTGTGAACATCCTTGTTCGTCAGAGCCAGAGAGCTGCTTGGTGCCTCCTCCACCAGAAAGCTCGGTCACAGCTTCCCTTGATTCCCACACACTCTGTGGCATAGGGTCATCTTGCTGCTTTCTCAGAAGCTCTACCCTGGCTCCCTTTTCCTTGCCACAGTACCTAATTCATAACCTCATGTTTTCCCGTTGATGCTATCCCCCAAAAAAACAATAATTAGAAAGCATGTGGGAAACCCGCTTACAAAAGTTTGTCAGCCTCTCTCCCACATCCGACAGACTGACTGAGGGTTTTCTCCATCCAGCTGGTCCCCATCCAGCATTGCCACTGGCAGGATGCAAAAAGGCTTCACACAGAGAGTTTTTAACACCCCATAGATTGGCTTCATGGATGGAGCAGAAAGGATTAGGGAGACTTGAAGCAGACCAGCCTTTCTTCCAGTAGTGAGTACCAGCTCCACTTTTACAGGGAGCTGCCAAATGGCAGCTGGAAGGAGGTCATGTCTCAGGCCCAAGCCTTCTATGACTTTCTGACCTGGCCCCCTGTCAGGTGATTCTGGGATTAGCCTTACTTTGCATAAGAGACAGGCAGGATGAGCAGGGTGTTGCTAACAAACCAGTTTTCACTGGTGGGAGTGAGCTGCAGTTCTAAGCATGGTGGAAACCACACCGGAGCTGATCTTCCTGCCCTAGACAAGTTCAAAGTGCTGTAGCTTCTGCTACAAGGGGATGTGGGTCATGTCACTTGTGCCTTTCTTCCACAATATTCTTGATCCCTCTGGTTCTCCGCAGTTTTTCCTACTTCTTTCTCCACCTGGGTCCCTCCTAAGATCTTGGTTTGTCTGTCTAGCAACAGTGGGGTCCACATCAGCCATACAAAGATCATCTTTCTGAGAGACTGTTTCAAATCTGGGAAGATGCAGGGCCTTGCCCTAAAAAGGAAGGTTTTTTAACTTGCCCTGGATGGAGAGGCACTAACTGGGCTCATAATTTTCTATGGCAAGATTGAGTTACAAAGTTATCTTAAAACAGTCCACAGAAGCATGGAAAATGGAGTTTAAAGGGAATGTGACCCGGTTCATACTCATGTCCTCAGCTGCACCTAACCACTCACCACTCCTGGCAGAGATTTCACCATCTGAATGGACAGTCTTCCAGGAAGTACTGGGAAGAACAGAGCGAGCAGTGGGAACCTCCCTGAGGGCAACTCTTTGTGTAAGAGTAGTCCATGCATGTTCCCAGTTGCCTTATCAAGGCAAGTGGTTATAATGGGGACTTCTGTCAAGGGGAATGAAGAAGAGTTGAGAAGAGATTGCTTGGAAAGTGTCAGAAAGCCAAGAAGATGGTGTGGGAACAGGAAAAGATTGTTCAAGCCTTCCGAAATCTCAGGAAAGTAGAAAAAAGTCCAAGGTCTTGCTCCTGGGAGCTGGAGAATAGAAACTCCTGGAGGCTGAAAAAGTGGCTGGTGTTTGCTGAGAGGCTCCACTGTGTGGGGCACTTAGTCCTGGTTCTTGGGGATGGGTTCTCTGGGATGGCTGCCTGTCCAGTCCAGTGCCCAACCTCACGGCCTGGAAATGGGCTGGGAAAGGCAGGACGGCTTTAATGAACCCTGCAAAGTGAACCTTCAAATGTTTAAAACTTCAGCAATTCATACCCAAGGGACCATAGACTAGGTGGGTACGGTGAAAAGAAAATAATCAGTTGTTTAAATTCCTGAATAGGAAACTTTGTCTGAAAGAGAAAAATGTGAAGAAGTTTCCCTTTTAAGAATGAATTGGACAAAACTGGTATTGCCCAAGTGTGGCTGGATGCTTTTTTTTAAGGGGGCTGTTACAACTGCTGGCTACCACAGGCTGAGAAAGGAGAGAGTGCGTGAAAGAGAGAAGGGTGGTGCTTCGTGCTAATGGCAACGTTACCCGTTCTACAGCGGGGACTCGGAGCAGACTGTGTAGATCAGGAAAGCCCAAGAGGGAGCACTGTGTGTACCTGACTACCTCATCAAACGAGGCCCAGCACGGATCTCTCTCTACAGGCTCATTTGCAACGCGTGAAAAGAAAACTGAATTTGCATAGATAATTTGATTCTGGGACACATCTGTGGAGATTGCCTGCAGGCCACAGTCAAGTCTCATGAGAGTTTCTAAGTGTGCTGGATGATAATTTCCCAGCAGAGGATGCATCCATCCAGCACACCCTGTCTCCCTTTTAGATTCATCATGATGGATGGGGACAGTGGAGCTGAGCAGTTGCCTCACTGCAATGGACTTGAGCAAAGTCAGGACAATCATAGGTAGTCATATTTGGATTTGGCTTTTCCAAAACACTAATTTTCCCCAAGATGAAGCAAAACCAAAATGCAATTCATCCTAAAGAAAACTTGGACAAATTTAGTGAAATTTGACTGCAATGTGAGTTGCTTAAGAAGAGTTTAGCAGATGACCACAGGCCCCAGTTAAAGTAGAGAGTAGTCTTGATGGTTCTGTGTGACACCCTGGTTGGGTGTGAACCCTTGAGGATGGGCAAAGTACAAGTGTTAAATGGGCTGAAGCCCTGAGCCAGACCCCAGAAGAGAGGTGTTACTGCTAATGACTGACAGGTAGGGGGGTCTCAATCCACAAAAATCAGCTCCAAGCCCTCTTTTTTCAACAGTACACTTGAAACAAGTATCAAACCATTGTGTATGTCGTGGAGCAAATCACATGGGCCATACCTCCAAAGTGAGGTGCTGTGTCCCAGGTGATCACAACTCCCACGAGGGATCCAGCAGGCATAACGTGTAAATAGCTCCATGCAGGATGAACAAGATGCTAAGGATGAAGAGCCAGAGCAGCAGTGAAGAGGCATGAGCAGGTGGTTTACCCTTCTTATCAAGCAGTGTTGTGATGGTCACTGAACCCCTCCAGGTACCTCTGCAATCCAGCTCTTCAACAGGATGTTTAAAAAGAGCAAGGACTGAGAAAAGACACAGAAGACAGATGGAGAAAATTGCATCCTGCATCCCCTGGCAGTTTCAAATGAGTCCAGCTTTTGCTTTCCCTTCCTAGGACCCGGCCTCCAGCCGAGCCACGCTGCTGCTGGGTTCCAGTTATTCTCTGGCATGGGGTGCTGTGTTCCCAACCCAGGGTTACTGACCAGGCTTTAAGCACAGCAGGACCCTTTGGCACAAAAGGGGCCTCGTCCCTGCAGAGTTTGTAACACAACTCACCTTAACTGTGGGCTTTCTGCCCTCACTTGTGCCTTTCCAGACCTCCATTCCTTCCTGCTCGGCAGCACAAATCCTCCTTTGGTGCATACCTGTAGCACAGCAGGCACTTTCCTGTCTCTTTGTCTCTCTGCCTGCCGCGGCCGGCACGGGGCGAGACCCCGGGCTGCGCAGCAGGGCAGATTTTAGACTAGACCTTGAAAGCCGGCTATGCTACCTGTGATTCTCCTTTATCTGGCCGCTGGATCCCTCTAGGGTGTGCAGCAAATCCACGTAGGATTTAGTTTGGACCCTCGGGACCCCAGAAATAAAGGAGGGCGAGAACGGAGACGCTGGGAGACCTGGAGATGTTTATTCACTCGTCCCCGGCAGCAGTCTGGCTGGGGACTCTCGTTTCTCCCGGTCCCGGGGACTGGGGGGCGGGGCTTACAGCAACAGCCAATGGGGAGCGAGAGAACCCGGGGCCAACCCGACACCCCTGGCCCGGCGGGGGGAAGGGAGAAACTGATACACATTTGTATAGAGATACCATAAACCGAGGGGAAGGGGAGCTGGAGAACTGGGGAGAACCAATACATATTTGTATACGGATACCATAAACTGGGGGGGTTCTCTCAGGCGTAGGTCTGTCCCCCCAAACCCTGGGCTGGCAGGTTTGCCAGGACACCCCAACACTTTCCTGCCTCCAGACAAAACACCCAGGCATCTTTTCCCGGACTCCCCAACATGCTGGCTGCAACTGCATGTTCTCTGACAATGCCAAGTGACACCCAGAAGGACATCCCAGCTCTTGGAGGGCTGCAGAGCTCACTGGGATGAGGTTGTGGTCCCAGTTCTGCTGCGGGAGGAATAAGAGGTGGTGCATGTGCACGTGTCTGTAACAGTTGCCAAGGAACTGTCCATACCCCCAGAGCTTTGATTATTTTTTTCTGGGAGCAAAACCCGGGAGCAAAATTGAAGAATGCACAAAGCAGCCATTTCTCATATCACAGTTTACAAAGTGCTTAGTAATAAGCGTGAGTCAGTGGGGCAACAGGAGTGCTCTCTGCTAGCGTTGGGAGAAATAAGGCGTTCCACTCCTGTTCCTGTGTGAACAGTCAGGATCTCACCCCTCTCCCCTCACTCCCTGCTGAGATGTTTCTACTTATGGTCCTGGTTTCATGGAGGCAGAGACCAGATTGTTAAATTCTGTGTAAGAGCCTGCGTTAATGGAGGTAGTTCAGCACTACATCGATACTGAAATATGGGGGACCTTCGTCATAGCCACTGTGAGCTGCAGATAATCCGCGCCTCTGCAAACTGGAGGGCTGCTTTCAGTGCCAAAATTCAGAATTAATCCATGGGTCTCCATCTTTTAAATTGCTCGACCTTGGTCTCCCAAGGCTTTCCAAGGAGTTTTTCATTCTCCTTTGTGGCAGTAAAAAGACTCTACTTCCTTCACCTGCTCTGGATGTGACCCTCAGCCCCACCAGCAGCTCAAGGTCCAGGACTGAGCGTTCATCACCCATCCCTGCCCAGGCTAGAAAACACTTTCTGGAGGGTGGTGTTAGACTCCCTGGCCAACGTGTGTCCCCCTGTTTTGCCTCAGAGGAGGACGGGAAAATGGAGTGGAGATGTCCTACTGCAGCTTCTCCTCTGGGCCATCAGTCAAATCTAGCAAAGGGGAGTGGGAGCTGCTGCCAGAACCAGAGGCTGCAAACTGGATACTTTTATGGGGCTCGGGAACGAACAGGTCACCATTTGTTTACGACGGTACTGTGGGGCACAGCGAGACCAACGGGGCTGTGCAAACCTCTCCACTCCCGTTCAGCTGCCCCTGGTCCATGGCTCTGCAGGTTTGGGAATGGGCAGGAGTGAAAAATTAGCACTGTTCATGCCAGGGCCTAGCAGAGTCGGGTAAATGAGGTAAACAGAAGTGAGTAAAGAGAGAAAACCTTCACGGCCTTACACCTGTCTGCAAACAGCCCTTTCCAGCAGCACCTGGCACTTTGCTGCAGGCTAGGAGAGAAACTACAGCGCTGGAGCAGAGCTTTTGGCTTTCGGAGTTGGGGAAAAAATCCAGTAAAATGGAGTGGATGTCTTGAGGGGAGAGAGCACGAAGTTGATGCGAGCATCAGGACCGTGGGAGGCAAGACAGGGAAACGGTCGGCAAGGGGATGCTGAGAGGGATGGTGGGTCTGTCCACATAACACCGAGCGCTGCTCACACAAACATACCTATTGCAGTAGTCACGCTGGCTACCACTAGCCATGGGGCGGCACAAGCAGGTCACGGAGCACGAGGTTGGCCGCCCTCGCGTTTACTCACCTTCTCGGGCCGGTTTTGCCACAGACGTGGGGTTTTGTGCTGCCTCAGCTGCCAGGAGCACCCGAGCGAGGCGGCCCGTTCCCAGCCGGGCGCATCCCGCCGGCAGCAGCGGGATAGGGACCGGCGATGGGCTCAGCCGCGGGAGCGCGGGGCTAGCGGGCTGCGGCGGCGGAGCCAGGTCAGCCGGGGGGCTGTGCCGGGGGTCCCGCTCTCCCGGCTCCAGCACCGGGGGTGTTCTGGGGAGGGTTCGATGCTGCTGTTGCCTGGAGGAGGCGCCGGAGTGGAACGGGGTCCAGCCCTGCCGGGACAGCCCCGGCCCGCGGGCTTTTTCCCCGCTGCCGAGAAGTTTTGTCCCGAGTCAGACGGGAGCGGGGCCGGCGCCGCCGCCCCGGCGGGAGGAGCGCGGTTCCGGGCCCCTCC
>VZTI01004115.1:413902-457134 GCA_013397865.1 Struthidea cinerea
CAGGTTTCCGCAGGCTGGCACCCCGCGCACGGGTGCCGTCCCCGCAGGTGGGTCGGGGGCTCCGCCGGGCGCGGTGTGGGGAGAGAGGGGTCGGCAGCCGTGGCTGGGGCTGTGGGCGGGATGGCTGAGACGAGGGCGCCCAGGTTACCTCCCGAGTTGCTTTCCTGCCCTGGCGCTCCTCGCTTTGGTGGTTTTGCTCCCCGTGCCTCTTTCCGCATAGCATGCGGGGTGCCGCCGGCGAGACCCCAGCGTAGCGAGGCCGCGGGATGGGCTGGCGGCCCCCGAGTGTTCCCGCCTGCGGCACGGAGCCGTGGGCTGGGCGCGCTTTTGGGGGATGCAGCACTCCTCGTTCGCCTTTCGCTGCTTGGCTGTGCCCGGAGTGCACCCCTGAGCTCGAAACGGGGCGGACTTGGGCCGGTGTTTTGCAGCTCTCCAGAAAATACCGTCCTGAAGGCTCCAAGCAGCCCCGGGAAGGCGCCTGTGGGAGCGGGAGCCTGCCGGCACCTCGCGATGGGAAAGGGCTGCCTTGCAGGATGGAAAGATGTGAATGAAGCTGCATCGCTAGGTCAGTTTGTTCTAACCAAACTGCTGTTAAGTGGGCGAGCCGTGTGCCTTTCGGAGTTTCAAACTGGGGAGAAGTTGCAACCAACTCCACAGTGCAGCAACCTGCTGGGTGTAGAGGGAGAGAGAGGGATCCGTGTGGCCTGAGTTCACAGTCCTGCTAGGCGTGAGAGCCCCCCAGGAAACGCTCCAGGACCCAGCTTGTTTGCTTCTCCTTGGCTGCCAGAGTTGAGCACCACACAACTCCCAGGGGCTTGGTCACCTCTCAGGGAGGAGTGGCTCATGGATCCAGAGCTGGATTTTCCACTGCCCCACAGGTGCTCTGCATCTTGAGAGGGGCAGGGAAGAGGCCAAGGGAACCAGATCCCGGGTAACCGGGAGCTGCCAGTGTTGAGTTGCAGCTGGCATTTCTAATGCGTCTTTGGCGCAGCTGCCGCATCGCCTCACCCACCTGGTGCCGGGCACTGGATGTGCCGCTCTCATTGCAGACCCTGTGCTGACACAGTTCACGAGTAGCACTCTCCACACGGAGTGGAGAGTTGTGCCTCCAGTTTTGGAGCTGCCCCTCTCCACCCCTGCGCAAGCCTCACCGCTGCCTGCAGGGAGCCAGGCTGGCAGACCTCGTGTTAACCTTGATGTGGCCCTGCCCCTTGGTGGGGGGCTTGTTTTGCCCAGCAAAGAGATGAGAAGCCTGAGCAGGGCACCACTGGGTGCAGTTTGGCAGCCTGCAGTACCCGGGAGGGGAGCCAGAGAAGCCGTGGACATCTCTGACTTTCAGAGCCTTAAGTCAAATCTGTCTCCTAGGGGAAAATATTCCCTGCTGCTTGGTCATCAGGGGTAAGGTGAAAGAGCTGCAGTGCTCTGTTTTCCTGCCTCTTTAAGGACTAAATGTGTCACTTGATTTCCAAAATCCTGCCAAATTTAAAAGGAAAAAAGTTAAATAGAGAAAAAACATGCTGACCTTGTTAGGGCTAGAAGCTGTCCCCATGCTTGGGGCTGTGTGGCTTTGCAGCCCGGCCATCCTAGCCGTGTTTGTGAAAGCACAGGTGTGCTGGTGCTGCGAGGGCTGTGAGGGGATGGTGTCTGATTGCATGGAGGAGCAGCTGTAGCTTTCTGCCAGCTTTGGAAATGGAGAGCTCTTGAAGGCATATGCTTAATGTGAAACATAACTTTATGGAAATATTCCTTCTGAGGCCTCTTCCTCTGCATTTGATAGCTCGGCAGCAAACAGTTTCAGTGGGGGTGAGCTTCTGCTTTTAATTAAGTCATACACACCTCAACCACAAGGTAGATCTCCCTTGTAAATCAAAGTACTCAATCATCAGGCTTTTTAACCTCTTATTCATGGTGGCTCTCTAAAGATGGTACAGTTAAGACAGAAAAAAATTGCAGGCTACGCCTTCCTGTAAGGCTGTTTAGCATGTTCCCGTTCGTTAGGCTGGTGCAAACACCCCGAAGGCAGAGGGAGCTGATGGAAGGAAGGGATGTTGGAGTCTCCAGCAGCAGTGCTTGGGGCTGAGCTGTGCTCCAGAGCAGCATATTGGGGCATGTGCCCAGAGGAGAAAGTAGCAGCCTGGGAAAAGGCAGCTTTCTGAAGCAGGTCATGGATGTGGATGGATGGGAGCAGGTATAAAGGCAGCAGAGGCAGCGGGACTGGGCACAGAGCTCTGAGAGCTGGTAATGCTGCACCAGTCACAGCGCCTTGAATCAGCATCGTGGTGGAAAAGTGTGAGTGTCACACAGCCACAGTGGAGTCCTGCAGCATCCTTGTCCTGTGACAAGGTGCCAGCCTCCCTGGGGCAGG
Organism: Struthidea cinerea; assembly: GCA_013397865.1. NCBI lineage: Eukaryota > Metazoa > Chordata > Aves > Passeriformes > Corcoracidae > Struthidea > Struthidea cinerea. The sequence continues at coordinate 416,268 of VZTI01004115.1, forward strand.
GATGCAGGTGTGATCCATGGCAGGGATTCAGGATTGACCAACCCCGCAGACAGAGGGGCTCATGGTTTGCCTGCAGCAGCAACCAGGGCAAATTGTGAAGCGGATGCATGGGGATTTTTGCACACCTCCAGCCTTTCTTCTCTTTGGCTGTGGCTGGCAGTGTGGCAGGCAGGAGCTGGGTTTCTCTGGGCATGGGGCATGGTGGCCACACAGTTTGGCCCTGCAGCCAGCCCTTGCCAGCCCTGGCCACTTCTGCCTCTTTGTGGTGAAGGTGCAGTTCAGCATGAAATTGGCTGTGTGTTTCTGGAGAGGCAGCCCCTGCCACTTCACTTTCAGGTCATCTGCCACATCGCCAGCCCTTGGAATGGAGACCTTCCTGACCCAGGGCTTGGGAACGAACAGGGAGGATGTCCATAGAGGCAGAAAAACATCTTACAGGTGTGGTCTCCCACTAATAAATGAAATGACTGATTCAGGTGGTATGGAACAATGACAACCCAGGATTTTTCCCGAAGTGGTGAAAAGCCTCTGCGTGTCCTTACTGTCCATGCAGCACAGCTGTTGGGGCTTTATGCACCCCAGCCCCCAGCTGTGGGCAGAGGCTTGGGCATGGGAAGGGCACGGGGGCAGCACTGCTCCTTCTCAGAGCGGTGCTTGGGGCACGTCCCCTGCCTGTTTCTGGGGGAGGCAGCTGTGCCCTCCTTGGCCCCAAGTGGTGAGGCTGCTGTCCTGCAGCACAGATCCCACTGCCTCTCTCACTGACTGCAGGAAGGTGTGCTTCCACCTGGGGGTACCATGGGGTCACTTAAATTCAGCTGGAAGGAATCTGTCTGTTTCCTGCTGTTGCTTGGCTCTGTGTGAGGAGCCTGCCAGGCCACCTGGCCAAGCAGGGATGAGCTCAGCATGAAGGATGGTGGGGTCCCAACCCCTGGACTCCCAGCCACTTTGGGGAGGTAGAAGGTGGTTTATGCTCATTTCATCCACGTGCTGCTCAGCAGCTGCTCCAGCTGGACACGAGGGAGGGCTCAGGTCTTTGAGTGGCACAAAGTCGCTCCTGGGCAGCTCCAGGGATTTGGTTTAGCTCCCTATCAGCTCTGGTCAAATTGGCCTCATCTGCAGCATGCTCCCTATGCCTCTTGGTATTCCCTCCTAATTTCCCTTCCTTCGAGCATCTCCACTCTTGTCTGTCTCTGTTTCTCACATGCCTATCATTGTACAGCAATCATGGTTAGAGAGTTAAAAGCCTTATCATCTCCTTAGTGGGAGAAGCGTGAGTCAGCTCCTCGCAGGACTGTGTGGTGGTTCAAAAAAAGCAATGATTTTTTTTTTTTTTTAATGGAGGTTTCTTTAATTCAAAATGTAAACCACAGAACTGAAAAAAGCCATGTGGGTATTTAACCTGCATTTATAAAGTTAAGAAGTCTAGAGGCAGAGCTAAATGTGCCAACCTTGTGCCATCCTCCCAAGCTGAGGCAGCTACAGCGGACAGACATGCAGCAAGATCAACATTCAGAAGTTATTTCCTTCGTGGTCCTGGGATATGCTTTCCAATATGGTAGGAGGTTTGAAAATCACACCTAGCTTCAGTCAACACAAAGTTTCAGGTTTCAGAGTCACACGGTGAGCTCCCCAAGCATCCAGAGACAGAGGCACCTTGTCCTGCATCTCCTTCCTTTGTGTGCAGCAGGTCCTGCAGCTCCTGGTGGTTGTCCTCCATAGCCTGGATGGAACCATGGAGTGGGAGCATAGGCAGGGACACTGCCTGGGTGGGAAGATGAGCTCATTTGGGCTCTGTGATGTGCTCCATCACGTGCCTGTGCACTGAGCTTGCTGTCTGTCTGTGAGGTATGAAGATATCTGAGGGGCTTGGAAGTGGCTCTGGAAATCCCAGGGACAAGAGCAGAATGAAGCACGAGCACAGGACAGTCCCTGAGAAGAAGGGTGACAACTTCATAGCTCCCCAGTGTTCCTGGGGATTGAGCCTTTGTAACCCAGGTTTTAGGATGATGTGATAGGCAGGGTTTCTTCGTTCTCTTTCCTTTTGTGTTTGCAGGGGAAAGCATGAAAATGTAGGTGCTGAAGTTTTAAATATAAATTAAAAATAATCTTCAGATATGCTGTGTGTTTTAACTCACAGTTTTTAAGTAGCTTCATGGCAGGGGGTGTTGCAGTAAGTCTGGCTTGTGACTTTTTTTGATCGCCTTGGGGATGGCAATATTGCAGGTTTCTCAGGCCAGACAAGAAGGGATCTTGTTGGGCAAGAAGAGCAGAAGGAAAAAGCAAGAGCCTGTCTTGGAAGTGCCAGATTTCTGAATTGCAAAACCCCATCCCATGACGTTCATGTTGCCGGAACAGTTATCCGGATGATTTTCCGCTGTCAGTGCGCAGCCCGGTGTCCTGTCAGCCGAGCCTGCTCCGCACCAGCCGACCTCCGTCTCCCACCAGGAGTGGCAGTAGCAGCACAGCCCATCGTGGCTGAGCCGAGGTCTCCTGCTCCTCTCCTGGGGCAGCAGGAATGTCTCTGCCCTTTGCAGATTGCTCCTTCTCCCCAGCTGTTCTTTTCTGCCTCTGGCCACACAGCCACCTTCCCGAAAGTTCTTCTCAGCAGATGTTTCTCCAGATGTGCTTCTTGCAGAGGGGCACATGTACCATTTCTCTGTCTGGGCTGGTATGACCAGACAGGATTGCAGAGCTCATGAAGACTGGCACATTTCTGAATGCAATTGTTCTGTTGTCTGTGATTTGACATCTTCAGTTTTCCACTTTTGATTCACCGAGCAGTGATGTCACCTTTGGGAAGAAGCCTCTTTCAGCACTACATCAAAATGAACCTGTTGGGGTGAAAAGTTCATTCTGCCCGCTCTGGGTCTATACAAGCTGTGCCAATTTTTCAGCTTCTTTAAAGGTTTTTTTCCTGTTTTTTTTTCAAAAGAAAGGTTTTGAGGGAAGAAGAAACTTTGAGAGAATCAAGATGCATTTAGATGATGTCAACTGCATCTATTTAGAGGGCTATTTATCTGTCAGTCTACATTTTCTCAGCATTGTTAGATATGGACTCAGTGATCTTGGAGGTGTTTTCCAACCTCAGTGATTCTGTGATTCTGTATCTGTCCTTGGAGGCGTTCAACAAACGTGTAGATGTGGTGCTTAAGGACATGGTTTAGTGGAGGGGTTGGAAGTGGCGGGTTAATTGTTGGACTTGATGATCTTAGAGCTCTTTTCCAACCCAACTGATTTTATGCTAAGTATTCCTGGGTCTTGACAGATCTAAAGAAACAGGTTTTCCAAGCCTGGAGATCAACCATTGAGGTGGCCACAAATTGCTTTTATCCAAATATGGGTTGTAGCAGTCAGTGCTTCCCTTTTATCTTAGAAGATGATGGTGCTAATATTTTTCATGTGGTCCAGTCACTTGTTTCCTATTGACATGTGGCTTTTTGGATCACGTCCACATGCAAGCTGATGCTCCTCTGTGGCCAAATACTCTCCACCATGTCCCAGACAGCCAGGAGGTGCAAGGCCACAGAGACTGAGGGGAGTGAGGCAAGCAGAGCTGTCAGATCCCTTCCAACCCAAGCCATTCTGTGATTCTGCTCTGGAAGTGATCCTCTGGAATTGGTTGGCATTTTGGTCTTAAAAAAAACCCCAAAAAACCAAACCCCAAACCAAAAACCAAACAAGTCTCTGTTCTCAACAGACCCTCACATTTTAAGGATTGGGGTGTTACCTGTTGTTGTCTGTCCCCACAACCATTGCCCAACCTCACCCTGAGGGTCAGTGATTCCCCAAAGTGCTGATCCCCCTTGGATCCTCCCCAGGCCATGGAGAAGCATTCCTGCCAGCTCTCGCAAGAGGCAGGAGCTGGGCTGGAAATGCCTGTTGCCTTTCAGCACAACTGCACTGGTGCTTGCTTTGTTGCATACTAATGAACGCTAATTGGCTTTGGCTTGTTACCAACATTGTGTGGGAGCCATTTGCAGAATGCCAGGGTGGGGGTTGGGGAGACCCCAAGGGGCTTCTGCCCTCCTCCAAGGGGTGGCCTCCTGGATGGACGAGGGCTGAGCTGATGCTCCTTGTGGTGACATCTCCATTTGTGAGCAACGGGAAGGCTGTGCCTGCTGGCCTCATGCCAGCCTTGGTAGTGGTGCACCTGCCAGGTGTGTTCCCCCGCTGACATGGCAGAAGGTTACAAGGAATTATAGGGATTTTTGTCTTTAAACCCAGCTGGGGGCATGGGGAGGAGCTGAGCTTCTTGGAGGCTGGGCAGTGCTCACTTTCAGGTCTTCTCAGCATCAAAGGTTCAGCGCCCCTCTCCTACCCCCATCCCCACCCAGCCCCTCCACATTGTCCATTGGTCTCTTTGAACTCTCCAGCTGGAGTCTGTCTCCTCCTCTCCACTGCACTTCCAGCATTGCAGCAATCCTGGCATTCACTGCAGCAGCTGGATATCTCCTGCAGCCAAGCCTCTTTTCCCATCACTCAGCCTGAGATACGGAGGGCACAAAAACCCCCGGAAGATGATCCTGCTGGAGAGGGGAAACACCACCACAGTTTGCTACAAGCTGGAGGGAGGGAGACTTGATGGACTTGGGTGGCTTGAGCACTCTTAAGAAACACCTCTTTACACACCACGTGTGTGAAATCTTCAGTATGGCTGACGTGTGATACTGTGTTTGCAGGACACAGCGAGCTGATCTCACGCTGGGGAAAGTTCTGGCAGGGGCAGGACGGTGCCCGGACCCGCAGTACATGAAGGCTTCTGCCAGCAGGAGAGCTGGGGTTATTGCTTCAGAAGTGGGTCTGCTAATTTTGGACAAGTAGCCCACTGACCTTGATGTGCTTGGGCTGGGACTTCTAAGCAACTTCTCTAAAGCTGAAAAATCAGTCTACACTCAAGCTCAGAACAACACCTGTAGCTTTTCTGGCATTTGAATCCCGATTACGCCCTGTGACAAACATCGAATTTCAGACCAGGTCCTGGTGACCATGCTTCTTTTTAATTTATTCTTTCTTTGCTCACCTAATGACAGGAGTTTTTCCAAAGAAAGGACTTGTAAGGAGAGGGCAACAAAGTGTCAGGAGCACCGACATGGAAGGATGAAGCACCGGCCAGGGGCAGGGGATGCTCAGCCAGGGAGCAGCCCCGAGGAGCATGATAGGGATAATTTTTTCCTCCCACCTGTTGTTAGGAGCAAATAGGGAGCGAGCTATTGCGCTTCCTCCCCAGCTGCTAACGACGGGAGACTTGCTTATGGTCGTGTGCTGGAAGCTAATTAAACCCGGTGACAATGGTAATTGAGTAGGGATGCTTGAGGATAAGTATGACCTCATGTCTAAAATGGTAATGAGGCCTATTAAAATCCACACCAAAAAGAGAAATGAAAGGGGGAGCAGAGGCAAAGGTGGTGCAAAGGGAGCAGGAGCAGGCGGGGACAATACCTGGCAGCCAGAGCTCCGGGAGGGAGGGGGAGCACAGAGGTGTCAGGCTTCTAAATGTTCTTAATAAACAGCCAGCTCTTCAGGTAGCCAGGCTGAGCCTCGGGCCGAGTCAGCCAAAACACGGGGCTCAAGCACCTTCCCCTCTGTTCACCCAGGCCTGGGTGTAGGTCCTGTTAAGCGATGGCAACACTTGCTGCTGTTTGTTGTTGTCTTCACTCACTGGTCCTCTGCTGGAAGAAGGGGACGTTCCATGAAACCAGCAGTCGCTGCCAGCACAAGGAGGGTACTTGCAAAATGAGCCTGAAATTGCTCCAGTGCAGGAAAATGCATTGGCCAAGGAAAGCTGCAGTGGGTTCGGGGTGCCATGCTCCTTCTTGGACCAGCACAGCACCTCATTTCAGCTCCCAGCTGGGATATAGGGGCTGGGGACCACTGTGACCCTGTGTTGTTTTGCAGGGTGGTGTAGCAGTGCTGGGGATGCCACTGTGCTCCATGGGAGCCCAGGTCCCGAGTTGACTCTCCTGGCTGCAGAGGACACCCCGAGGGACAGTGGGAGGGGTTGCTCCCCGTCCTGACCCTGGATGTTTGGGTAAGCTCAGCCCCGGGCTGCTGGACCCTTCCCTGCACCCACTGACAGGGGGGGGATATGGGGTGTGCCAAAAGTTTTTCCCCCTGGAGAAAGCCGACGCTCATCCTTTCAGCAGGGCAAAGGTGCGGCTGGATGACGGCTGAGGATGTGCTATGGAGCCGGGATTCAACTGCTCTGAGCTCTGCGATGGCAGCTCCAGTTTTGGCAGCCAGGAGCAGCAGCAGCAGGCACTGCAGGAGCTCTGCACTGTGACAGTGGTATGTATGGATGCAGTGGGATGTATGGATGCAGGGGAGCGCTCTGGGGCATGAGGTTTGCTCTGCAGAAGTAGGTTTGGGGGAGGGATGAAGAGGGGCTTGCAGCTGCCAAGCAATCCCAGTCCAGCTGAAGGCAGCACACTGTCACCTCCTGGCTGGTGTCCAAGAAAAGCCCAGCATCGGTGACACCCCGCAGTTATCCAGAAGGTGAGATAGCATCCACAACAACCAAGTCACATCAAGCAGCCCTCCCATGTGTCGGCCAGCTGCTTAGGATTGGCCCGAGATGGCTCCATCTGCCCTTGACCTTTCCTATCCCCTATAACTTCAAAGTGCTTTTCAAATATGAATAGAGCAGGATTTAATTAAAAGTCATCATCTATAATAAATGCTACCTCCCCCCCTCCACCAATAAGCCGGTAGAAATGACACTGGGATGCACTCAGTTGCAGCTGGCACCACGTGAGGCTGCTGGATGGAGCGGTGAGGCTTGGCCCACTCTGCTCTCCATCACGTCCTGCACGACCATGGGCCTTTAATTAAAAGACTCTAAGCTGCTTGGCTCCTCTGGCTCTGGCAGCTGGCTTACAATTAATATTACCCCTGCCAGGACCAGGATTTACTCCGCTCAGCAGCCAGCAAAGCGCTCCATCAACTTCAAGTAGCATCAACATCCAAGGAAACAGCAGTCACGTGGGAGGGTGTGTGGGAAAGGAAAAGTGGAGATCATAGGGGTGTTTCTGATCCCTGGGTGGTTGCTGGGAATAGGGTGCCGTAACACTTTTGACAGCAGCCAGAGGTGAAAAGATTTTGTTGGTGGATGCATCTGGGAGAGAAGTGCAGAAGCCCCAGAATGCTGAGCTTGCCCTGCTCACCTCACTGGCAAAAACCAGGTGTTACCCTTGGGCTCGAGCAGGCAGGACACAGAAATAGAATGGCATTACAGCCTTGTACAGCCCTGTCAGCTCCAGTCAGGGGGAGGATGGGCCTGATCTGTGCTGCAGGATGGGGTTTCTACAGAGAGTTCTGGTGTAAGCGGGGGACTGACCTGACTGACCATCTCCACCATCTGGTGTACTCTTCATTTCCAAGGGAGGCAAAATACTCCCCAGGGAATAGCAAGGGGGAAGAGGAGGTGGGAAGCAGTTTGCAGGAGGCAGATGAGTATCCCCCCAGGGATCCTTCCACGCTGCTGCAAAGCAAGGCTGAGATGTGCATGCAGCTGTATCCCAGCAGCAGCAGCTCTCAGCTGGATGTCTCTCCCAGGCAGGGGTTTGCTTTTCCCAGTTGCCCTGTGACCAGCATGGCACCAGCACGTGAGCTGCCAGGAGCCTGTGGATCAGCCGCGCTCGTGTGGCAGCGACACGTTTCTGTTTCAAGAATTACATGTTGGCTTTAATTCTCCAAGCTGTGCGTTCTTGCTCGCCCAGAGGAGATGAAGCCTGGCTGGGGAAGAGGGAGATGAGGCACTGGCTCTAAACAAATGCCTTTCTTCTGCCTGAAGATTTATTTCTAGCAAGGTTGGAAGCAGAAACAGCTCAGACCTTGAAGTAAAAATTGGGAGTTCGGGGTCATGTCAACTATCACGAAAAGCAGTCTTCTGCAATAGAAATTGGATGCAGGAATACCTGAGAAAGGACTCAGCACCAGAGAAGTTAGTGAGGAGGTGTGTGATCCCAGCTCAAGCCCCATTCTCCTCCCTCCCCCCTTAAAGGGGATGTGGCAGCACTTTAATAAAAGTGATGCTTTTTTTAAGGAAAAAAAAGAAGTCAGTAACCCACACATGCACACCCTGTTAAAAATGCTGGAGCACTTTAGATCAGCAGCGGAATTAGGTTTCTTGTTTCATGTAGGATCATTTTATCCATTTTATGTTAATAAGGAGATAGCAGAGAATATTTTTAAATGGAGACTTAAACCCATGAGGTGGCTTGTGTGCAAGGAGAGAGGTGCCTCCATCATACCCGCTTTGGGAGTGTCCCTCAAAAGCCAGTTCTCAGCTGATGTCTGCCTGGGACCAAGTTAGTTTCCAGCTGGGAGATGGGTGGAGCCCAGCTCAGTGTGTCACTGCCTCTGAAAAATGCTGTCACACTCCCTTTGCTGTGCTCCTGCCCCGACTGGCAACTCTGCTGCTGGCTCCCAGTCACGTCCACCAGCTGGTCACTTGTCTGCTGTGGGGAGGGGTAAGGGCAGGAGCCAAGAAGCATCTAAAGAAGCATGATACCAGTTGGGGGACCACGGGGCCTTTCTCCAAAGGTTTCTTTCCAGAAGACAGTGGGGAACCATTGTCCATGTTCCCATGTCCCAGAGCCAGGGCTGCCTGAGGTTTATGAATCACTTGGACAGCTTCATTGTGGATTTGGCTAGTTGGCCATAAGAAAAGGGCTCCTGGACTGCTGTGTCCTCCTGAGCACTCAGCAAGGGACAGAGCACATGTCCTGTCCACGCACATCTCAGTGGCCTTACCTGCAGGACTTGGTCTGGTGCTGGCATGTCTTCCTACTAGGAGCTGTGGTTTCTGGCTGAGCAGGGTAAGTGTGGGAGTGATCATGCTGGAGTAGGGACCTTCTTTGCTGAGAGCCCCATCAATGTCCTCTTCTTCTTTATCCCTTTTGCCTCCCGCAGACATCTTTTGACCGCAGTGTGAAGAGCTCCCCATCCTTCTCTGCTGGGCTCCTGGGAGTTGTGTGGACATTCCTGACTGGAGGAGTCCTGCTAGCACTCTTCTTTCTCGTCTTCACAATTCGCTTCAGGAAAAACAGGTAAGGGCATCCCTCTTCTCCTGGGAGATTTCCCCTGAGCTGGAGTAGCAGTCAGGCTCCTTCAGGAGCAGGCTCTGAGCTGATGACCAGCCAAGCATCAGCAGGGTGCAAGCCTGAAGGAGCAGCACTGGGCAAGCAAGGGTAATGCCAGGGATGTTGCAGCTGTCTCCATCACACAAAGTTTTGATCACTGGTGGAGACAGTCCTGTTTGGACTGCTCCTTTCCTCCCTGAGGCAGGGAGCTGTAGACAGGATGAGAGGAAATGGCCTCACGAAATGCATCAGGGGAGGTTCAGGTTGGACACCAGGAATAATTTTTTCACTGAAAGGGTTGTTAAGCACTGGAACAGGCTGCCCAGGGAAGTGGTGGAGTAACCATCTCTGGAAGTGTTCAAGACAGGGTGTGGCACTTAGTGCTGTGGTTTCATTCCCGTGGTGGTGTTTGGTCAAAGGTTGCACTTGATGGTCTTGGAGGTCTTTTCCAACCTTAATGATTCTCTGACTCTATGGGTGCCCTCTGGCGTGGCACAGACAGTGATGCATGGTCTCATCCTGGAAGTGCTACTCCATAAAACCATCAACAGGAGTGGGCAAAAAGAAAGCTCATTTCCTTTTCTGCTCCACATGCCTGAGAACATTGCTCTGAGCAGCACAGCTCCATAGCAAAGCCATCACACTCCCCACAGTGCACCATATCCTTCCTGCTGTTGGGCCACTCATACTTTGAAGATACTGATAACCCTTTTTGATCTTGGTGGTTGCTCATATTGGTGGGGAACATGATCTCCACTGGTGAGAGAAGCTGGTGGTGAAGTGCAGACTTTTTTTGGTGCTGTTCAGTCTGCACAAAGGAGATAAAAAGTCCTGCTCCCCTGAAGGCAGAATAAATCCAGCAGATTTATTTATAAATAATATAAATAAATTTTATTTATAAATCTTTCAGATTTATTGCCGAGAAAGGCTCAGCAATTCCTCATAGCTCAACCTGTCTCAGCCAGTGCTTGGCCTTCCTCAGCAATTCTGGGTCTCGGCTGCCTCTTTGCCACCTTCTCCTCACCTTCATTGGTCCCTTGGTATCTCAACTGCTTCCTCCCCCAGGGATACATCCTTCTGCCAGGCTTCACCTGGCAAAGCCTTTGCTCTCCATGTGCCATTGTTTTGCACAGAGGCGTACATCTGAGTGCAGCCTGGACTGATGTTGTTTGAGTTCTCTGGTTGCTTTAAGGAATTTAATGCTCCTGACAATCACTGTGTAGTCAGGAGGGTCCTGCCCACAGGGGTTTGTGTTGAGAGCCCTGTGCCTGCTGCGGTGCATGACCTGCATCCCAGTCTGAAGCACTTCATTTACTGAGTGGTGTTGGGTTCGGTGGCCAGCTGAATTGATGTTCTCAGAATGTGCTGTAATGAATGTGCGTTATTTATTTGCTCTGCAGTAAATGAATACTGGTCTGCCTCCTGAATCTGGGAGGGCAGAGGAGACCTTTCTCAGCTGCAGCTGAGACCGTGATCTGGTGAATACCTTTCTCCAAGGGCTGAGACGTGGTGAGGAAGGCAGGGAGGGAGAGAGACAGGTTGAACCCCAGGCTTTGTGACTGCAAGACAGCAAGCCAGGAAGGAGCTCAAGGAGAGAGAAAAGTAATGACCTGGCAGCAGATGGAAGGGGCAGAGCTACTGGGGGGGATGGCAGGAGGTACAGCTTTCACTCGATGGGCTTGCTGGGGAAAGGTGACAGGTCATGAGAGATCAGTGGGTTGATTCTCCCCTCCCTGAATACAGTTACAGGATTATGAGTGATGGGGTGAAATTACAGAGGGGACACTGTAACCTGAACATTGCTGGCAGCTTCCTGAAGTTGAGACTGTGCTGAGTGTGGAGGTATCTCCTCAGAGGAAGGAGCAGTGGGAAGAGCCTGTTCCTGGGGGCACACGTAGTTCTTGCACCAAAGCTTACTTCTGGGGACAGTCACCCTGGGCTGCGTTGGTGTGGTTTTCCCCTTCTGCCCCTCTGCAGCAGAAGTGTTGGCATAGGGCTAAATGAATACTTTAAGGATTGTGAAGCACTCCAGCAAGAAAGGGGAGAGGATGGTACCATGGAGTAGTGGCTGAACTTCTGGAGCAGTGGTGAACAGCTCAGGCTGGGGGTGGACAGTGTGTCAGCATCCCTTATGACCGTCATTATCCCTGTAAGGGGACCTCGCCCCTGTGCTGCCAGGTCGTAACACTCAGTAACTGTCACCAACTTCCCTGCTTTTTTTCCTGGAGGATTGTGAAGATGTCCAGCCCCAATCTCAACATTGTGACCCTGCTGGGCAGTGGCCTGACTTACACAAGCGCTTACCTCTTTGGGATTCAGGAGCAGAGCCTGCCATCTGGAGACTCAATGGAAAAGCTTATTCAGGTGAGCGGGGATTTTGCTGGGATGGGCACCTTGACGCACGTCCAGGCCTGTTTGTACGTGCTCTGTCCCAGCCAGCCGTCACTGTACAGGCTCCGTCCCAGCCACAGCCTGTCACCACCTCGCTGCTCAGCTGGGCTGTGGCTTTCGCATACGCGAAAGGCAACCAGACGCTTTCTGTCTGAATGGCCTTCGCTGTTCTGCAAACCACATCCGCACCGAGGAAGGGATTCAGAGCAGGTCCCCGGGGAGAGGTCCCGCAGGCAGGCAGGCTGCTGGGCTTGTAAAAGTGCAGCAGGGAGAGGGGAGCCGGAAGGGAGATGGGATCCTCCACACAGCCACCACTGCCCGACACAGCACAGGTGCTGTGAGGCTGTGGGTGAGTTTTTTGGCTGCAGAGCAGATCTTCATCAAAACACTCACCTGTGTGATGAACCCCCATGTTCAGACCTGAGGCAGCCACCCTGCCAGACTGAGTGGGTGTGCACCCATGTGGGGGAGTGGGACATGGGACAGGGCACACCCTGCATCCTGCTCAGCCACTGGGCTGAGGATAATTAACAGAGGTGCCAGCAAGGGATTTATTGGTGCTGGGACCTTCTGTGCCCCTGCTGCTCACAAGCTGCCCGTCTCTTGCTGCCTGCTCCTCCAATGAGAGTCTCTAGGGATGGGAAGGAAAAATTAGGCAGCAGGCATGCCTACAAGAGGAATATGTGCCTTTGAATTTATTTCACCCTGTGGTCAGCTTTCTACTATCTGATACCACCCTCCACAAGTCAGAAGACTGTAGACATGTCCCCACCCATCCTTATTGCATCCCAGGCTGGGAGGGCGCGTGGTGTCCCTGCGAGCCCCTTTCAGCCCCCTTGCTCTGACCCCTGGCAGGTGAGGCTCTGCCTGCTGTGCGTGGGGACCTCCCTGGTGTTCGGTCCTGTCCTGGGGAAAAGCTGGCGGCTCTACAAGGTGTTCACCCAGAGGGTGCCGGACAAGCGGGTGGTGAGTACACAGCACCCGGGGCGGGAAGGGACAGCGGCAGACTTTCCAAGGAGGGCAAACACCAGCAAGGCCCAAACCAGTGTGGGATACAGATAAAACTGGCACATGACAGGGATGGATGCCACCATGACAGATCTAGTTTCACACCTGGCTGGGCATGGGCCCCTCATTTATTCCTGCACAATGAGGCAGGAGCTTTTCCACTCCACAGGCAAGCGGGTTCCCCAGTGGAGTCCTGTGGATGCTGAAAAGCTTTGGTAGAGAAATCTTTCAGCTTTTCTGCAGCATTCTGTGAGAACTCTGCTGTTCTCACAGAGGCTATGAAAAACACTGCTATGGGTTTTTGTAAACTAACTCCTTATCTTGCACCTGGGTTTGTTATACAAGATTGTTATGGTTCTAGCTTTCTGATATTTTGAAACAAGTGTCTTAGAGCTTGACCAATGCCCTCAGGGGGTGGATGGCCGAGCACCCAATTGTCTTATGCCATTCAACACACTCTTTGCGAACCATGTTATAAAAAGATGAATTAATTAATTAATAAAGATTCAGAACTGCTTTCCCTTCTGAACTTAGTCGTGACATTCCTTGCCATCAGTGTCGCTCACAGCGACAGAGTCCCAGCCCCACCACTGAGCAGTGTTCTCATTTTACATTGGCCACGTGCCTTTATTACGCTACACACCAGTGTTTGTGTTCAGGTCTGGGCTGATTGGTTTTGTGGGGTGAAAATAAACCAGGTGTCCTCAAAAGCATCTGATGTAGGGCCATTCCCAGATGCATCTGATCTCCTCTTGAAGGCAGGAAGGGCGTGCTGGGCACTCCTCTGCAGCACTTAAAGACAGGGATTCAGCAGCTGGGAGGGAAATGGGAAATTCTAGCACATAACAGTGCACTTGCAACTTTCAGTGGTCACTTTCCAGCAGTGAAAAATTAGGTCTCAGGTGAAAGATGGGACAAGAGGGTTTGCAGCAGAACTGGGTACCAGCAAGGACTCTTGTTCCACACTGGGATCTGTGTTTAACTTGCAAAATGATAATCCTATCAAGTGTTTTTCTCCACCCTTTTTGTCTCTGCTGGTGATGTGGGCATAAGGGATGATAGTCGTGTTTTGGAAGAACTGTTTTCTGTCATAGCATTTACCTGCTACCCACACCATCAGGCAGGGTTTGTATCTGGCCCCAAGCCTTATTAGGTCTCCAAAAATGTGGGAGTGGAAGACAGAGATCCTGTGGCCAACTCAAATATAGGTGCTGGACACCTCTCTGGGGGAAGTAGTAGGATGGACATGTCACTTGAAAGAAACAATAGAAAGGGATCCGAAGGGATGGAGGTCATTGGTGTCCATTTGTTCCCCACAGTAACTTTCACTTTCTTGTGTGTTTGCAGATTATCAAAGACCTGCAGTTGCTGGCGATGGTGGCAGCGTTGGTGCTGGCAGACACTGTCTTGCTCTTGACATGGGTGTTCTCTGACCCAGTCCAGTGCTTCCGAAGCCTCAGCATCTCACTGCGGGTAAAAGGAAGAGGAGGGGCGGTGCAGGGCTTTGATGTGTCCTGAACTCTGCAGACAAAGTTGGTGGGTGGCCAGGCATTTGGAGGTGGTCTTTGACAAACAACAGAAAGAAAAACAAGGCAGAAAACCTTCTGGGCACTCTGGATTTGGTTTATGTCTGGTCTGTTACTGAGGTGAGGGTCCACTGCAAAATTTCCAGGTCTGTGCAGATCACCTGCATGACACAGGAGAGCTCCAAGGCATCTGCAGATGCTTTAGAGAAATGTTTAACCAGCCTTGCTGGCAGCAGAAGGCCAAAATCTTTTTGCTTTAACCCTCTGCCCCTGGTAGCACCAGCTTTGACCTCTCCTTTCAGAAATTTACAGGGGACACTAGCTTAAATGCATCTTCCCATCAGTCTGTGCCAGGCTGCAGCCTTCACTTCTGCCTTTCCCTTGCCTCGTAGGCGACAGAGAAAGGCATGACGTGCTCCGTGAGCCGGGTGCAGTCCTGCGCATCGCTCTATTCCGATCTTTGGCTCGTCCTCATTTTAGGGTTTAAGGTATGTAACCTCGTGACTGATTCTTGCATTATATCTCACCTCCTCCCTGTCTTTCAGCCTAAACTGTTTAGCAGCACTTGTCATTTTGCTGACCTCCCAAGCTACATGCCTACTGCAGATCCTGGCTACTCCTGTTCATCTCATAAGCCCCCCTATTTCCAGTCCTTCCCATCTTGGGAAGGGTGAAAGCCCTGCTAGCTGCTTTTTCCCTGCCTCACCATCTCCTTTATGTACACTGTGCACACACATTCTCTCTAGTTCTCTCCTGGCAACCCCCTGAGCTTCATCCATCTCACTCCTTGAAACCCACATCTTGCTGTTCTTTATGTCACACTCCTTCCCTAAGGACTCCAGTGAATGGCCACTGCCAAGGCGCACCAGGTGGCTCAGCCCCTGAGTCCTGTGACTTCAAACCAAAGAGGTGCTGATGACAAGTGCTTGGTCCCCACCTTTACAGGATGCTTATCAGCTTAATTACACCTCTGAGGTGCACTTTCACTGGTGAATCTCTGCACACGGCCATTCTTATTCCAGCAGTGTTAGTTATACTGATGTAACTATGTAGGTATAATTATGGCTGTAATTATCTGTGGTCTCATGTGTCTCTGGTATGGCAGAGGCTGGACACATTTCAGAAAGCTGATGTTGATGAAGCTTGTGAGATCACAGCCTTTTTTTGGGAATGGCTTCATCTCTGCGTGCAGCACAGGCACTTCCTTTGTGATTCACTGTAATGTAATACTCGCCAAGCATCTACCCAGAATCATAGGAAAAAGAGCAGAAAGAGACCTCACAACGCAGCCAAGTCCGTCTCTCCTCTACATTTAATTTCAAAGACATTAATCTAGACTGTCCTTAAAAGTCCTTTGGTGTTAGGGAATGTAGGCATTACCTGGGCTTTCAGTGCTGTGTCTCCACCTCTGATTTTGTCTGCAGTTTGTGTTAGGGTTTAGACAGGTAGTGTCTTTGCCTACAGCCCTTACAAAATCCTTTTGGAAGTAAAACATCCCCATTATCAGTTCCAGGTAATCTTTTTTAGTGTTGCATTGAATCTGGCCCTGTTCCTTCCTACTTACTGGGGGTCATGGAGTACTTCCTTGGTGGTTTCTCTGGAGTTAGTCTGGATTTGCACTAACGTGAGAGGAGGCTTTATCTCTCTGTGTACATAGCACTTCTTAGCATCCACAGCATTAATGTGCTCAGCCCTTTGGGAAGACACTCAGTGTATTATCCTGGTTTTACTGGCACAGAGCAGTGAACAGAAATGACTTGCCAAGGACATGCCTGGAATTAGGAGCAAAGTCCTCTGCTCAAATTCAAAACAAACAAACAAACAAACCACTTATTCCTGTGCTTACTGAAAGTCCTAGTTTATGAGACGGCAGTGCTGTTGTCTGTGCCCCAGATAGACTGTATGAATTTAAATGGGACTTCTGTGGTGGTTTTTTCCTGCTCAGGGATTAGGGGTTGGCTTGCCTTTGGGCTATATGGAGGTGCCCTATGGTGGACAGGGTTATGATCCAGTGCAGATTCTACAAAGCAGGGTCAGGCGCCAGCCTGGTTCCCAGCAAGGCAGGTTTCACTCTTACAACCCCACCTGGAGAATTCATGCTGCTCTGAAGTTGGGAGTCTCACCAGAAATCTGGACATGAACCTCTCTTGCCTGTGTCCCTCCAGGCCTTAACCCTGGCAGTGGCCATCACAGTCATCAAGCAGCCACAGCACAGAGGGGTTCAGAAGGGTCGAAAAAACATCAGCATCTCACGTCACAAAGCAGTTCTCGATGCCCAAATAACAATGACTCTTAGAAAAAGGCTGGCACTTACTGGGGAGCACAGGAATAATGTAGGTCATATTCCCTGTATTCCAGGTCCTTGCAGGAGCTGGGACTTTGTTAGATGGTATTTCCAAATGATCCTGAAGGCAGACCATGCTCTGTGCTATGGAGGCAAGCAAAAAATACTTGTTGTTTCCTGCTAGTGTCACCTAGGGAAGGAGAGGCTCATCCTGCTGGGCAGTTTTATCCTGAGCACACTGGAAGAATGCATGCATGAGACCCTTGAGGAGCAGGGTGGTGAGACAGCCTGATGAAAACTGGTCTGCTCAGGGGGAGGGAGAGCCTCTGTGTACAGAGCATGTCTGTAGCGCCTTTCCCTGCTGCTGGAGTCAGGAAACAGCAAAGGGAAGGGAGAAGAATTGCACCTGGTAGTTTCCTGGATTATTGCTATTTAAAGAGGCACCAAGTACATCCTCTTCCCTCCAGTCTAAACCTCCATTTCTCCTTGCCTTCTTCTTTGAATTTCTTCTGGATATCCTTCATATCCTTCCTGCTCCTTCAGAGGTATGTGTTGCTCCTTGATGGCACCCACTGCAGTAGTCCTGCAGGGACCTCTGCCTCCTGTCTGCCTTTGCTTCTCCTGCTCCAGGCTGCCCAAGGGGCCGTTTTCACAATTTCTCCCAGCCGTGCCCTGCTCTGTGGCAGCACCTGCTGAGCTGACTCTTGGCTCTTCACACCTGTTGGTTGGGACCCCCCGTGCCCACCAGCGCCTTCTCTCCTGCCCTGTGTCCCCAGCCCCACTCCTGGCCTGCAGCAGTGTGCCGGGCGTTTGCCGCGGCGTCACCACAGCGCGCTCCAGGTCTGCATTATAGATCAAAGAGCATTAATTAGGATTGTGCTGAGTGCATCTGAGCTCACCGGGCTTGGTGTGAGGTGGGGGGTTGACACCATCAGGCTGTAATTTTCCACACTCTGGAAACCTCTTTTTTCTGCTTCCAGAGTATCCTCCTGCTATATGGGACCTACTTGGCCGGTCTGACTGACAACGTCAGCTCCTCACCAGTCAACCAGTCCTTGACACTCATCGTTGGGGTCAACCTCGTTTTCCTGGCTGCTGGCACCATCTGCTTAGTTCACCGTTTCTTCCGTACTTGGCACAATTTGCTGTTTGGTTTTACTTCTGGAGGCATCTTTGTGTGTACGACCACAATCAACTGCTTCATCTTTGTTCCACAGGTATGCTGCCACCTCTGTCCTGTCACTTGGCTGGAAACGGGCACCTTTTCGGAGTTTAGCAACATCAGCTTTGTGGGTCAATACACTCTCTTTCCTGCTTTTTTCCCCAAATGTTTGGACTCATCTGTACAGCTCATTCTTCAAGCTCCACCCCACCCCACCCTACCCCGCTGGTTCTGCTTCCCCAAGCAAGTTCCCTGAGTCTCAAAGAATCACAGACTTGTTTGTATTGGAAGGGACCTAAAGATCATCTAGTTCCAACACCCCTGCTGTGGGCAGGGAAGCTTCCGCTAGACCAGGTTGCTCGAAGTGCCATCCAGCCTGACCATAAACATTTCCAGGGATTGAGCCATCCACATCTTCCCTGGGCAAGCCGGCTCCAGTGTGTCACCATTCTCATAGTGAAGAATTTCTTCCTTATATCTAATCTAAACCTACCCTCTTTCAGTTTAAAGCCGTTCTCCCTTGTCCTAGCACTGCGTCCTTGTAAACAGCTTTCTCGTCCCTTGTTCCTTTTATGTCCTGGAAAGTCTCCAAGGAGTGCAGCACTGCTGCTCAGAAACCCTCCTGCAGGAATGTGCCACAGGTGACAGCCATGCAGACAGCACACATGAGGCGAGGCAACCACTGGCCTCCTCCTCCTGCTCCGTGCAGGTGGTGGGATCTGTCCTTTGTGCAGTTGTCCTCTCCTCAAACCTCACGTGTGCACTCCCACCAAGAGCTTCTGCTCCTGGCAGGGATGGAGCTGGGCACAGGCCATCCAGATGGCCCAGCCACTCTCAGAGGCTTCTTTGCTGCTGGTGGTCCCCAGGGGAGGCTGTCCTCCTCTGCACTTTTGGAGAAGGAAGCTGGGCTTTGCCACAAGCGAGGAGGAGGTGGAGGTGTTTAAAGGAAGCCTTTTGTGGTGAGGTGAGGCACTTCTGCTTCCTGTGTCCTCCAGGAGAAGCCTGGTGTGCCTGGCCACCACGTTAGTGGGAATAATGCTCCCATTGTTAGAGGGAGAGGAAACAGTTATTTACTCAGTTGAATGTTTGGAGGGATGTTTGGGCTCAAGGACATGAGGTGAGAAAGGGAGGAAGAGGTGAAGCTGACGAAAGAGCACATCTGTGCAAGGGAAGGCTCAGGGGATCTCAGCAATGTATATAAATATCGATGGGGGTGGAATAGGGAAGGGGGAGCGAGGCTCTTCTCAGTGGTATCCACTGACAGGACGGGACAATGGGCACAAATTGAAACACAGGAAATTCTATTTAAACATAAGGAAAAGGCTGGAGTTTTTTCTGTGAAAGTTGTAAAGCACTGGAGCAGAATGCCCAGAGAGGCTGTGGAGTCTCCATCCTTGGAGGTACTCAAGGCCCAATTGGACACGGTTGTGAGCAGGCTGCTCCATCTGACACTGCTTGAGCAGTGTTTCCAGAGGTCCCCTCCTGCCTCATTTGAGGCAGTGTCACTGCAGAGCCCCGAGCCCTTAGATGAGCAGCCTTAGGGAGCAAGGATCCAAACCCCCTCTGGTGAGCACCAGGCCTGCTGGCCATGCTCTGCCAAGCTCCAGGTCTCTTGGACTGAGGGTGGAGAAGCTGATGAGCTGTACTTGCACTCTGCCTGTACCATTTTTCTGTGGGAGCCTGGGGCCCTTGAACATTTTATTTAACTTGGATCTTTTAATTAATTACCTTGTTTTTCCTAATGGGCTTGCTTTTCAATGGCTCATCTGAGATCAATAAAGAGCTGGAGCTGGGCTGCACAAGTCTTCCAGGCAGACACTAGATGAGAAAACAGATACTAAACATTGCTGGTTTTCAGCTTGTCACCAGTGATTCGGGGATAAGGGGGCATGCGTGACACTGTCTTTGTCTGTCATGGAGTCAGGGAGTGGGGAGAAGAGGGAGGGGGCTTTTACAGTGTGCTCAGCAGTCTCAGTGCAGCCAGGCACTGACCCTCTCTGCGTTAAAAGCTGGAGCCAGGAACAGGGTAGGGCTCAGATGGGAGGGAGGCTCCAAGTGACACTGCAGCCCCTCGCCCAGCCATCTCTTGCTGGCTGTCTCTGCTCCCCCGGCACACCCTGCCTTTGTCTCCCCCTCTCCATCCCTTTGTCTCCTTCGCGCTTGAGCTGTGCCTGCCTCCCGCTGTGTCGGCTGGGGCTTTGTGGATAACACCCTCTTCTACTCCCCAGCTCAAGCAGTGGAAAGCTTTTGAAGAAGAAAGCCAAACCACGAGCCACATGGCAAAATATTTCACCAGCCCAAGCAGGAGCTGCCGCTCGGTGTACAGCGAGGAGCAGCTCTACCAGCTAATAGGGGAGAAAAACTCCATGAAGCGGCTGCTCACCGAGGTACGGGGCTCTGCCAGCCCCCCTCCTCCACCTTCTCCCCTTCTCTTTTGTGGGCTGAAAGCTTTGCAGGGTGGGAAGCCCTTCTTTCCATCCCTGTCCACACTGTCCTCACCAGCCTCTTCCTTCCTGAGGGGAAGAACTGCTTTGTTTTGTCACACTCCAAAGCACCAAAATTTAGGCATAATCTGGAGGGCTTAAAAAAATTATGCAGGGAGGAGTGCAAGAGAGCCTGGTTCCCACAGCCTTGTCAAGCTTGGTTAATTTAGAGGGGAGACACTCGGTCTCAGAAAAGCCCCCAGCCTCCTGCTCCTTCACCTGCACTGCACAGGCAGAAACACCCCAGCCCGTAGAGCTGCCTGCCCAGTGAGCCCCTTCCCACACCCACGTCTGGGGGGCTGCAGGGGAGGCTGAGGTCACACATGCTGCCGGTGTGGCTCTTGCCATGCAGAGAGGGGTGATTTGTTTTCTGGCAGTGCCTGCTTCCAAACTGGCAGCATTTTCGTCCCCTCTGCCCGCCCCACACTTGACAGGCTTGTTTGTTTGACACAGAAAAACGCCGTGATCGAAAGCCTGCAGGAGCAAGTGAGCAGCGCCAAGGAGAAGCTGATGAGGCTGATGTCTGCGGAGAGCGGCTGCGACCCCCGCGCGCTGCCAGCAGCTCCCTGCACCTGGAGCTCAGGGCAGCCTGGGGATGCACCGGGGGACTGCTACCCCCTGGATCCAGAGAGGGATGGGTGGCAGCCCCCCTGCTTGCGGGGTACATCACCTCTTGGCAGCAATGCTCAAGCCCTCCAGAAACATGCAACCCAGGAGCCTGTTTGCTCTCAGGTGCTGCTTTTTAACACGGGGGACAGCACTGAACGTGGCATGAAAGATGTCCAGGAGTGTGGGACACCTGCAGTGCAGGGGCAGCCTCCGGAGCAGCTGCCAGGCCAGGACAACTCAGCTGGTGTAGCCTGGGAGTCGTCCCCCAAAGTCAGCTATGTAAACAGCGAGAAGCTGTGGGAAATCTTGCGAGAGTTAAGCCTGGATGGCAAAAACTACAGCCCAGCCTTATCTGCAGGACCCCCCCTTGGCAACCGGGGCACCTCAGGCGAACGGGGAGAAACACGGGTGGGCCAGGAGGGCTACCCAGGCATCCACACACCCCTCAGCCCCTACCTGGCAAGGCATCGTCGGAGGATCCCCTTACCTCCTGCCTCCACACGCTTCCCTGGACACGTATCCCCTCGTGCCAGCTGCCGGGTGAAGGAGTTGGGCAGCTGGGGCCGTGGGGAGTCAGCACATAACTTCCTGGGAATGGGAGGGGAGATGACTGGCAGAGGGCCCGTTCACCCCCCAGCACCATCCCCTCCAGCCATCCAAAGGGAGGCCTGCCTCCAGCCAGAGGGGTGGCTGGGATGGCCAGAGTCCCAGGGTGCTTTATCGTGCATCCCGCAGGAGCAGCGACAGTGGCAGGGCACCCCGAGGGGACCTGCTGAGCCCTCCCTGCGCTCACTGTACTATTACCCAGACTCTGACTCCAGCAGCAGCAGCAGCTCTGAGGAGGTGTTTCATGGCTGCCACCGACCCTGCTGCGAGGTTTGCTTCCAGAGCCCACGCGGCTCCCTGGACAGCAGCACGGACACGGACACAGAGCCCAGTGACTGTGAGGATCACCAGACACAGCACCGCGGTATGCCCCAGCCTGTGGTGAATTTCAAAGACGATCTGAAACCCACCTTTGTGTGACTGGGAGCACCCCTGAACCAAAAGCAAGTGCCCTCCCATCCCCAAAACACTGCGTGTTTTTTCAGCAATGCTAAAGCCACACATCCCTCTGAGGAATGTGCCCTGTTCTGGAATGTGGGGATCAGGAATAAACCTTGCCCCGTTCTGGTTTGCACTGTCAGCCCCAGCCTGGTCAGCCGTGACTGCGGGCCGAGTTTGGCTGACAGGGGTTTGGCAGCACTCAGGGGGGTGGTGGTGGCTTTGTCCTGGCTACTCTGGGCAGCTGCCTGTGTCCCACAGATAGCCGGCACTTCCGTCCATCCTGGTGCCAGCAGTGGAGAGACCAGGGCTGGGGGGTCTGTGAGAGCCCAAACTTCATCTCCTCAGAGAGCTTTCCCTGTGAGACCTGGGTGACTGGCACTGGAAGGGAGCAGTATCCTGCCCCAGAAACAACCACTGCTTCTTGCACACCACTCCATAAACACCGACCGAGGACTCCTTCCCCCGAGGCTGCCTGTGCAGAGCGTCCCACTGGCATCACCCCCAGCTGGGGATGGGAGATGGATGCCAGAAGCAGTTGTAGGCTGCCACTCACCTGGGGTATACTGCTCCCAGGCAAAGCAAGGACTTTGGCATGGGGTGTGCAGAGCAAACTTTTGGGTCTTGGTGGGTTTTTTGTAGCATCTGAATGAGAAAATGGAGTCCAAAGGTGATGTCCGTGGAGGTGTCTTTGCATTTTGTGTCGTTCAGGTGCATGGTTGTAGGTGAGACTGAGACTCAGGTCAGAGCTGAGGGGAAAGACAAGCTAGCCATTGTAAAGGAGGATCTGAAAAGGGTTTCTTTTTTTACTTTGATTTCTGGGTCTTGTGCCCTTCTGTATGTCTTTGTATGGATGATGTAGTCTGGAATAAGATTTGTTTAAATTAATATGCTCTGTTTAATTTTTATCTTAGAAATACCAAGAACAGTAAATCCAGTGTGTGTGCCTTTTTGGGGATATTTATCGTGGCATTTGAGCTTATCGTTGCCTCCACGGGATTTCAGGATGCTGAGACCTGATACCCAGTGCAATATAAACCTTCTGGAGAAAGGCTTGATTAAAAGGGCAGGTGTCAGAGGAATCCCAGACCTGGTTATGAACAAAGCACTGCCCTCTCTGTTACCCTTTATGATGGTGAAATCCCTCACTTCTCTCTCCCTTCACTGGCATCACCTTTTTTCTCCCTGTTGCCTCTGCAGTTTTCCAAGCTTGCATGTAGGGCAAATCACCAAACTCAGGAATCTTATGAGGAACAATAT
Source organism: Struthidea cinerea (assembly GCA_013397865.1). Classification (NCBI taxonomy): domain Eukaryota; kingdom Metazoa; phylum Chordata; class Aves; order Passeriformes; family Corcoracidae; genus Struthidea; species Struthidea cinerea. The sequence continues at coordinate 439,115 of VZTI01004115.1, forward strand.
TCCCACAGCCCCTGCTTGCTTTTAAAATGGAAACACTCCAGACAGAGTGTAATTTTTTGTGTCCGTGTCCCTTTTTGCTAATAGAAGCCGTTTTCTTTCAGTTTTTCTTTTACAGCTGTCTGAGCTCTGGCCTGGGTGAAACGCACTGACTGGGAGGGTCAAACCTGTGCGGGGCAAACCCGGGAGCCCGGGGGCTGCCTGCAGTGGGACTCGGGATCTCTGTCCCCACCGCCTGCCAGCCGCCTGCAGTTCCGCAGCGCTCGCAGCAGGTGCTGCTGCTGCCACGCCGGGCGTGCCGCAACCACCGAGTACATCCCACGGCATCGCCACGCCGGGACAAGGCGGGGGACAGGCACGCTCTAGAGACCCTATTAAATATGGGTCAAACCCGCTTCTCCCCACCCCCAAACGTGTTTAGAATAACACTTTGCTCTGGGGCTGGGAAATACTGCAGCACAGTCAAAGGAAATGATCAACTATGAAACCACCTGGAAGCGGCTGATATAAAAATTAACTTTAAATCCACTAAATGCAGAAAAACCCTCCCGAGGACTTTGAACCTAGGGTTTGTTTGGAAACACTGCTGGAATTTGAGGTCGTTGTTTTTCCGTGTGGTGACCAGCAGCCACCACCTGAAAACTGCATAGCTTGTGGGTGCACCTACTAAGAAGGCCAAGAGCATTGTGGCTTGTGTCACAAGTAGCGTGTCCAGCAGGATCAGGGCAGTGATCATCCCCCCCTGTATTCAGCACTGGTGAGGTCACACCTCAAATCTTGTGTTCAGTGTTGGGCCCTTTCCTTGCTGATGGCTGTTTAGGAAGGGTCACATCACAGCCAGGATGAGATCTCTCTCCATGCCTGCTTGTCGGGCCTTGGCAAGATCCAGGAAGGCAGGAAGTCTTGAGGCTCTTGTGCCACAACCACCTGCCATGGCTCAGTCTGCTTCTGTTACCCTGCCAGCTTGCCACTGTTCAGGAAATAAAAAAAATGGATCTGGACTGTGATTCAGCTGCCTGGTTAAAAAAAAGAAAATAAAAGGGAAAAAAATGAAAAGAGCTTTGTTAGCTATGGCAGAGAGGGATTATGACAGGCAAGGGATTATGACAGGCTCTCTGGCACAGGAGTGCTGATCATTGGTGTGGATATTTCCCCACTGCCTCGTGTTGCCCTTAGCAGCTGGGATCTGTGGGAACCTCTTGCGCTGATCTTTGATACCGGGTGCAGTTATGAGAAATAATGAGTATTTGAAAGTACTGCGAGAGGGAGAACCCTCAGGTGTCTGTCCTTGGCCCAGAGTAACCAGACTGTGCAATCCTTGGAGACAGTGGCTGTCCCGTGGTGCCTCATCTGTGTGGAGACATTCCTGTGGCACAGTGGGGAGCAGTAGTCAGGGGCCCTACGACTCCAAGTAGCCTGTGCTGCAGGTTGTGAGGAGGTGAGGGAGCACCCACATCCGTACATGACCTCCACAGGTCTGGAAGAAGCTCCAGAAAAGTCTTCCTTGAGTCTGACGGGCATGAGGGCTGTGGAGAAGCCCTTTCCTCCTGCACAGAGTTACTCTCCTGAGCCCAGAAACCAGGCCTATCTCTTACCTTATCCAGTTTTTCAGGACTGTCTTCTTGGCCTCTACCTCCAGCTCTGCACTACTGAAATGCCAGCTGCTGCTGTTACCCCAAGGTCTGCGCTTGCAGCCAGAGCAGCAAAGCTGTGGATATCCAGTTGTGACACCAAATGCATCCGTGTAAGCTGCAACCTGACTGCTGGCCTTGTGCTCAGGCACAAAGTGCTTGGGGAACTCCATGGAGACAGGAAAAAAATGCCATCAAAAGGGCTGTGGATCCTGGCATGGCGGGAGAACTGTGGATGGCTTAGTGGTTGATGTGAACTGCATGAACTTCCTGCTACATGACATGGTCATGCCCTATGGACCTGATCGATCCCTGCACACACCTCGCTGAGCAAGTGCATGGGATACTGCCACGCAGTTCCAGGAGTTTCTTTCTCTCAGGAAGAGGGTGTATTGAAGCAGCTGGAGCACATTCACCTTGGAATGTGTACCCCTCAGTGTCTACAGTGGGGTTCCTTGCTTTCACACCCACACCACCACCTTTCCCCTGTGTAGAGGTGCCTGTAGCTGAGCTGGTTTTCTTCTAACTCAGGCATCTGTAGCTGCATGCTTTGTGCTGCCAGAGCACAATCATTTACATAAGGATTTTTTTAAATTTTTTTTTTTGTCCTGGAGGCTCTTGAAGACAGGATGGGTACAAGGGACTTTGTCCTGCCAGGCAGCTAGATAAAGCACTCAGTGATTCAGCATTTATTGCACCCTACACAGATTCCTCTGTTATCATACTAGCAGGAATGTGGGGCTAGAAGGGATCTCCTAGTCATCATCATATTTCCCAGCAATGACGAGCACTGAGTCATAAAGTCCCTCTTGTTAATTTATCACAGTCCATCTTAAGTCATTGGGAATTTTCTTGGCAGGTTATTCAAGAACCTCACTTTGACAGAAGGAAACTTGTTTCTGATTTGCAGCCCACATTTTTTCATAGCCTATTTTTGTCTACTTGTTCTCATGCCAATGCTGTCTTCTAGTTAGTAGCTGTTCTTCCTTCCCATTCTCCAACCTACTCTCTTACATGCTGATGAAGAATGTGGCCTCTTCTTCCCAGGATCCCTGGTCTGCTCAGGGAAGAGACTGTCTATTTTTAGTTCCCTCTAACAGCTCATACTTACCCCTCTTTCAGTCTGCAGGGAGGCATTGAGGGATAGCTCTGGTTTTATTGCTACCAGGTCATACCCTTCCCCTGGCAGCCATGTCAGGATGGCTGTATACACTGTTCCCTGCCTCCAGCAGCACAGGAGTCCCAGGATGCTGGGACAGGATCATGCTCACCTTTGAGAAGAGAGAAGAAACACTCATTGGGAGTTAGGACCTCAGAAAGGCAGGCCAGAAGCAGGGAAAATTCCGATGGGTCATCAGGAAGCTGACGTTTTCTCTGCAAGTCTGCAATGGCCCTGGGGTTCCCAGCACCTCTTGGGTGCTAGATTTACCACTAGTATTTTCATAATCTCCCAGAAGAAAGGCTGTTCATCCATGTTTCCTTTCAACACACCTCCTGCAATTGCTGACAGATGCACCTGTGCCTGGCAAGTGCAGAAACCATGAAGAGCTTTTATTTCTTGGAGTTTCCCAGGGCTTAGAAAATCCATAAGGACCTGAGTTCCTTCGAAAGCCCCTGTTACCTCTCAAGGGGTTCACGGGAGGGGAAAATGAAAGCACACCCTCTGCAGTGTCCTGATGACATGATCCTACATAGGAATAGCATGGATATTTTGTTGGACAAGGTGAATGTAATGAGCAAGGCACCCTTCTGGAGTTGTGCACTGGTTTCCAGGCAATTACATCTCGTATCTAACCCAAATGACTCTGGTGATATTTCAAACCAAAGAGAACGGCAGGAATAATATTAGCTGATGCAATCACACCTTGAATTTACAGCAGTGCTAGGCAGATCCATGAACAGTGGGATACTCTGTACATGATTACAGCAAATTCAAGCCCTTGTTTGAAAGCAGCTGGGTTTTGGTTGGGTATTTTTAACAGTCCCCCAAATACAGGTGATGGAGAAAGACTTCCTTTCCTCTGACAGGTGAATCTTTCATTGATGGTGAATTACACTTTGGCAAGTATCAGTTAATTTCCTCGCTATTACAGCATTTTTCATGCCAGTAACAAAAACACATTTAGAGCTCTCCTGCTTCTGCAGTCCATTCTTCACAACCCTCCAAAGGCGAGGTCCTTTTCCTAGCTCTGCTAATAACTGATAGGAGCATGCTGCAGTCAATGGGGGAGCCAGGCTCTCCCATCCCTGGAAGCCCAGCATTACTGGGTACCTACTGTGCCTCAGTACAACATATTTGGGCTAAATACTCACTGCCTTCTCATGGAAAAAAGCTCCCAGCCCCCACTGCCTTCAGCCACAGCTGCCTGAGGCCACCTGAATCAAGCCTTTAAAGCAGACAAACCCAACAACAACAACAACGAAGTGTATCCAAAGATGACATAGGGTCTACTTTACTCAAGGAGGAAACTTGGGAGTCAACAGCCTTGTCTCCTCTACTGACTGTTATGCTCATCTCAGAGAGAAAAGCACAGTCTCTTCTGTCTCTCTGGCACCTGTCATTCAAGTGAACACAAGGCCAGCTCCCTGAACTGCATCAAGGCAGTTCACTGTCCATATGTTTGCAAAACTGGCTCTGAGTGTTTCACCAGCAAGGCCCGAGTGACCAGTTGACCCATCAAAGAACAGGAAAACATGAGCTGATGCTCCCAGGTGGGTCCTTTTTAACTTCCTCAAACAGCAGGTTTTGGATGGCAGTGAAAATCCCAAATGTCCTCTTGAAAACGTGAGTGAGAGGCTAGAGAAGGTGGAGAAGGAGTTCAGACAACAGTCTGGAGTATTAACAGGGGAGACCAAGGTGTTTACTGTTGAGAAGTTGTATGTGAGTGGTTTGTTCACAACAGCTGTTTTTAGTGAATTGAATAATATTTCTGTGCATGTTCATGCATATATTTGTGTCCTTACACAGAGGAAAAACATCCCACTTTCTCAGGATCATCCCACCGTCTGGAAAAATTGGAATTTGACAATCATCAATTAGAACTAGACAAGAACCCTGCTCCCCATCAGGAAGTATTTCTACCACTAGGGAAAGATTTTTCTAGATAATGACAGCATTAGAAACAACCCCACAAGCATGTGAAGTATGTCTGGTAAAGCACTTAAATAAAAAAATCGTCTTGCAGCTTTCCACTGGGAAAAATGAGTGCCCTGCAATGCAATCAGACCCTAGGCTGCAGGGGGGCCACACTCCTACAAGGAGAGATGACACCTCTACGCTGGACACAGAAGGGGCCTATTTATTTTACAGAATTGGGCTATCCTCCCCCTGATCCAGACAGCATCAATCTTGGAGCAGCAGCAGGAGGTAAGGTAGGTTTTGCACTGACCACCTACCTTCCAGTACAGCTGGAAATCTAGGAACAATATTATTTCCAACATTATTCATCGGATTTCAAGATCGGTGCCAAGCCCTGTGCAGCTAACAGCTGAGCAACAGAGATTCTGTCTCTCCTTTTACAGGATTATTGTAACATAATTTCCTTCTGTGACCAGTTTAGGCCGTTCTAATGCACAGTCATAAATGAGACATTGACTTCTAAAGATCTTCCTGCCCTTAGGGTGGCAGATGAAAGAATGGGTCACAGCTTTGTTCTGCCGCAACATGCCTGGAAGTGTTGAGACACACGCTTTCCTTACAGGGAAATTTCCACTGTCTCCTTGGATTTGCAAGTTTCCAATCTACCTGTAGAGTATAAAAGAAATGCTGGGCTGACCAAAACAGATGTAAGAAATTGATTTGCTCATGCCATTCAGGCAGCAGGAGCTGTTCTGCTGATGTCTGTGTCTGTGTGAAAGAGCACAGCGACTTCCACCTTTAACATAAACCTTGTGGCTTTTTTCAGCAACACAGCAAGCATGCCCAAGCCCAGGATAACAGAAATACCTTTAATAAACCTGAATATCATCTTTGTAAAAAAAAGCGATCAGTGTAAGGGAAGTTCATGACACTGTGCTGTGTTGCTCAGACTAATTCAGCTGCTCAAGCAGATTGCTCCTTTAACACTGCCTATGACTTAAGTCGGTATAATACCACTATTTTTATGACTCAGCAGTCACCAATGGAATAAATTAATTCAAGGGATGTTCCAGATAATGAGGAATTTGTCCTGCAGTAAAAAGGTCTCCAATGAAGAGTAAAATATTAGAAGCCCAGAGCATGCAACTATTAGCAGATTTTGATAATTGGTGAGAATGAAAATGAGAAAAACAAAGGTGAAAAAAAGTGAAATACTTTATGGCAGCATTATCTAACAATTAACATTCCTGTGCATAGGGATGCATAATATCCCCTGCATATTAAGGCTGCACAGCATTTCCTATAAAAATATCTTGGATTCACTTGTTTATAATTTTCAGAGTGATGAAAAGTTAAAATGAAAGTGATTCAGGACATTTCCAAGAAGAAGGCTAACAAAAATGCATTTGTCCCGTTTCAAGTATGTCTTAGTTTTTTGTCTTAGACACTTCCTCACACCATACAAACTGGAAATCTAGCTTTTATGAGTCTTGACAAAAGCTATCCAAACCGGACCACACTTTATGACCTTAAAAAATCATAGACCACATAGGTCTGTGGAGGCTTATGAGCACTTACTGGACAAAAAGCTATCCCCAAATCATCCCTGGGAAGTCCACCTTGGCTGAGTATGCTCCGTGTCCTTGCAGCTTCTGGAGCACCTGTCACCTGGGCTGTGCTCAGGTGGGAGCCAAGCCCACCCTACCTGCCAGGCATTGCAGTGGGAGGCTGCACTGAGCTGAGAGCAAAGTGGGGTTTGTCTCATGAAGTGATGACCACCACACCGGCTGTGAAGCAGCATGGCAGGAGAAGCAGTTGTGAAAGCCAGCTGTGGGAGGAAAGAGGTAAATCTGTTTGAAGAACCTGCTGTGACTGGGGCTGGAATAGCTGGGGGAGGAGGTGGTGTAAGGGGGAAAGATGGTGTGACTGGAGCAGAGGCAGGAAGGGGGGGAGGCTGATTTTATGAATCAACAATGAACAGCAATCAGGACAGAGAAAAGGACCAAGTCACTGAGGACTCAGGGTTTGGGAGCACCTGTCGGGCAAAAAAAAAGGTGAGGGAGTAGGGAAAAGAGCAGAAGTGAAAAAAATATGTGATGGCAGGACAAGCCAGGTGACTGGGAGGGGAACAGAGGTAGGGTGTGGGCATGACTTGAGGTGAGATGCAATTAGTGGAGACAAGAGTGGGGAGAGGAAAGACCCTAACTTGACAATGGAGGGACAGGGAGCAGAGGAGGTAGCAAAGGAGCTGTTTGCTTTCAAGGGTCTGAAAGAAGAATAGGATTGGAGAGAACATGGATGGCAAGAAGCAAAAAGCTCCTGGTGGTACATATTGCTCTCCAGAGTTTGGGATGGAATCAAGGCATCCTTAGATTTTTCATCTCATCTGCTCCCAGCATGTGGATCTGAAAGGCAAGTTTCTGGTGCTTCCCTTCCTCCTGCCACCCTAACCTTTGTTAGCTGGAGAGGTCACAGTCACCTTGGTTGTTTCTGCCAGTCCCTGAAAGAGGCCTTTGTCCGGGGGCTGTTACAAGTGGTGGATGTGCATATCATGGCATCCTTGCTAAGCCGAGTTGGCTTTAAAACAAACTGACCAGGATCCTAAAAAGCAGAACACTGTAGTCTGTGCCAAAATGTCTCTGAAAACAAGCATTCAGAAGTTACAGAAGACTGGAATTAAAACAATGTGCACAAACTTAATTTGGCTTAATTTTGGCATGTATGACTTTGTGGAAAAGAGGCCTGGAAGGGACCTCAAGGAGCCATCTGGGGACTCTAGTCCATCTCTTTCTCCCAAGGCAGGAACAATTATTCCTAGACCATTCTTGACAAATGTTTCTCAAATCTTCTTTTGTGAGACAGACATTAATTACAGATCACATATTTTTTTCTTAATGGCATCCTGACTTAGTGCTTAAAATATACTGGGACCATGCTGAGAAGGAGACTGGGAACACAGCTGGAGAAAGGACAGGCTCATGGTTCAGCTTGTGGACTGCTGCCCTGGAGAGCTGTCTGTGCTTCAGAGTTTCTGGGTGGTCATATAAATCCGACTTCTCCCAGGCAGTCATTAATTGTGTTTTCTCCATTTTCTGGGTGCACAGTTTGAAAACACTGACCCTGATTTATTTGTTCATGCTTGGTGCCCTGTTTCGATACAGTGTTAGGGCTTTAATTATACCACCACCACCCGGAGTGCCCAGACCTTGTGGCATTGGTTCTCATAGACTGGGAAATAAAATTGAAGTTCTTGTGTGCCATACTCAGCACTGGCTGTCATATGTCACTCTTCTCCCACTTCTCATCTGACCCTGCCCTGTGCACTCTGTGAGCTTCCATCTCCCTAGACCTTGCTTACTCTGCTGAAGGCATGGGTACAGAACCTCAGAGTCAGGAACGTGACTCCCAGATCCTCTATTTTTTTTTAATAGACAATTCTTCTGACTGTTTTGTCAAGTTCAGGTTTCATAACCTGAACCACCATAACCACCTCATCCTCAGAGGTACATGCATTCAGTGCTATTAATTACACCAGTAATTAATTACCTCAGGGAAAAAGCAGTGAAACGCACAAGAACCGAGAGCACACAGGACACCAGGAACTACTGTAGTGGATCACAGAATCTTCACAGGAATGAGGAGGATGGAAGTGACCTCTGGAGATCATCTAGTTCAGCCCCGTCCTATTCAAGGTGGGTCAGCTACACCTGGTTATCCAGGACTGTGTCCAGTCATGTTTTGTACATTTCCAGAGATGGAATCACAGAATGGTTTGGGTTGGAATGAACCTTAAAGATCATCTAGTTCCAACCCCTCTGCTGTAGCAGAGACACCTCCCACTAGACCAACGTGCTCAATGCCCCATCCAACCTGGCCTTGAACACTTCCTGACAACTTCTCTGGGCAACCTCTTTCAGAGCCTCACCACCCTTACAGTAAAGAATTGGATACACAGAAAAGATGAGACTTCATGACCTCTCCAGGTCTTTGATGATCCACAGAGTAAAAAGATGTTTTCTGGTGTTCAGGAGGAGTTTCATGTTTTAAGTAACACCTACTGCTTCTTGTTCTGTCGGCAGGCACCTATCTTCCTCTTCATTCCCTCCCACCAGATATTTATACACATTGATGAGATTCCCTGACCCTTTTGTTCTCTAGGCTGAACATTCCCAGCTCTCTGTCTTCCCTCACATGACACGTGCTGCAGTCACTCCAGTAAGTCCATATCTTTCCTGTACTGAGGCCAGAACTGGGCACAGGACTCCAGGTGTGGCCTCGCCAGTACTGAGTAGAGGGCAAAGATCACTTGTCTTGACCTACTGACAATGCTTTTCCTAATGCAGCTTAGGATGTTGCTGTCTATCCTTGCTGTGAGGGAATACTGCTGACTCATGGCCTCCAGAACCCCTCAGGTCCTTCTCTGCAGAGTCCACAGCCCACACAGGTGCACGGGGTTATTCTTTCCCAGGTGCAGGACTTTGCATTTCCCTTTGTTGATCTTCATGTGATTCCTCTCTGATCAATTCCCCAGCCTGTCCAGGTTGCTCTGGATGGCAGCACATCAGCTGGTATATCAGCTCCCCCCAGCTTTGTGTAATCTGTAAATTTGCCAAAGGTGTACTCTGTCGCATCATCCAGCTCATTAGTGATGATGTCAAGAAGTATAAGACCTGGTAACAGAATATGCCTCTAGTGACTGGCCTCTAGCTGGACTTCGTGCCACAGAACACGACACTCTGGGTCCGTCTATTCAGCCATTTTTTGATCCACCCCACTGCCCACTTAGGTAACTCATACCTTCTCTATGGGGATGTTATGGGAGACAGTGTCAAAAGCCTTGCTAAAGTCCATGCAAACAACATCATTGCTCTCCTCTCATTCATGAAGACACTCATGCTGTGGAAGGCTGTCAGGTTGGTTAGGTCTGTTTTCCCCTTTGTAAATCCTTGCTGACTACATTTGATCACCTCCTTGTGCTTCGTCTGTATGGAAATGGTTTCCATGATTTCTTGCTCCATTGCCTTTTCAGGGATTGAGGTGAGGCTGACCAGACTCTAATTTCCCAGATCCTCCTTCTTGTCCTTGTTGAAGATAGGAGTGGCTTTAGGCTTTCTTCCAGGTCTCAGGAACCTCTCCTGATCAGTGGGATCTTTCAAAGAGTAGTCTTTCAATTATGTTATCCACTTTCCTCAGCACTTTTGGCCCCCTTCCTAAGGGGCCTGGGATTGTTGAAGGACACTGTCACCAGTAACGCTTCCTCGTGGACCACCTACCCCTGCTTACACCTTTTGTACATTTCCTTTTTATGTCAGTTTAGTCACAACCTCTCTGCTCATCCATACATGCCTCCTGCCACCGTTGCTTAATTTTCTTCTTGTCAGGAGGAACCACTCTTGAGCTTTGAGGAAATGATTAAACGGCTCAATCCTTGGTTTCTAGTTCAAGATCTTGATCCTTATTGTGGCCTGAGCAAGATGTTTCAGAACATTTTATATATGTTCCCATATGTCCACACTTCGAATGTGATTTGAATTCAAACAGCACGTTTCATACCCTTTAACAAAAAAAGCGATCAGTGTTATTCAGGTTCTTACCCATCAGTGATATCCTGCATCAGTGACTTTCAGAGTCCAGTAAGAAATATAACTGTCTTCCTGTCACCTCGTGGGAGGCTTCTTACTCCAGAGGCCACTTACCAGGCAGGTCTTTCAAGAGTCCTTCCACAGGTGTAGAGAAGTGATAGGCTTCTCTAGGGGAAGTTTAAAAGCAACCACACTTGAGAACTAGAATCATCTCCTGGAGAAGTCTCTCACCTTCCAGTGACTAGAATAAACTTCTATTTTTAAATGCCCAAAATATACAATAACTGTTTAAATCAAAAATACTCCCTTCCATTGCTTTTGAAAGTGCCGCCTTTCCTGCTAATTGCATTGTGCCCTTGTTCCCATGCTATGAGGTGAAGAGAATAAGCTTTTGAACTCAGAATGGCATCATCAGCTTGATATGGCTTAAATCCAGTCCAATTAAAAACACAAATGTGGCACTTCCCTTAAGTCAGATGTCCTGAAATGACTCCTTTATAAAAAGGCACTGTTAATTCTACCAGGCCTTTTCTGCTCGTAGACTCTTTCCTTGGGGGTCTTTTGTAGTGTCTCCTGCTCCGATCACGCTAACCTGGTTTAAGCTCACCCATTTCCTTTCTGTGTCCTTACATGCCTACTCATTGTTGCCTGTTGAGTTCAGCCTTGCTCACACCGCTGGCTTGCAGCCACCTGCAGGGTCTGAGAGGAGTGCTCATCCAAGTCTTGCAGAACAGCATATGAGCAATAGCGGCCGGGCTCGATCAGGAGATAAGCTTTGCTGACCATTAGCAAAACAATGGACTGTACGCTCAGTGCTGCTAAATACACAAAATAAACAGGGAGAGGAAAAAAATAGGTTCCTCGTAACAATCACGGTCACAAAATGTTCAGGAGGAAATGAGATTCTGGAAAAGATTGGTTGGGGATTTTTTTTAAAGGAATGCAATTGTTTCCATTGATTTCTAGGGCTTTTTTGTGCTTTCATGGTACCGGTTTCTTGTTTCCAGCCAGTTAGATCTTGCTGCCTGATCCTGTATCCTGCCTTTTAGAAAGACTTTTGAGTTATGTCTAATAGGCTGAAGCAAAAGCAACATGGCTTGTTAGCCTAATCAAATTAGGAGGTGTGCAGAGTGTAAAAGATTTTACGATGTTAGGCAGTCTACAGGGAATTAGGGGAAAGAGGTATGTTTTATGGGCAACACCCAGGACTCGTGTTTTAAAGACACAGCAGAAAGTCTTCTCTGTTCTGATTCCTGTGCCTACTTTTAAGTTTTGTCCTTGCAGACCCTCTAGCCTATCTACGAATTTGCTAACTTTTTATATTTGATAGCTCAGTTTCAGTGCCATATTTTCCCAGATGTTTTAGATATTTGAGAGAGAGCTCTCTATTTAAAAACAGCTGTCTCTCCATCTCAGGGCAAGGACAGCTGTCAACACCAGATGTACTATGCAAGATGCAGCAACAATTAGTAACCATTTGCCAGCCAAAGATGAAGGAAGTAGTGTGCAATGGTGATTAGTGAGCAGCCGGGGACAGGGATCATTAAATCAATTAGAGTGCTTGGCAAAAAGTCAATGAACTAAATGAAAATACTGTTACATTTTCGGCCACTTCATAATTAGCTGTGCATTTTCTCCCGGGTTCTGAAGGGAATCACCACTTTTAATTCGGGACTGCAAACTAGAGATCCCAGTTCATAGGTGAGACATACAACAGTGCAAGGTCGCTGATGTAGCTGTTGTATGTAGAATGACCAAGGTTTGATGGCTCTATTCAACCATTTTGCTATGTGTTGTGTATTGAAGAGCAATCACTCCTCTCTGCAGACATACTATAGCACGATTTGCCGTGTGGATATCAAGAATGGCTCTAACCCACCAAGCACTATTGTCCTCTTTCACCCTCGCGGAGCTGGCTGTCCTGGGGAGACATGCAGTTATTTTCAGCCAGGGTAAAACCAGCTGCAACAGCAAGAGCTGGATGAGCATTTCATTGCAGTTAAGGACGGTTATTTCATTCTGCATGGAGCCCTTCCAGCAAGGACAGCATCCCAGGCAGGCTTCACCAGGCATATTGCTGCTTTCTTTGCTTCTTTGGTGATGTAGACGTCTATTCTCAACAGCCTTTTCTCCTGTTGGCACCTTGCACCACGTGCAATGCTTTCTTTCCAAAAACTATTTCAACAGGAACTAGCGAATCCTCTTCCTGCATTTGTGAGAAGGCACAATAAACCTCATCACCCTGGTGCAACATCCCCCAGCTGTCTGAAGGAGGAAGCAGAGAAAAATCTGCTTTGTTGGCTGTTGTGCCTGGCTCCCTGTACAACTTCTAGGTCACTGTGATGACTTGGAAACCCAGCCTGGCTCTTTTCCCCTGCACATGCCTGTCCCATATGTCTACCAAGATCCAGCTAAAGAGTAGTCCTCATCCTGGGGCTGTAGTTAAAGCTGTCTATCCCTCCACAATTTTCTCCAAAGAACTGAAGGCCTCAGGAATCGGGCTGGCTTTAACTCTCTTTACTTTGAAAGTCTCCTCAACAGCCAGTTTGGAAATGTTGGGGTGCACTATGCGCTGGAAGAGAGATAGGCCCTGAGGATAAGAGAGAGGGCCTCTTTCCTGGGCCTGGAGGTGACCTGGAAGTTGATTGGGGAGGCAGGGAAATGGCGAGCATGGGACATTCACAGGGCCTTCCCCCAATACTGTAGTACAGACAGAGCAAATGGATGTCAGTCTTGGGCTGCTTGACTGAATCTAATGTTAGTGAGATGATATACACAGAAGACACCAAAAAATTTTTCTAGATTTGAACCCTTCCAGATTACTGAGGAAATGGGCTTAGATTTTGCTTTCCAGAAAACAAGTATCTGGAAGACTTGTCAAAAGCTCATTAAACTGACAGAGCTTTTCTGGCTCTGGACACTGTCGTTTTCCAGGGTTATTTGTGAAGACAGTGTGGTCAGACAAATGCTGGGGCAAAGGCAACTGCCCACCTGAACAAGATGTTCCCCTGGCATGATGGGAAACCTGATGCTTTTGTCAAGAGCCAGTGGATAAAACCAACCTTAAACCTGTGCAGAACGTCAGCAGGCAGGACTTAATTCCACAGAAGGATGCATTTGCCTGCTTACTGAGTCACTGACGTTTTCCACATGTTGCCATATTGCCATGAACCTCTGTTTGGTGTCTCTGCTCATTCAACTCCACTGCTCATTTGGAACACAGAAGTTGTCTGTAGCTTCTGTTACATTGAACTGTTTGGACCATTTGGCTTTATTGGGTCTGGCAAACTTACCTGGAGTCTTGCAAGGCCTAGGTGCACGCACATCCAGATCAGTAAAACATCACCTATCCTCTGAAGCAATTGTTGGTGATGACATATTTTGTGACAGGAAGTGATTGCAAAAGAGTGGGTTCCCAGGATTAAAAACTTGTGTCCTGCTCAGAAACATGAATGCAACTGCTATGTTCTAAACATAGATTCTTTCGGGTTTTGTTCTGGGACCAAAATCAAAACCACTTTTCAGGATTTATTGTTTAATCATTAATGCCTGGGCAGTCGGTAAATTTGTTACTGTTACAATCTCTGATTTTCCACTGGAAAAAAAAAGCAAAGTTAAAGTTCAACCGTAACTATTGAGTTTGCCCATGCCAATCAAACAAGAGACAAGCCATTACAATATCTCACTAACTTACTCTCTGGATAATTGCCTTGGCAATATTAAGGAGTTAGATATAAGACTGGTAGATCCATTAATATAATTTAGATTCTCTAGCATAGCAAGGTTCAAAACAGCCTTGAATGATTGCATCCTTATCAGACTAGCAGAGGTAGCCCTCTCACCGTGCCTTCTGGTGGAATGACCCAGAAAGAGCTGCAAGGTAAGCAAACAGAAAATCTTCCCGCTGATCACTTGAAAAGGAGAAAGAAAAAAGCAGGAGTTCCCTGTGCAGGAGCATGTCTACTGGTTCCTGTTGGAGCAAGCCTATTCAGTGTCTGATATGAAATGCAAACAGACAAATGAAAACCCCTAAACAAGCAAACAAAACCCCTCCCCTACTCTTCTCCTGAGCTCCACAGAGCTTTGTTCTGCCCAGAACTTGTACCAATTTTCTAATTCACTGCCACCTTATGGCATTTCAGAGAGATAACACCTCAGTAATTTCTTTCGGACACTTCGTGTGTTCAGGCAACCTCCCTGGGAACTCGTGCACTACAGAGACACGACAGCTGTAAAACTGCCCCGTGCATCCAGACTTGGAACAATATTAATGCTTGAGATGCTGGATTATAATAGCTTGTGAAAACTGATCATTAAAACGTCAATTCTATTTATATTTGCAGATTCTAACGGGAGGTCATTTCATCAGCCAAGGGGCCAAAAATAAATATGGACTTTGCAATGTTGTCAAAAGAGACTCTTTCAGTCTAAAAAAGCAACTAGCTCACTCATGACTCTCACAAATGGTTTTAATAGTCAGTCCATTTTTGAAATTGAGGATGAAAGCTTAATAGATGCCCTTACTGTGTGTGTTTAGGGTTTCTCTGAGAGCAGTCTTAGCTAAAGAAAGAATCTATGAAAAGACTAACAGAAATTGGAGGTGCTCTATACTTTTCCATCCCCTCAAACACATCACAATCTTCCTTTAAAACACACTTGTGGTTTCCTGGTGGATGAGAAGATGCTACAACTTGAATGGACAGGCTTTGGAGACTTGGTTGCCTAATTATTACTTGGAAATACGTGCAGGATTGCCAAATATGAAATACTGCAGCTGGAATTTTTGTAATATGCATTCCCCTCGTGGCTGGATAGGCTTGGTATTCAGAAAAGTGTTATTAGTAGCAACCAAGTCGTGGTTTTGATACAGATTACTTTGGTATTGAAGAGGAAACAGGGTGATTTCAGAGAATGGCTATACCAGATAA
This sequence comes from Struthidea cinerea, assembly GCA_013397865.1. Classification (NCBI taxonomy): domain Eukaryota; kingdom Metazoa; phylum Chordata; class Aves; order Passeriformes; family Corcoracidae; genus Struthidea; species Struthidea cinerea. The sequence continues at coordinate 454,332 of VZTI01004115.1, forward strand.
AGAAGCACAAAGTTATTTTCATGAAGTAGCTTGTTCTCTGTAAGTGAATGAAGTTGATTTTCCATTTTTATTTTCAGGTTGTAGGCTCATTACAAAGCTTTAAGGGACACTTATCAAATGGGCACCATCGGTATAAATTATGCATCGGTCTGATTTTTATTTATCACTATCATGAGTAACAGCAAATGCTGAAAAGCAAAGAGCTCACCCTTCCCCCCTGCTATTTTTCAGACTGCCAACTTTTTCAAGAAACAAAGCTCGGCTGTCTCTCCTAAGTCAGTTCTCCTGTTTATGTAGTCGTTTGAAAGAACTTTGTCAGAAAATAAGAAAATGTGATTTGTGTTAGCATTTTGATGCCCAAAGCCAGAAAAAATAACGACTGGAATGCCTGGTGGTACATTTCAGGTAGAAGAGAGCTGGCCGCTGCCTGATGGCATATTTACTTTTTCATTTTATGTAAGAATGCTCTTCAGAGGGCAAACTCAATCTGTAACCCTAATTTTTGACAACAGCTCTACCAAACAGGAGATAAAATGTCATTTCCACTGTTGGCAGCTTATTGAAGCTGCATCTAAGCAACATTTGACACAGTGGTGTCTCAGAGGGGGCCTGGAACAACGAGTATGGTAGGGTGGCTTGGGGTGGCTTCAGTACCACTCCTATGATGTGACTTCAGTGTCTCTTTTAGCCCTTGCTAGGGCACACCACTCTCACCTGTCAGGATCCCAGGTGCACAGGTAAATTCTGAAGAATCAAGCCTTAAAACAGTCCCATGGCCTTTGTAGTAAAACCATTCCTGCCTTATGCAGGAAAAAAGGCTTCCAGCAAGCCAAGCACCCTGGGGCAAACAAAGTGCTGAACAGAACCATTTTGAGAGACTGGGTTTGTTTTCTGCTTTGGAAAACAGCTCTTGTAAAGCATAAATTTTAGCTGCCTTTGGCCAGGTCTTTGTTTGGTCACATAGCAATGGTGTTCAGAACAGGGCTGGAAGAAAAGTAAATCTGGCAATATTTTGATGCCTTGAAAAGAAAACAGCAGCTCTTAGTCTCTAACACTGGCAAAATATGTTTCTGCTATTCCAAGTTATTTTGTTTGTGGTATAAACTATTCTGGCAAGAGTACTTCTGTTTTTTAATGGCATAAGCAAGCGGTGATCAGTTTTTGCTGATGTCTGCCGAGTAATTTCACTGAGGTCACAGCAGGCAGCAGTGCTCCAGTGCCGGCTTTGCCAGGGCTGGGAGCCGCTGCCCCCAGGGGATGCTCCAGAGCCCTGAAGAAGGACAAGTTCTTCCCGAACAGTGCCTGGAACTCTGGCCAAGGCCAAGCTCAGTCTACCTGTGGTGGCAGTGGGACCTAACTATGAGGGTATTAATGCCTCAATACAAACTGTGTTTCCTGTGAGGAAGCCTTGCTGGTAACAGCTGAACTGGGAGGACTTTCTATGAGAGCCTTGATCTTCTTTCCCCTGCTTGGCCCTTTGTGCAGAATGGGTTCACCATCGCTTCATGAACCACATCCACGACTGTTCCTGCCTCCAGTCTCCTGCCAGAAAGTTGGAGAGGGACTGTTTACAAGAGCTTGTAGTGACCAGGCAAAGGGGAATGGCTTCAAACTCAAAGAGGGTAGGGCTAGATTAGATATTAGGAAGAAATTATTTACCATGAGGGGGATGAGAGACTGCAACAGGTTACCCAGACAAGTTGTGGATGGCCCATCCCTGGAAATGTTCAAGGCCAGGTTGGATGGGCTCGGAGCAACCTGGTCTAGGGGAAGGCGTCCCTGCCCGTGGCACGGGGGCGGGAACTGAAGGGTCTTTAAGATCCATTCTAATCCAAACCATTCTATGATTCTGTAACAGCACTGTGCGCGTCAGCACCATTTCTTTAACGGCTCAGTGAAGCACAACCGCAACACCTCTGTGCCTGACGGGTTTTAGGCGCAAATCCCGCAATTTCGTGTTTCCTTCCGCGCTGCCCCAAGCACGCTCCGGGCGGGACGGGCCGCGGGGGCGCGCCCGAGGGGCGGTGTCCGGCCGCGCTGCGCATGCGCGCTGTCCTCCCCCGGCCCCCACAGAGGTGAGCGGCAGTGCCCCGTCGGGAGCGGGCGCGCCCGTGGCCCCGCGCCTCGCGATTGGTCCCCGCCAGGCAGCCTCATCGCCGCCAGCCAATCGCAGCCCGCGGCCGCTCTCCGCCTCGGGCTGCGGCTTGAAGGCGTCCCAGGGCTGGGTGACGGAGGCAGCGCGCCCGTTGATTGGCTCTCCCTCCTCGGCTCCAGTCGGGTTGGCCCGGCGATGGCCGGAAGAGAGCCCTCCTTCCCATTGGCCGCCCGACCGCGCTGCTAGGGCGGCGGCGGCGTCCTCCGATTGGGTCTCCGCTTCACTTCGGGGAGAATCGGTCGCGCCCGCGATGGGTCCGTGATTGGTTCCGGCCAGTTACAGGCTGTGCCGTAACGGCCTCGGGATTGGCCCCGAGAAGACTCGGGCGTTTCCGTGACGGCCTCGGGCCGGGGGCTCGCGGGCGCGCCGGGTTCTTCGGCCGGGTATTCAGAGACGGTGCTTACGGCCGCTCCCCAGCGTGGGGCGGCGGCGGGCACGGGCGGCTGCGCGGCTTCGGCGCACGCACAGAGCGCAGCGGCGGGAGCCCGGCACGCAGCGGAGGCAGCAGCGGGGACAAAGGGACTGATCGGCAGAAAAGGGGAGGGGGGCCCGGCGGGAGACTTCAGCCGGGCGGGCGAGTCCTATGTGCCTTGGGCGCCTGGGGAAGCAGCAGCAAAAGCAGCAGCCGCCGCCAGCGCTCTGAAGCCG
>VZTI01004115.1:458402-470880 GCA_013397865.1 Struthidea cinerea
AGGAGGGGGAGGGGGAGCTTACAAAAGGTGTCTCTAATATCCTCCAGGCTCTGGTAAAATGCTCAGAAGAAGGCATAAGAAAATGCTTATTTTGAAATAACTGCTCCATGGGCTCACATGTCAAGCTTGGCATTCCTTTTCCAATATTTTGATCAGAGGAATATTTTTAAGAATGAGGCCTTGTGCTTTATTCTGCACAGGCATGTCAGAAATCGTGCTTAATGTGTGCCCATTCTTCGTATTCTAGCCGTTGGGATTAGCTGGTTTATGTGAATTAAAAGTATGTATTAAACCTGAACAAATGTACAGCGCTAATACAAAAAGGCCTAGTTCTGAGTTGCTATAGATCGGCTTATCGTATGGAATTTCTTTAGTCCCGGTTTGAATATGTTCACATTAAGAACTGAATCGTTCTTCCAGATTCATATGAACAGTGTAGTTTTCATAGATATTTTCTTTTTTCTTACGGAAATGCAGGATGGCATGTTTATGGGACCAGGAATGCTTGATATGCGTTCCCATTCGATTGATCTATTTGATACTCGTGTAAAGCCACACCTGACATGACTCTGTAGGTGCATGCCTGCATCCATCGCGGGGGTTTGTGTGTTTCATGCCAAAGCAGTGGGAGATTGTGAGCTTTTTGACAGATGAGAAATTTTGATGATTTTTTTGCACTGAAATGTCTTCCGCTGCGGTTGAAGCCTTGAAGAGAGCATTTGGCTCAGGGGCTGTAGTCCACCTTGTATCTGCATGATCAGTGTGCCAGCAGCACTCCAAAAACCATGGGTGCAGTTAACCCATATTAGCAGCATGACAGCGTAGCTTTGGTCAGGTCCAGCATTAGTATTTATTAAGGATTATTGATCTGTACAGGGAAGAACTGTGGGTGACTCCATCTTAATTTACTGGCTTACTTTATGTGCCTGTGGAATGGAAAGCAGGTCTTGTTGATCAGTATTTCTGCAGGTGGCTGTCTAAACCAAGCGAGACCTCAACCTGTCATACTCAGGAGCTAAATTTGTCTTATTCAGGCTCTACGGCTTGATTCTTGAAATGTCATTGATGCTCCTTTCCCGTTTATTTGAGGTCAAAGACTAGACAGATGCTTGCCTGTGAAGAGGGTGCTAACTGATGCAGACTAACAAGTTTGCAAATATGATTCAATCCCAAGTGTATAACACTGAGGGAGAAACAAAGGCCGTAACATAAAGCGCATGCACTTGTGATAACCCCCCCAGTCGCTCTAGTCATGTGCTCCTGGTCCTTCTGCTGTCTGGAAAAAAATGTCAGAACAAAGCAAGAGAACCACATTCAAGGATTCTGTGGGAAGTGCAGTTTCTATTTTCAGTTAATCCAGCCATGTAAGACAGCCTGGGAAGTTAACTGTTTGGTTTGGTTTTTTTTCTTTGCTTTTTAAGTGAGAAAAATTCCAGGGTGTCAAGAAAGGTTTTATTTTTCTGATTAGCAGAGTCTTGGTAACATCTTATCCCGTGATGTAGCAAGCTGTCTATTGCCAATGTGGAGTGCTTGTGTGGTGAAAAGAGAATTTGGTCCGCTCTTTCATTTTGACATATATTTATAGGCTGATACTTACATTCTGAGCCAGTTTGAGGTAAAGCTGGGACAAAAGAGTCCTTGTGAGGGAGGTGAAGATTGATGTATTGTTATCTTCTGAGTGTCTGGGACATCTTTAGTGTCTCTGTCTTGGTGCGGGTCTTTTGGGAGCAAAATCTGACTTGTTTGATGTCAGCTTTTTTGCTCTTATTTGTAAGGAGGGGTGAAATCAAATGATGAAATCGCTCTTGCTGTGATGTCTCTGCAGCTATTGCTTCTTCTGGCTGAGCACTGCAACAGTTACCTAGGAAGGATGGATCCAAGGGATGAGGAAAAGTATTAATAAAATACTGGAGGAGGGTTCATTGTTCCTTGTGTTTCCTGGGAGGAGCAGAACTAGGACCGTACTGTGATTGCTCTTCTTCCCAAGGTATATGGGGAAGAATGAGCAAGGATTTTTCATCTCTTTGCTGTGCAATTTATTAGACTGAATTTATGATACTTTGTTCTCAGAAGTTGGTAATTGAATGAGGCATTGAATGGAAGAATGGGAGACTACCGACAGCTGCTTCTCCTTTGGCTGTTGGGAAAGATGACTTCTCATGCATGCTGCTCTCATTGCTCTGTAAGGGATGTTACAAGGGTTTTAACATCTCTGCAACAGTAGGAAGCCTGTGGCCTTCATGTATCTCTTTCAAGCCATACATCTGTCTTCTGAAATCTGACTATTTTTATTTCTCTATTTATATTTTAGTTGTGAAATTATGCAACCATATGTATTTCTGCATTGAAATAGTTCTCAAATAGGGTATTCTTTGTGTGGGTTTGTATTGCTGGGTTTGTAGGCTTTCCCTGAACAGAAACAAAAGCATGTGTACTCCTTGTGTTGAGCCTGTCCCTCAAGAGGAGGGAGCTAAGCTTCCAGTTTCCCACTTGCTGATATTGTCAACCTGCTCATTATAGTATGAGAAGACATAGGAGCTTGAAGTTTTCTTTTGTTCTTCACCTAGTTCCTCTTGCATTGCTTACAGATGTACCTTGTTTCTCAAATGAGACAAAAATAATCCTAAAATATAAAGGGTAGTCATGCAACACATGACCAAAAATATCTGTATAAAAATAGAAGTCTCAAAGTTTGCAGTTTGAGAATTTTCATCTAATGACTGTAGAATTGATTTTTTTTTTTTTTCCTTCTCTGAGCTTCTGGGAAATAAGTGTTTTAAGTGACACCAAGTCCTTGCAGACTGCAGTACTTATTGTAACTGTAGCTAATTGTCTTGATGGTCTGCAGTAAATAATGTCTTGGCTAACACTTGCCATGTAGAGTTTTTTGCTCCATGTGTGAGTGTCATGGGTCTGTAATTGGTTATGCAGAATTTGTCAACTTGGAGGGTGGGAAAGGCAATTTTATTTGCTTTAGCTAATGCTGATGTTGAACACATACTCTTCGTTGCAAAATCTAAAGGACAATCTCGTAATAATTCATTTTGGACTTTGTGGAAGAATGTTACAGTGGTGCCAAACTTGGGATTTGTTGAAGTTTTTCTCTTCTTAGATTCACTGGGGTTTTTCTGTATTGTAAGATCTCCTGAAAGCACAATAGCTTGGTAAGTCTGTATTGCTGTGTATTGTTCACACAGAGCGTGATGGCTCTTTAAAAGTGGTTCATGAGGGAATAAAGTCTCTGAGTTTGTTGCTCTCTTAGTAGCTATTCCACAAGCCACTACATAAAAGTGACTGTGTTTTAGGTAGCAGTGGTGTCTAGGTGACAGTTTAGTTTAATACTGTGCAGTGTCCAGGTAGGTGTGTGGGAAGAGCCTTGGAAAAGAGCACCCTGGGCACCTTCAGCGAGAACGAATGAGTGGGGCTGTTGAAACTGGCAAAACGATTGAGATAATACCACCCAGTGTTTCTCAACCCAGTTAGGGTAGGGCCCTCTCTATTGCTTTGATAGCAGTTTCTGCCTAATTGGTTTCTGAAACTGAAAGCTGCCCATCCTGCTTTCCTTGCTGAAGAGAGGAAAATCACTCCCTTCCAGAAGCCTGCTGAGCGTTATGTGTCTGGCCTTCGCTCATCCTAGCCCTGTCCAGCTTTCTGACTCCTGCTGGGTGAGCAGCTTTCCTCATTCCTAGACTGGAAAAAAATGCACTAAGGGGGTCAGCTAATGAATGTGTGTGCCTGAGTGAAAAGTGTTTCATGTTACAGTGCCCCAAAGTTGTGCTGTGCAGTCTGAAAAGGAATAGAACTGTTTGCTGTACTTAATTCAAATGCTGACAGACTCTTTCCTCTTCATTCATACCGTTCAGTAGTTGAGCATGACGTCTCTGTTCTGCACATTTCCTCATCCCTGCACTGCTTCTTGGAGGTGATCTCCTCTTGTATTACCCCTTGATTCACCTTCTGTATTTTCTAGCAATATTGGAAGTGTCTTGTTCACCTGTTTACACAGCTATGGCTTATGGAGTATGTTCCTTGCCTGTATGCATCCTGGCTCTGGAAGTTGTTGCATGACTTCATCTGTTAACTTGATAGGTCCTTGTAGGTATCGCAGAGCAGTGGCAGGGAGATAAGAAAAGCTGAAGACCACCCCACAGCCTGGAGAGTTTCCCTCTACTGCCCCAAGAGAGTTCTTTAATTTCCGTGTTTTCTATCTTTAAGGCTGTTTTAGATAGAATATTAAGGACTTTTCCAATATTGGTGTTCGGTTTATTCATCACAGATCTTCATAATGATAGAAATCTGTGGGATATTGGCTGTTGCTATTCCCTAACCCCATGCTCTCTCTTACGGATGAGAACCCCATGATCTCTGGACGGATGGGTGAACAAGATCCTGAAAGCCTACAGGGTATCTGTGTGCAAAAAGCCTGCAGTTAAAGCTTTGTCCTGCGATCAGATGTAACATTTTCTGAAATGAGTTGATGCTAAAGCCCTTCGTTATTTGAATGCAGTAGCTAAAATGTGCAAGGTGCTTGGAGAACACTTGGAGCCTCTTGGTTCAAGGTATTGGAGTATTTTTGTTTTAAATGACTGAGACCTGTTTTCAATTGAAAAGTCTGTTACCTCTGAGTTTCCAGAAACTTCTATAGACAACTTAAAACTTGGACACTTTTCTGGAGTTCTCTCCCTTTTGATTAAAAAAAAAAAAAAAACCAACAAAAAACTTTTCTCTGAGGACTTTTAGTCACCCATAGTTAGTGTGGGAAGTGCTAAAGTGGCTGTCTCCTGCAGCAGCGATATGGCTGGTGGAGTTACTTGGCTGCTTTCTGAATTTAATGAGCATCAGCCTGGAGCAGCCTTGGAAGACAAACAAAACTTTTAAAGTCAAACAGCTAGGGAAAGGAGATTATTTAAAGTTTGAATGCTTCACAGAATACCCAAGTCCATGTGAAATCCAAAAATTTGTCTTTTCAGAACTTTGAGAAAGCTGTACAAATAGGGGCTCTTTTATTTATGTAAATTGAAAATAAATGCCAGTGACAATATTTACAGTGTGACAAGAAAATATACTCTTTCAGCCATAAAGGCTCAAAACCCATAGTGTGCTGTACAGGTCAGATCCCCTCTCTTCAGGTGGAAAACCAGAAACTCCCCTGTCATTTCTCATCCCATAGAGATTGTTTGCGAAGTGCAGCAGTCTGATCTTGAGGTGAGAAAGGTGTGAGATGTGGTTGCAAGATGCAGTTCTGTGAGAAATGGCTACAACCTCATAGTCACGCTCAGACAACTGTTCCTGGTCAGTGCTGCTGCATCTCATTAAGCAGAAGCCTAAAATGAATCTCTACCTGAAGTTTTTGCAAACTGGGTTTGGATAACAACTATTTGCTTTCACCACCTCTTCAAAATCCCTCCTGCCCCTATGGGTAATGGCTTACCATGCCATAGAGAGAGGGTCATTATTTAGGTGTTGTCCATGAAAACAGTGCATGTTTGACTCAATCCCGTATTCTGTAAGCGTTCCTGTGTGATGTTTTTTTGTCAGGGCAGTAGGAGAGGTGAGATGATGGTATTTCAATAGAAATCAATGTTGGAGACCTTACTGAAAGCAGTCCTATATCACTCTCTGAGAACTGTCAAAAATGTGGATGCCCAGAAGTCACACTGCTGTGCCTCTAAAAGAAGTGGACAGTGATTTTTCTTGTATGTTCATTGCTATCAAAGAATCTTTTCATTAGGTGCTCTTGCCACAGATGACTTGTCTGTTGTTCAGAAAAGGAAATAAAGCAAAGCAGTTCACTCTGTACTTTTATCTCTTGCAGACGGGAAGTAGATCTAAGCATTTAAGGCAATTTGTGCTCTCACCTAGTCTGTCTTATAATGGAAGAAAGGAAAGTGGTAAGATAGCTTGTCAATGTCAAGACCCTTGGGCTTTTTTTTTTTTAAACAAAAGCCATACAGCAGCAGCTCCTTCTGAAGGGATGGCTGCAGTCCTTGCCAGGAGCTTTGTGGCATCTCTCTAGCAGGGACCATGTATTTTCTGGCTTGGCCTCATCAGCTGAGGGAAGGGCTGTTAACTGTGTGTCAGTACCAGTGTTTCCTGCATAGGTGAAAGTGGGCTTCCAGTTATCTTCTATGTTGATTATTTCTAGATGATTTTCAGGGTTTTTTTGTGGGTAATATGGAGTCAGGTCACCTGAAGGAATAATGCTATGGGACTGCAGTGGGCCTTGGTGCCTGCCGTAGGAAATTCACTTTAGGTTGCACAGAAGCGAGAACATGCAGCTAAGAAAAATGCAGCTATAAAGCTGTATTTGTAATATATCTGAATAGGGCTGAGTGTCTCTTTCTTTGAAGGGTATAATGACCAGTGTAGCATTGATGAAAGTATTTTTGTGTCTGAAAAATGTCTCTTAAACTTGATATATCACAAAAATGTATAGCAGTATAGTTACATTGCTTGACATGTCTTTTCAAGCAGTTGGATTGAGCTGGAGAAACATTTTAGTAGTCCAAGTGCCTGACAGTAGATGGTCATAAGAGACCTGCTGATCAAAGGGGAAAGGGAGGATATTTCTCACTGATATCACTGGATAAGTAATGCTGTGGAGGGTGTATAGGACTTAGAAATACTGGCCCTGCACTGTGCTGTTGTGTGTGCATGAGGATAAATGTTTGAGTGCAACTGCAAAAATTACCAGTCTTTTGGGTTGGAGCACTTAGAAGGAGAAAAGTTGGGTGTTGGCTCTGAAGACTGCTTCCAGAAGGGAAGCAGCAGCTGAATTTTTCCAACCAAGGCAGACTTCTTACAGCCACATCATCTCTTTTGACTGTTTTAGTAGGAATATAATTCTTGTCAGATACAAGCCCGGTAGTTCAGAGTAATATCTTTTGCCAGGAATGCAGGCAATTGTTTAATTTTCAGACAGGCCAAGAATATGTTTTGCAGAAAGATAAACTGTGACTGTTGCTGCAGAGAAGAATTTGATTTTTCTTGCTGTGTAGAAAGAGAAAAACTATTTAGTCACAGTTGATAGTGCCAGTCTGGTTTTTTGATTCACGCCCTCCTGTAAACATTTATGTAGAACATACAATGCTATTTCTACCCCATCTCATCTGCTTAGTTGTTTAAAGTATCTGTTTTTAAAAAGTAGCTCAATGAATTGACCTGTATGAGTGGCTTTCCTAGAGAGAGGAAGGGGTCACAAATTCATCGGCCTAAATAAACGGAATGTTTGGTAGTTGGCCAAGTAAACGTGAATCATTTGGCACAGATCTGTATCCCCATGAATGAAGCCCATAGCCATAAATGTATTTCCCCAGTTTGTGGGGTTCAGTGTCAGCATCAGAAAAAAATGTTTTGTGCCTCGCTTAGAGAATGAAAGCTTTCTGGCAGGGCAGTCTCTCTGCAGGTGAGTAGATGGAATGTTTTATTTTCTTTATATATACAATTGCTCAATTGAAAGCTAAAGAAGCAGAAAATGGTATTGTCCTTGAGAAGATCGTATCTGTTGACCATTTCATTTCTAATCTTGCAGTCTTACTTGTGATTGTGTGTACTGCCTTGGGAGCCATGGGTATGTATAGTGTCATGCATAGCACAGCAGTTGCAAGTTAATGTTTTTTTTCTGTGTTCCTCAGAGAATAGAGGAACCTTCCTAATCAGATTTCAGTTTTGGAGACTTTGGAATAGATTTATCAATATGTTTTAGTAACCACAATGAATTGCAGAGCTGATCTGAGCCTTGGGGAAATGTTTGAGGCCCATGGAAAGCTAGGGGATTTTTTCTGTTTGTATGGGTTTTCTAGTGGAACAGCTACTGAATGTACCAGAGACAAAAGCATGAGGTTTGTGTGGAGTGGGAGAACTTTACTATTCCAGAAATTGTGGACCCAAACTTCAGATGGTATTGGTCAGTGAGAGGGCAGGGAGGGCTTTAATTGCAACTCCCCAGAAAAGGTACTGTCAATTTTAGATTGAGCTCAACTTTAAACTTGCTCTTCCTTAATCAGTGCAGTGGGCATGAGTTGGTTTGGGATTGTGTATAGGTTCTTATTCCAGTGACGTGGGGATGGCAGTTGAGTTTGATGGACTCTGCATGTGTAAGGGAAGTTCACCAGCAGGAATGTCTGAATGTCATTCAATCAATCAGAGCATGTTTTAGAAATTTGTTTGGCTTAATGGAAGGTCTTCTTAGGGCAATGAGTGCTGCCAAATCTGCAGGTCTCTTCTATTTCGTGATAGACTCAACTTCAGTGGATGGAAGCTTCCCTTCAGTGAGAGTCACTGGCTTTCAGTGTCCATGAAAGCTGGCAAGGTTCAAGCATGACAAGTGACATGGGATCTCTGACAGCAAAAGAATGGCGCTGTTTTCCCAGGTGGCACATTTGAAATGCCTGTGGGATTTTGGAGACAGGTATAGATATTTATGAGGCATCAAGCAATGTTTTCTGTTTGGTGTCAATGCCTTGGCTTTAACCATTAGCTTGTGGATTTTTTTTTTCCCAGTAACCTGGGTTATTTTTTCAATGGTAATATTTGAGCAGTTCATGATTGACTGTAAATATTTACTACAGTGGGCCAACTCTAAAATGGAGTAGTGCAGAAATGTTTATGCTGTGTCCATAACTTTTGATAATTATGATACTTCAGAAATACGTACTGAAACAATGACACTGCCTGCATTTCACAATATCTGGTGAAAGCCTAATTTTTATTCTTACCTTGTGGCATAATTGCAAAACAAATTTTTTCCAGAGTTAGTTTAAAACATATAGTATCTACAAATGCCTTTTAGGTTTTTTAGTCTATTCAGATATTGTGAGGGTGGGGGGTTTTGTTTATTTTGTCCTTTTGTCTTTTAAGTGAAGAGCAAGTAGAATTAAGAAGGAGTTCCTGGCAGACTAGTTCAAAATCAGTAGATTCTAGCTGAGAAAAGGCATGGTAATTTGTCCTCTAGCAGCTCCTTTTACTCTATTGCTTTTTGTGTGTGTTTGAGATGCACGCACACATACATTGTCAGAAATATGATAAAGAGGGGAGGAGATGATCTGGAATTTCAACTCAGGCCACATGTGAAGGCTTCTGCTTTAAAGCCTTTACAGACTGCTCTACATGTATGATTGCAAAAGTTTATCTTTACATGCAAAGGTGCTTATATTATTCTTGTCTGAGTATCTGGGAAGACTGGTAAGATGTAGGTTTTAACTTGCTCACTTTGATTACTCACGCTTCCTGGGTAATCTTCAGTGCTGTGGTGCTTTCACCTCTCCCAGTGTTCTTGTGCACTGCTGTGCTTCCAGTGAAGTCCCAAAGCAGTGGTGCCCTGGGGTTTGCTGCTTTATGGGTTTCTCTGCAGAGGTGAGCAGCCCTCATCTAGTACTTCACAAGTATGCCTTACACCCTTCAGGCTTAAGATACCGTAGTGGGGGAAAAATCCCCCAAAGCCAAGGCTGCTATGGGTGACATCTTGGTCTGGTGTGCAAAATATTTTTCTGGGAAATATGAGGAAGAAGTGTATGGAAAATATATCAGTAGTCTGTTAAACTGTGGAACTGATGCAGGGTGTTTGTGAAGTAAGGAGAACAAAAAGTTGATGGGTAGGACTCAGCTTTCTTGAAGACTGCTGTACGTAGGGTATTGCAGTTTTCCTTTGAGACTATAGATGCAAGTTTTTATGACTGTATTTGAAAGTCCTGAGTTTTCTAAGTATAGTAGAGAATAAAGGCAAGTATTTCTAAAAATTCAGTTAATGTCTAGGATTTTGTCAGGAAAAGTAGTTAATAAAGGGATAGGGAATTTGTCTGCAGATGAAGAGGAATAATTAGCTTTCATCTGACACTGAAGAGAGCAGATGTTCCTGAACTCCTGAAGATTTGTTTGTTGAAATCCATTGAGTTTCTCTGGACATGCCTTGTGCTGTTTGATTTCTTATTTTGCCTGTGTTAATATGAAACCATCTCATACTTAGGAAACGTGTAGTGAGTCAAACAGTGATCATTTGACCATTTTTGTTTTCTACAACTTCTTCAACCCTAGTATATGGAGTTACTCTGTGTGTGGAGACAGCTTTGCCATATATATTACTAGTTTTTGTGCTTAGGTGGAAAGTAAGTCATTAAACATTAAATATACAACTACCTCGAAGTACCTTTCCCCATTTTAAAATGAAAATACAAAGGGCTAGTGCAATAATTCTAGAATTCTGCCAGATTTGTAAATTATATCTGGAATGTTCTCCTTTGTGAAATGTACCTCTTTGGCTGTCTGGGGGTAGGCTATATAGAGTGTAACTCTTCAAATGTGAAAAACAGAATGAAACTATAGTGACATTATTGGAAGCTGGGCAGTCTGACATGAGAGTTGGTGTTCCTTCTGAAAGCTCATGAGTGTATTAGCTTCTGTAGGACACAGAAAGGTAGGCTGGTACAGTTATGAATCACTTTTGCTTCAACTTGGCATAGGATTAAGAAAAAAAATTACTACTTTGTGCTACTTTGTGCTACTATGCTACTAGCATAAATAGCTGAAAACCTCCAGAAGTTGTTCAAAAATGCCCTTTTAAAAAATATGGTGCTCTTCAGATTCTTACAAAGTGACCCATCCCATGGCTGTTCTTTGAAGAAAAGGATGTGTAGACCACATAAATGAAACCTCTTAAAAGGAGATCAGCCATGGATCGTGCTGGTAAATGGAGTCAGCTATGTGGCATGAAAGTGCTTGTTTAAAAACACATCATCCACTAAAACATTTAAATGTCTACTTCAATGGAATGCTGTTAATTTTTTTCCTCCAGTAATTTTGTCGCTGCATCATTTTCATTTTTTTGGCTTTATACAGCTGAGAGCTCTTAGTTCCCTTAAACTGATGTTGGATATGGGCAACAATGTGCAGTCCTGGAGAACTCTGTAATTTATTGTTAGGTAAAGTTACTGCATGTACTTAAAATAGATGGCGCATATATATAAAAAAACATAAATAAATAAATATATATATATATATAATTCAAGGCTTATGTCTGTATTCATACCTCCTGTTAATGGCTTGGATGTTATTCTTTTGGGTGTTTCCTTATGGCAGCCATCAAAGACAGGAAAGTGAATTAGGCAATGCCTTCATCTGACCCAGTATGTCTGTTCTTAAAAATGACATATCTTTGTATTGTATATGTTCACTTTCACAGTGTTAACTATTTTATATATCATGGCAGGAAATATGGCTTTTGTTTGTCTAAGAATGGGTCTGTTGCCATTATAAAATAAATGTTCTTTGAAGTTAGTCAGGATTCATGTCAAGCCAGAAGGATGTGCAGAACCAGGACTTCTGCAGTTTTGTTTAGTGTAGTAGTAATGTTTTTTTTGTAACTGACCTGAGTAAAATTTCTAGACTTGCAGATTGCACTCCTCTCAGAGGAGCTCCAAGGACTAAAGAGCACATGTTCAAAATTATCTTTACCAAGTGTTACCCTAAGTAGGATGAAATGTAGGAAGGGCTGATGTCATCTGTTGTTCTTCAGTAAGGTTTGACTGTGCTGACAACAGGTTTGGGGGTAACTGGGATGGTAGGAGATTTGCAGAGATGAATCTGGAGTCAGATATTTGCACAGTGGCCATGAGTCCACCAGTGCTGGAGAACCAGCAGATCTTCTACTGGATGTATTGATGGCAATGTCATGTAAAATTTATGGAGTTAGTCTTCTCACTTCTTGGCATGCTAATGAGCTAAAGTACAGCACCTGGTTTTGGTATTGCACTGGGAGAAGAATAGTTGCAGGCAAAGGAAAATGGTCAGAGGTCTAAAAAAACTGCTTTAGGGGAAAACTGAAAACACTTTGGATATATTTTTTTTAGAGGAGGCGGAAGGGAGATTTCTTTTGATAATGTTCTTTCAATACATGAAAGATAGCTGGCAAGAAAAGACAAAGCTGTTGTCTTCCCTGCTGGAGATGAAACAATTTGTGGACTTAAACTGCAGCAAACACTCATTAAGCTAGTAGAGTCAACTCTTAAGAACCAGAGCACTGGAAGAGATTAGGAAGGCTGTCAGATTCCCAGTAGTGCCTTTTTGAAAAATGAAGATGCTTGCCAGGTAGTTTATATATAGAAGTTTGGAGAGGTTTTAATTAAGACAGCCTGTAGTCCCTTATGGTATTACTTTATGTCATTCCAGTTATTTCTGCATGGTCTTGGGATGAATTTCAGTTACAGCACACTGATCCTCTTCCTTCTCCCCTTGGGATGAGGTAGCCTTGTGTTAGTGGCAGCTTGCTGGCAGTTCCTGGATGTGGAGATAAGGATTTGTGAAACTGGCCACAGCTTTAACACTTAAAAGCAAGATAGACTGTCTTAGAGAGGTCATCTAGTCCAGTCCCCCTGAAATGAGCAGGGGCATCTTCAACTACAGCAGGTTGCTCAGAGTCCTGTCTAATCTGACTTTAAGAGTTTGTAAAAATGGGGCATCCACCACCTTTCTGTTCCAGTGTTTC